>JPKZ01002345.1:0-32047 GCA_000803305.1 Toxocara canis
TAAAATCCGCATTACTCACCTCACCGAATGCCCTGCGGCATAATGGTTGCTGATTTTGCAACTGTGATCAACAACAACACAATGATCGTATGCCGTCTGTCTAGATCAGAAGACGTATATGGTTGTACGATTGCACGTCTAACGTAGCGTTTAACATTTCATCGACTATCTGGTGGTGAGGGAAGTGTCTGGTAGTGAGGGAATTTTCTCGCATCTGGTTCTTTTCAATGCATGCATGTATGAGCTTAAAGTTAAGCTCCTTAAATCAAGCATCCACTTCATTGCATTCAGCACATGCCACTGCCTATTGTTTCCATGTTGACCTTTACTTTGGTCCTTCTCCATTTTTGGTCCTGCGCATGTCTTCTACAAACCGACATGCACAAGGGCTCAAACATCAGTTTCATTGCTTGTTTATAGTGAAGCATCATGCGATACCTCCATGTGGCAGATTATAAACTGTACGTCTTTTATATAAAATGACATAATTTTTTACGCACAAAGCAAGCTCATTTACTGATATGCATAGAGATTTTATTCAGTTAACGTCTAAATCCCAGCGTCCAAAGCATTCTGGCTGCAACCCTCAGCCACATTCGCGAGTACTGGGATAATTGTTTCGTCGATTCGCAACTGAACACTGCACGCGTTAGTTGCAAAGACAGAGCATTCCTTGATGGTCCATGCTTCGTCGACATCAAATGTAGGCATTAAAATTTTAATGTGAATCACGGTAATCTTCGTCCTAAATTTTTGGGGTGAGAAATCCGCCTTTCAAAGGGTGATCTCTGGTTCACCGAACACTCGTCCGTCTGCCTCTGCTGTCTGATTCACATGGGTTACTCCCTCTTCTCTTGACACAAAATTTTTCCACTTTTGGCACTCACGGTTTACTGAAAGCGCTCGCTTGTGCGTCGATATCATAGTTGAAGGCCTTGCGACCAAAAATCATGACCCGCAAATTCTTTTCAAAAAATATTCACCTACAGAATTTGATTGAAAACTCGTGATTCATAAATTTGGTGCGCAGAATGGAGATTCGGAACAATTTCAAGGTGACGGGAGGAGGAAGGAGCTGTAGCCATTTGTGGTTCGATAAATATTAATTCTGCACTGTGATATACTTGCCTTACAGTGTTCGACAAATTTGTATCACGATGCTCATAATGCCCGTGTAACGATTTATGTATGTGCACTGATTTTTTAACAACCAATAAAGAATGATCACAATGCAAGTACTAATTTTCCTCACATTTTACTGCCAGCAACTCCTAGCTCCTTTAGGCGTAATAGTAAACGTCAGAAATTCTAGAGCATTCTCTTTCGTTCTAATAAACT
Source organism: Toxocara canis (assembly GCA_000803305.1). Lineage (NCBI taxonomy): Eukaryota > Metazoa > Nematoda > Chromadorea > Rhabditida > Toxocaridae > Toxocara > Toxocara canis. The sequence continues at coordinate 1,339 of JPKZ01002345.1, forward strand.
TTTGTTTTGTATTCAATTAGGCAAAAGTTACACATTTTTATCTCATTGCGCATTCGCATGCACATTCGTATTCACTCTTAAGGGACTTCATAATTCAAAGTTATTCATTATCTATCTCCGCAGTTATCACTGCCAAACTTTTCGTTGCTTTTTTCCAAGTTAAATAACAGTTTGATCTAGCGCTTTGTGGGAAGCGCTCAACAAGCAGTCGATGGTCAGACACCTCTCCCTATTCGTTGTTTGCTCATTCGCTTCACTAAGCCTCACCTTTTGATATGTTCCCCACACCAATTCCCTCGTGTTGTCTGCGTTCAGTGGGCTGACTGATCTATTGCTTAATGATTGTATGTTATATTTTTTGTTTTATTCTTTTTACTTTCTTATTCCGTTTAGCCATTCTTGATTATGCTTACCTTCTTCCTCTTTGTAAAGTTTCAGACTCGTTGATATCCCTCAATGTTGGCTTGTCACTTATTCATTTCAGTGGCGCGTTTTCTTTTGCGTTGCCTAATTCTACAAGGCTTTTTTGTTGAAAAATGAATTAGCAATTGTAATGGTATGACGACTGTCCATCAGTGCTCAACTGTTTGCTCGTACTTTTATTTGAGTTGAAGTCGCTGAGCACAACGTTGAAATACATGGTGCGTTTAATGCACAAACTTCATTTATCAAATTTCATCTAGCCATAAGGTCACTGAAAAGCCCCTACTTGCGCATGCAGAGGTTTTGATAGTCGAGCGAACTATAACACAAAAATACTGTCACAGACCCTGTTCGCTTATTTGAAGACAAAACTTCGTACAAACCCGCCCTGTCCGATTGCACTTCAATCTTCTACCCTCCTCGAACGAGCTGTTTTCACCCACCCCTCTTGGTCACCTACACCCATGGTTAGGAATCCGTATAAGTCGCCCATATTCAGTCTCCACCTGAAATTACTCTCTTCTTCGCTCCTCGTAAACTTAAATACCACAGTCCCAGAGATATGAATTCGAAGGTTTGCGAATTTTCGCCAATCTCATTGTTGCACATCGATTTATGAAACCTATTGATCTAATGTGCAACGTTGCAAGGACTATCGTGTCGAACATTGCCATTCGCTTCTGTCAATCCCCTTCTTCATTTGCTCGCTTTGTCGAATCCGTCGTTCGGCGCAACACTAAAGTGTTCGTGTTCATTTGCAACGCCGACAGCCGCAATCGGTGGACCACCGAACGACTGTTTTTTTGGCCACCTGAGAGACTTGAAATTGTAACAGTCCCGCATCAAAAAGTCGTGAACTACTCAGCGCAACGCCGAATTTCCAGGAAAATGCTTGATTATTCAGAAGAGAAGTTTTGCTCCTCGATCTGACTCCACATACGTCCTTTCAATTGAAAATTGGTTCCACGTAGTGCATATTTTAAAAAGGTAGGAAAATTTTTATGAAAGCATTGCGTAATAGACACAATGGATCTGGTGTTGTTGAGAACGCGATGTCTGAAACTCTTGACATCCGCCTAAAGCCGAAACCGATCAGTGAAATCACCTGCGTTTGGCGAGGGAGCCGTTGTGCCGAAATCAGTGTTGGGACGCCAACTGATGAAAACAGTAGGTGGTGGTCTACTATGTTGGAGGCAAATCTGGTTTGCTGACTCAGCGTTCCACTTTGAAAAGAAATAAAAACGAAGTGAAAGCTTGCATCGTTTTCATTTACACCGTTGAGAAAAACAAAGGATATCACGCTCAGTAGTTCCATTAATGAACTTTGGCATACAGGAGCATTCAAACATTTGAGAATTTCGTTTAAAAGGAAGAGCTGAACACTTTTTTTTCAGCCACTGTTCCATCATGGCAGTCATGCAATACGGTATCCCATAAACCTGTTGAAGGAATTTAAAAAAACTAACTGATGCGCACAGCAAGAGACGGCACTGCTATTCTGCTAACGCTGACAACACTTCAGCTGGTCGATTTGTTCGATGTCGAACTAAATACAATTGACGGCATATCACCTCAGAATGTGAGTTTCGTATAGCGTTACGTAAAAGGAGATAAGCGAAAGAATTCAGTAATTGTGGAGAATATTCTCTAAAAGTAGAATTTAAAAATTCTCTAGTGAGGAAATGTTCATTCCGTTCTGAGAAATCAAAGTTGTGGAAAAATAAATCTCCTTTCCACTTTTTATGTTTCCGAATTTTCTTCGCCCACGTGACTGGTTTGTTTGGATCATTCGGTCACATGCAGGTTTCGAAGTGTCATCTATTTGAACTCTTGCAGATTAGGCATAATGTAATCAACGATTTCATAAAGTAAGGCTGACAGCTATGAAAAAAATGGCCCAGTGAGGGTGAATGCGCTAACGCGAAATGCGTTTTGGCGAATCCAGCCGATCTCATGATCCACTAGCAAATAACGAGCACTGAAATTTCATCATTTTAATGATGAAACAAATTTCATCATTAAAATCTTCAGCAAAACGCCTACTCACCAATCCTACTGTTAGAATGTGCAGTGTAGCCGGTTGAACCACACGCAAATTATTCCCTTGTATAGCTGCATCACCTTCCCAGAGTCAGTGAAGTGGCTTCAAGCTCAGTATTAGAGGGTGACCTAGGGTGCAGATTGTACTACAGTTATGCCAGCCAATTTCGGAAGTCTAGCCTGAACGGTTCACATATCGAAACTGCCGCAAAGGTACAGATGTCCACATGCGCATGCTCAGGCGCGATTTTGACGTAATGTGCTTTGTAAACAGCAAATTTTAAAGAACGCGCGAACAGCCAGCGAACTGAGCGCTATTAGCCTAAAATAGGGATCCATGAAAATTGTTTTTTGCTGCCGAACACATGTGGTGTTAATATAATATGATGAACGAAATAAACAGTATCGTTTTCTTCTGTGTGATGCGAGCGAAAAACTGACTTCCGACGCACCCAAAACCATGACGAGCGCTCAGTTTCAGCACTATCAACTATTGGTGAAGTCAATAAATAAATGAATAGTCTCCATGGCCAGTGGAGGAAATGAGCGCTAACATGCACTGTATTACTTTACAACCTCTGTTTCAGGTCAATTTTTGCAATTCTACGGAGAAAGATCGCTCTTCGAGAGAGACAAATTCGGTTTCCTTCTCCTTCACAGACAAGGTGCGACTTCTTTATCTGTTTTATCTCATGAGTTTTTCTAACCAGCAAATAAATTTCTGGAAGTGTTTTTGTAAAAAGTAAGGCAAATAAGCAAGAAAGGCAACACAATAAGTGATATTCTTGCACAGCCATTAAATAAACAGCAAATATAATAAGCATTCATTTGCTACATTTCCGCTATGAGACCAACGTTTGATTATGACAAAGCATAATATACAGAGGCGCTACTTCCTCCCAAAATGTTTTGGTTGCAGAACCGAATGAATCGGCCATTTTCGGGTAAACACGTTACGTGTTTCTAATTGTTGGCACTGATGGAAATTATTTCGATGCTTCCTGCACTCAAGACTACCCCCTCCCCCATTCTCCCACTGCGTAATGCAAGCTGGAAACTGAATTTTGCCGGTTTCGGAATAATCTTCCTAAGCACGTAAAATAGGTGATAATCATGGTAGTTTTCTTAAATATTGAATTCTATGGGCTCGCTTGGCAAGCTCCGGCCACCTGGATCCCGTTTCCTACTAACGAGCTAATGGAATTGAAAGCGCTGCGATTCAGATGCTGGGAGGATGAAGCCGAACGTTTCGTTTACCCGAAATATTGCCTTCATCCTCGTTAGCACCTCATCTCTTCAATTCCACTTGGAAACGGGACACAGGCATATGTTGATCTCCGCTTGTTTCGCTCGACAAACAATAGACATAACACCTTTACGGAGGCCACGTGAGCATCTGTTTGGAAACACTTCTTCCAGTTTTTCGAGCATTGTGCCGCTGTACATCTACGGAATTCAGCGGGGTTAGGAGGGACGATTTAAGAAATGAAGTGATGGAAGATGAATGACTGCTTAACGTGAAAATGATCAGAATCAGAGGAAATGCATACCTCGAGCAGATTCGAACAAGTAAAGTAAAGAGCTCGCTCAGCAAATTCAAGCTACTGTTCCACCGTCCTGCAGCGTGTAGCACTCACTAACCATTAGGCTGAGCTGCCACCTCAGTTGCTCCAATCAGCTTGAACTGTTCACGCTTGAAAGTCGTCATTGCCTTAGTACGCCAAGCGTAATGCAGGGCACATCGATCGCCAATTGTTCAATCAAGACAGGAATGAACCGTGATCTATTTGAAGAGTGATCCGATGAAATCCGAAAAACAAAATTGTTGTCGCCGATACGCTCACTTGATGAGCTGGCAAAGTGACTTGCTAGGGCACGCCTCGACAAAATATTTTATACCAGTCGAAAATAAGCCTACCAGAAACATGTATCTCATGGGCCGCCTAACTTTGACGCTTACTTTAGGAAGTGAACTTATAGCGGACTGGATACTATAAATCCGCAAAACGCACTAACGTTATATTGAATTTTTTAACTTCAGTTGAACTCTTCGACTCCTTGCTTAAAACGAGTGCAGTTCATTTCCCAGTGCTTAGTGAAATCGGATCTACGCTCTAATGCTTTCCGCTGTCAAAGGTCAGACGATATTGTGTACATGGTCAAAAATGTATTTCTTATAAAAACTGTGCATTGCCATGTTAATCTTGCGCGAAAATATCAGGTTTCGCTTAATGAAGAGCGTTTCAGAGAATAAAATTTTATAGACATCAGCGTGCTTCATTGCAACGCATATTCCCAACACCCAAAGATTGGGAATGGTTTTTGTGGTTTTTCCATGAGACCTACAATGGTGATCATATAAACGGTTTTTTTGGTGTCCTTGTGCACTTGAACGATTGGTGTTTGTCTTTCGTGATCATAAGGAAACGAAAGCACCATGCAAACATTTAGCAAATGACCTCCTTCTCCATTCAGCTTCCTGAGGAAATTACAAGCCATGCTCCGTTTATAACCAGCCGCCTTTATTTTTACAACAGCCTGATGTTAGCAATTAAAGAAGAGGGGGGGGGGGGGTGGGGAGGGGAGGAATGAGGCATTCGAGGCAGGAGTCTTACGAAGCTAATTTCGATCACATTTCTTCAAAGCTTCGCCGTTTCCATGGGGCTTCTGTGTACTGTTGTGCAGATTTTTTTGCAGAAATTTGTCAAAACATGCTCTCTGCTATAAGCGCTATAACAAAATAGGAAACCTGTTCACTGCATGTTGTGACTTCGCGTAGCCCTGAGCCTTCTATCGCGGCACATCGTCGTTTGCTGTCGCCAATTAGGGGCGATGGTCAATCGCAAGCGCAACTTTTGCATCGACTAACCGATAACAAAAATTTTGCTTGCAGATAATTTCTTGTCTAAGCGCTTCTTTCCCCTTCTGCTTTTGCAATACAATAAGGTTTATATGGCATCCTGTGGTTGTGGATGACGTCAGCAATGTTTTTCGATTTCTTTCGAGATTTTTGTAATCGATTAAGTATGGCGTTCTAATCATTTTGATGTTTTTGCATCCGAAACCTCTGATCATGAGGAGGCATCTTAGCCGGAGGGACTGTTGTAGTCAAACGAGTCGCTTAAATTATGCAGCATCGCAAGCGTCATATTGCTGACTTGGGCGGTCTAACTCTGATGCTTGCATTTTTTGCGTTTTTTTTGAGTTCCCGATAACGTGGCTCACTAGCGCCTCCTTTAAAAAATTGCGACGAACCATTCCGCATATTTCTATACGACTAATCTCTACTTCTCAAGGTTCATCATTTCGACTGTTGTTTCAAGCGGACTCCAAAAGCCAAATTATTGTTCAAAACCATTTATCGTTTAGAACAGAGCTTCATCGTACCATCCACAAAAGCTTCTTTGGCTAAGCTTCATTTTTAAACGTTACATAGCTGTACGCATAGTGGTGCGATATCGATCACCCCAGAAATATTTGCAACGTTTGAGGGGGCGTATCACTGCAGATAACGAACAACATCAATGTTCCTCGTTTTGCCTGGGTCACAGTAAGCAGTAAAGGAAGATCTGATGCCTTAAACTTTTTTTAAAGGTTTGTAGCTCTTCTGTTTGCTTTTTCTACTTGGCGTTCAGAAGTATCATATTGTAGGCTAATCGCTGCTCATGAATTGCATGTACGTTTAGCACAACAATTTACTGAAGCAATCAGTTTGCGATTTACGTTCCATTCCTCAGTCACAATCGGCGGCTGCCCATTATCTCTGAAACAGTCATAAAACCGGTTGGTCCGGCACTGAGGAATCAAGCCAATAAAATACGAACGCGTCATTCGAAAAGTTAATGCGGTTGTTGATGCTTTTATACGAAAATCATTCTTCGATACCAAATCATCGGTAGCTGCAAAGACATCTCGCATGATGTTATACACGCATAATGGCCGATTCAGCGAGAGCACACGCTCTCACACACTCACATCGACGTTCCGGGCGTTCAGCTGAATCGGGTTCGCCGCGTTAGGAGCGAGTGCTGGCAAGAGTTTTAACCGACCGCCGAAATTTCTTCGTTTCTTGTCGAATCCCTCTCACCCCCTTAATGCGTCTGTCGTCCAGTATGGCTCCAACAAGCGATGAGATTTATGCGAATGTAAGCACGAACCGAGAAGCCGCTGAAACTCATAATGCCTGATCGTTCTTCGCAAATAATTCAGCAGAGATGCTAGTTCGAACTTTGATGCTGACGGTTTCATCTAGTGCAGGGCATGACGGCAACTGTTCTTTGGGAGCCGTAGCAATTCGAGAACTCAAGACAATGCTCAAAATATGCTTATGACATTCCGTTCTGAATTGCTAGGACAGGATGTACAGCATTTGCATAGACGCGCGACCCTTTGTTTTCAATTTGCCACTGCCTTAGGCGATTTCTGAGCATACGACAAAATGCAGCGTGCGATAATGTCCACCTCGCTCGTAGTTATTACCTTAGCGAATCCATTCGCTTGGCGTCACGAACCGTACAAAAACACTATAGAAGACAATTTTTGCCAACCTCAAGCAATAACGAGAAACAAGCTAGTTTGCGATATAATTTGCTATAAAATGTTTCAAGTGAATGTGCGGACGTTAAAAAAGCGGAAAATGATGCGTTTTGCAATGAATAAACCTTGAAAACGAAAGGAAAAAGCAAATGATGCGAGAATTTTTAGAGCGTCGATCGCAGCTTTGGCGACAGACTACAGGGGATGCCTCGGTTCCATTTCGGACCCCCGGAGTCGGCATATTCAGACTGATGGGCGGAACCTTCATGCGTTTGTTCTCCCTTGCTGGGAACAAGAGTTTTTGAAAGCGAATACGTATTCATTTTTGCTCAAGACAGATGGGATTCTCGTCGTAGTTGAAACGTAGATCTGCGTCACGCAATGTTCCGCAAATCATGTTCGTTTACTGCATTTGTACGGTCGTAGAAAAACAATCGAAACACTTGCACTTGGGAGCAGTGTTCCCGTTGGAGCACGTGATGCCTCGAAATACGCCCCATTCATGGTTCGCGTCGAAAAGCCTATTTATTCTGTTCTCTTTAGGAGTTGATGCGGTTGATTTCGACTTGTTGCGAACTCCGGAGGTCATATTAGATGTAACTCAAAAAAATCGACGAGTCACTGTGGCACTGCTGGTGCACTCACAGATATTGGCCAAGTCATTTAGGCATTTTTTTTGGACAGTGGCTGATGGTTTGCGCACCGGCTTTTACTTCTGAAGCTGGTGAAGTCGTATGAGATAAGAAATAGAGAACTCAAAATAACGTTGATCTGCACTGTGCGATTTTTGTTTGATGAATTTCCGCTCTTTTTTTAAAATGCCCTTCACACGATTAAATAAACGAATGATTGGATGGCCTTGTAAGTTTTCACGCGTATTACCACTGAGTTCAGCTATGAGATCAACGTACGCGCGAGCGTTCCTCTGCGAAAAAAAATCGAGTTCTTTTCAGAAATCGATTCTTTTTTTCTCGATTTTCGGGTCGGTGCCCACAAAAGCGCATCGTCCTCTCACCACCGTTGTACTCATACAGTTTCAAAGAGTTCAGCTATGAGATCAACGTACGCGCGAGCGTTCCTCTGCGAAAAAAAATCGAGTTCTTTTCAGAAATCGATTCTTTTTTTCTCGATTTTCGGGTCGGTGCCCACAAAAGCGCATCGTCCTCTCACCACCGTTGTACTCATACAGTTTCAAAGAGTTCAGCTATGAGATCAACGTACGCGCGAGCGTTCCTCTGCGAAAAAAAATCGAGTTCTTTTCAGAAATCGATTCTTTTTTTCTCGATTTTCGGGTCGGTGCCCACAAAAGCGCATCGTCCTCTCACCACCGTTGTACTCATACAGTTTCAAAGAGTTCAGCTATGAGATCAACGTACGCGCGAGCGTTCCTCTGCGAAAAAAAATCGAGTTCTTTTCAGAAATCGATTCTTTTTTTCTCGATTTTCGGGTCGGTGCCCACAAAAGCGCATCGTCCTCTCACCACCGTTGTACTCATACAGTTTCAAAGAGTTCAGCTATGAGATCAACGTACGCGCGAGCGTTCCTCTGCGAAAAAAAATCGAGTTCTTTTCAGAAATCGATTCTTTTTTTCTCGATTTTCGGGTCGGTGCCCACAAAAGCGCATCGTCCTCTCACCACCGTTGTACTCATACAGTTTCAAAGAGTTCAGCTATGAGATCAACGTACGCGCGAGCGTTCCTCTGCGAAAAAAAATCGAGTTCTTTTCAGAAATCGATTCTTTTTTTCTCGATTTTCGGGTCGGTGCCCACAAAAGCGCATCGTCCTCTCACCACCGTTGTACTCATACAGTTTCAAAGAGTTCAGCTATGAGATCAACGTACGCGCGAGCGTTCCTCTGCGAAAAAAAATCGAGTTCTTTTCAGAAATCGATTCTTTTTTTCTCGATTTTCGGGTCGGTGCCCACAAAAGCGCATCGTCCTCTCACCACCGTTGTACTCATACAGTTTCAAAGAGTTCAGCTATGAGATCAACGTACGCGCGAGCGTTCCTCTGCGAAAAAAAATCGAGTTCTTTTCAGAAATCGATTCTTTTTTTCTCGATTTTCGGGTCGGTGCCCACAAAAGCGCATCGTCCTCTCACCACCGTTGTACTCATACAGTTTCAAAGAGTTCAGCTATGAGATCAACGTACGCGCGAGCGTTCCTCTGCGAAAAAAAATCGAGTTCTTTTCAGAAATCGATTCTTTTTTTCTCGATTTTCGGGTCGGTGCCCACAAAAGCGCATCGTCCTCTCACCACCGTTGTACTCATACAGTTTCAAAGACGCATTTGATTCGTGGATGCGATCGTTAAGTGATTTTCAACGCTTTTGCCACAACCTCACCTCATTCCTTCTTGCTCTGATTCTCTTAGCTCTCCATTTTGCTCTATAAATTACAACAATTTATAGAGCAAAATGCAAGGGAGAGCAAAATGTGGTGATTCCTAAAAGTTAGTGCTCCCTATGTGATTCGAGATCGCTTCCGTTTCTGAAGCATAATTACTGGACCAACCTTTGTCAGCATTAGTAAAAATGTTTCAGAAGTGTAGTAGGGTACATCGATTACTGATAAATGCCTAAGCTAGCTGATCGGTTGTCGTCGCATATTGCAGCTAAAAATCCACCGCTGTTGCGTTTTGATGCAGCAGCCAATACAGCCCTTTTAACTGTAATGGGCAATACCTCCTTCGGTCGACCAGCGGGATGGCACTTCATAATGGGTATGACCCCTAATATATACGGCAAGTTCAACAAAAACGGTTTGCTAATGTTCGTTTGCTTTGTGCTTTCTTTCCCCTCGACTAGTTTTATAATAATTCTTTTGTTTTGTCACCACTGCTCCCACCAGGACGATTGCTCTCAAACGTTAACGAACTAAGGCGTACGCTAAAGAAATTTACTTATTAATATATTTCTCGATGATACCATTTGAATAGGCGCTTCTTGACATCATCTGCGCGCTCAGATTCGCATATTTTGCGCAACGAAATATTCATGCATGAAGAGGTTGAACAGCGTTTAGCGAAATGCTAACACTGCACACGATGTGAAATCTGAAATTCGTAATGCTTTACTTCTCTGGAAAAATATAAAAATGAAAAACTGTTTCAATGACTGCTTTTGGGTTCGTTCTTACTCCGCTTCCTTTTTATGCCAAATAAACTTGTTATATTCTGGCCCTTGTCACAATAATATCCCATTCATTGGCTTCCTTATATCTTTCATGTACACATCTTTTCCCCATACGGCTTTTTCTCTCATTTATTTAGTTGCAACATCAGTCATACGCTTAAAATCTTTTACCATATTGGGCAACTTGTCACCAAATTTTTCCAGACTGTTACTTTTATCAGCGACAAAGTGCGGCTGCGAAGCATCTTCGTGAATGAAAAAAGTAGGTCCGGTTTGATTACACCGAATCGTGTATATCATCTCTTTCTTGATCGAGAGCATAATTCTTGTGCTCACCTCACTGTCGTATCCGTTAGCCCCCTGCATGAGCTCCTCCCAACCGTTTTTCTTCGATGGCACCATAAAGAATGATAGCACAATTTTGATAGATCTTTTATTTTTCTTGAGGAATATAGGATAGAAAATTATAGGCTCTCAGAATTGGCAACTGGGAGGCAGCCAGTTGGCTTCAAAACGTTACTCTAAAGAAGAATGATTGGTCACACTTTAACGGATCGTCGAACTTATTTACTTTAAGAAATGCGGTGACTTTTAGTGAAGAAAATAAACAGCGAATTATCCTGTAAAGCAGCGCAGTGTAGGTTAACAGTGAAAGAGCATTCCCCTATGCAGTGATATTTCTTATCATTTGTGATTACATGACTTCTCCTTTGTTTTATCGATTATATGTGCTAAAGTTGCACCATGCAGTTTCATTATAAAAACTTGCAACACATGCTATACAATGCCAGCCTTGAAATGCGTGCACACTATTTTGCTTTCTTCCTTGCTGTGTTCTTAGCTCATGTTCCTGCGCAAGGCCTCTAGCGAATAGGAAATCGTTATAATAATTGATGCATCGTTAAGGCTTTTTTTCGTTTAATTCGTTCTTTTATTGATGGCAACCGCTACCTTGCAGAGTTATCCGGCATTTTGGCCCTTGTAGAAACTAGGCATCTATTTTGACAAAGTTACTGCAAACATCCTGTCGAAGTACGTTGAAAAAAACAGGAAAACATGCGAGGTAAATGACTTTCTCTTACAAGTCCAAATTTGCACAAAACAATTACTGCAAAGGAGTGCTTTGCCACATCTGGCGTCCAGCGATATAGCTCAGCGATTGCTTTGCAGAACGGACAGTTCACTGCTTAGAAAATTCCTCCCGTGTAACAAAAGATATCAAGTTGGGCAAAGCAATACAACGAGAATTTAATAATTGGTGCAGCTTTCTGTAGCTCGGTAGACATAAGATACCAATGGCAAGCAAGCGGACTTAACGTCACAAAATTAAGTTAATTTTTTCACTCCCTATGCCTTTTTGCGCAAACGTGCATATGATTTTCTTACTGTCACATACGTCTTTATGAGTTTAAAAAGTAGCTGATGACCTCCGCTGCAATAACGTTTTTGTCTCTCATTTGCAGTGTTTCTACAAGTGCAATACAATGCAGCGCAGCAGGTTACGCAAGTGTTAGATTATGATGGTCAGTCGCGAACAAACATACATTTTGCACCGTTTGGATGATTCAATTGTGCAACCTATTCATACCCAGGAATCACACACTTTGGAGTACGTTGAAAGCCATTTTCATTGCATTGACACACCGAACAAGGCCATTCTATACTGTAAAAGTACATTCACAGTTGTTCGTTCTGTTGAACTCTAGCTCCCTCCAACATAATTCGTTTTGTGAATGAGGATGACGCGTTTACCGTCATATCGTGCCTCGTCTCCGTCTCGAAATTAGGACTCATCCAGTACGTTCTATCTAAAGGCACTTGCAGACACTGAAGAATGGCACCGATCATAACAGCAATAGCGGCAGCAAATGACGCCTCCTCAGAGAATTCGGATAAAGTACGCATATTTCTTATTGCTTCTTATAAATATGTTTCTCTTTTTTTTAGCAGTAATGGTCTCGCTCCGACGAATCGTTATGTGAATATGCACATTGGTACACCAAGTAATGATTGCAAAACAATTTTGGGATACAGCGAATGCTGTAGTTTGGACCTAAAGAATTGGAAGCATAGCTAATCAGGCCGACAAAAACTGATTTGGAAATTACGGAAATAGACTGACAAAATTTCACTATTTGAAAATGAAATACACAGAATTCACTCTCGTAGAAAACCATTTCACTGAATTTTCAGTGCATCACAACACGCATCACAACTTATCAAACTTAGCCAACCACTTTAGCACTTCTGATGAGGTTGAAATTGTCGAAAAGTCACTTTTTTTGGTTTGAATTGAAGTAGCAGCATTTGCTGAACAATTCGATTGTTTATGATATTAATTTTAAGTATGCGGAGGGTCTGCGCAAAGCGAACGAAGCGTTAAGAGATCTGATGGAATTGGTAAGTATGCCTGATTTTGAGCAGCGTGACGGATGGAAGCGTAAGAATTCGAATAGAAGCGATATCGTCTTTTCGAAACGCTACTCGATGGGCAAAGTGTTCACAATGAGAGTAAGGAAATGTTCGACTTTTTCACTACCATATCGTTTCGTTCTCATTTCAGCAAGCATGAAAAGTGCTCTGTTTAAGGTAAACAGCTATTCATCAGCTGGGAATATGTCATCGCTATCGGTAAATCACTTAAATTAGCTCTTTAAAGAAATTAAGAAAGGATCTCCTTTACTTCACTGAAATACCACAACTATCGTAGGACATAAACGTTGGGCGAGTGTCTGGTGAAGACCTCTACATGGTATGTCACCATTACGTCATTTCCTGAAACTGCTGTCTACTCCTTCGTGCTTCTCCGCCTTTTCAAAGTACATTTGCCACTCAGGTTTGAGTGAGCATTTCTGGCAGAAAAATTAACGATTATAACAGCTACAGTTGAGGAGCCCGTTCTGTCGGAAAGTTGTTCACTACAAAGCCGATTAAGAAATCAAATAGGGACCAAAAAATCATGAGAAATATATTGCGTCCGCGAATTTGCTCAGCTTTTTCAGCATCAAAAAAGATAAATAAAATTGAGCATTTCCAAATTTCTACAATCTTTAGAAGCATTTTTTTCTCACCAGCAGAAAGTTATTTTCACAGGCAACACCGCCAGAAAGGATTGTCAACAGATTTTAGTTGTGTGCCTCAGTCTTCTAGAAAATGCGATATTTCCGATTAACTTCCAATTCTAAACACTATTTGGAAAAATATCTCACGATAAACGTTCGCATCTATGAGTTATATGTTTCAATGCATTCAATAAAAAATTCCACACATAATACTCTAAGAAAAAATATGAATATCTCTCACGAACTCCGATTATGGCTGTTTTGGTTTCGGGAATTTCAATATGACGATCGCTTTGTTCGGATGCGAATTTTTCTTTCAGACGGTGTTCGATTTTCCTCTACAGCAGGCATTCGCAGAGCATTGGGAGAACTTCATTGATATTATTCATTACAATAAAAATATCTCGAACGTACGAGTGATTGCCGAACTCTCCGCACATGCCGACGTCGTTTACGTAAGTTTTTTCATCATTGCAACAAATGTACCGCTTCATAAATATCTTTTTTGCAAATTGCCAAGGAAAACAATTATATCTAAACTTAAGGTCTGGGCTGCTCGCTTTTGTAACGGGCAACATAGGAGAGTTCACATTTGAAGCGCTTTGAAGGCAAAAGTATGTCGTACTTGAGCTGCAAATGAAGTTGAAATGGAAACTGCTCATTTTACAACACTATAAGTAATAATGCAGTTTTTGCCATTATTTCTTGGGAACGTCGAATCATTTACGCCGAATGCTCTACATGCAGCAACTGAACGTGGCTGCGACCAAACGCCACAAAAATTCAGCAGTTCGCGCACCAAGGACAACACGATGGCTGCGAAATGGAAGCGTATAAAATGAGCGAAATACATTCAAAACATGTTGCCAAGGTCCGGAACGTAAGCGCGTTTAGCCATTTGGACAACCAACCGGTTTGACGTTTGATGTGATCATAAAGGAGCCGAACGCATCGCTAATACTTTTGACCAAATGACGAATACCATACAATTTGGCAAATTATTTCGCAACCACTACCCGTTTTTGTGCTTCCCATTGTCCAAAAGCACCAGTTTTCTCTGCGGGACGTTGAAGAAATATGCGAATATGCATTTGTAACTTTATTCTTTTGCGCTCTATTGATTAGCACCACACATTGATTTCGTGAGGCTAACCTTTGCGAGTAGCCAGCAAAGGCTTTAATATAACAATCACTAATGTGATTTTATCGCTACTGTATAAGTAAAAATGATGCTGAATAAATCGTGCAACGAAACATAAATTTGTTGTTGTGGTTAGCTGAAATAAGTGATGATTTAACGAAAGAATTCAATCGCTCAAAACAGAAATTGCACACCACCAATGAACGCCTGTACCATGATAACAAGCTCACAATTAAACGACAACACAAATGCCGATCGTGGCTTCTCGGTGTCAACCGAGCACATATAAGCCAAAAACAGTTGTTTGAATTTGTTTTCTCGTTTAGTTTATACTTAACAGCTTTTTTGTGACAACATGCTATAATATTGAATATGCACCTTTCAACATTAAAGTGCAACTCACTTTTATGACTGTTTTGTAGTACGCAATGAAAGACTTTGCTGTTGTGAAAGGGGGTTTGATTACACCGAATCGTGTATATCATCTCTTTCTTGATCGAGAGCATAATTCTTGTGCTCACCTCACTGTCGTATCCGTTAGCCCCCTGCGTGAGCTCCTCCCAACGTACCACGTTATGTCGCTATGCGTTGGTCGGTGATAATCTCACATATCTTGGAGTTCAACACAGATCCATTATCACTAAGGAGTCGTGACATTTCAGACTTGAACAAAATTCTGTTAGTAAATCAGTTTCTGTGGTTTTGTTGTTTCCATGGCAAAGATGCACAGAATAACCGTTTTTCTTCGATGGCATCATAAAGAATGATAGCACAATTTTGATGGATCTTTTATTTTTCTTGAGGAATATAGGATAGAAAATTATAGGCTCTCAGAATTGGCAACTGGGAGGCAGCCAGTTGGCTTCAAAACGTTACTCTAAAGAAGAATGATTGGTCACACTTTAACGGATCGTCGAACTTATTTACTTTAAGAAATGCGGTGACTTTTAGTGAAGAAAATAAACAGCGAATTATCCTGTAAAGCAGCGCAGTGTAGGTTAACAGTGAAAGAGCATTCCCCTATGCAGTGATATTTCTTATCATTTGTGATTACATGACTTCTCCTTTGTTTTATCGATTATATGTGCTAAAGTTGCACCATGCAATTTCATTATGAAAACTTGCAACACATACTATACAATGCCAGCCTTGAAATGCGTGCACACTATTTTGCTTTCTTCCTTGTTGTGTTCTTAGCTCATGCTCCTGCGCAAGGCCTCTAGCGAATAGGAAATCGTTATAATAATTGATGCATCGTTAAGGCTTTTTTTCGTTTAATTCGTTCTTTTATTGATGGCAACCGCTACCTTGCAGAGTTATCCGGCATTTTGGCCCTTGTAGAAACTAGGCATCTATTTTGACAAAGTTACTGCAAACATCCTGTCGAAGTACGTTGAAAAAAACAGGAAAACATGCGAGGTAAATGACTTTCTCTTACAAGTCCAAATTTGCACAAAACAATTACTGCAAAGGAGTGCTTTGCCACATCTGGCGTCCAGCGATAGCTCAGCGATTGCTTTGCAGAACGGACAGTTCACTGCTTAGAAAATTCCTCCCGTGTAACAAAAGATATTAAGTTGGGCAAAGCAATACAACGAGAATTTAATAATTGGTGCAGCTTTCTGTAGCTCGGTAGACATAAGATACCAATGGCAAGCAAGCGGACTTAACGTCACAAAATTAAGTTAATTTTTTCACTCCCTATGCCTTTTTGCGCAAACGTGCATATGATTTTCTTACTGTCACATACGTCTTTATGAGTTTAAAAAGTAGCTGATGACCTCCGCTGCAATAACGTTTTTGTCTCTCATTTGCAGTGTTTCTACAAGTGCAATACAATGCAGCGCAGCAGGTTACGCAAGTGTTAGATTATGATGGTCAGTCGCGAACAAACATACATTTTGCACCGTTTGGATGATTCAATTGTGCAACCTATTCATACCCAGGAATCACACACTTTGGAGTACGTTGAAAGCCATTTTCATTGCATTGACACACCGAACAAGGCCATTCTATACTGTAAAAGTACATTCACAGTTGTTCGTTCTGTTGAACTCTAGCTCCCTCCAACATAATTCGTTTTGTGAATGAGGATGACGCGTTTACCGTCATATCGTGCCTCGTCTCCGTCTCGAAATTAGGACTCATCCAGTACGTTCTATCTAAAGGCACTTGCAGACACTGAAGAATGGCACCGATCATAACAGCAATAGCGGCAGCAAATGACGCCTCCTCAGAGAATTCGGATAAAGTACGCATATTTCTTATTGCTTCTTATAAATATGTTTCTCTTTTTTTTAGCAGTAATGGTCTCGCTCCGACGAATCGTTATGTGAATATGCACATTGGTACACCAAGTAATGATTGCAAAACAATTTTGGGATACAGCGAATGCTGTAGTTTGGACCTAAAGAATTGGAAGCATAGCTAATCAGGCCGACAAAAACTGATTTGGAAATTACGGAAATAGACTGACAAAATTTCACTATTTGAAAATGAAATACACAGAATTCACTCTCGTAGAAAACCATTTCACTGAATTTTCAGTGCATCACAACACGCATCACAACTTATCAAACTTAGCCAACCACTTTAGCACTTCTGATGAGGTTGAAATTGTCGAAAAGTCACTTTTTTTGGTTTGAATTGAAGTAGCAGCATTTGCTGAACAATTCGATTGTTTATGATATTAATTTTAAGTATGCGGAGGGTCTGCGCAAAGCGAACGAAGCGTTAAGAGATCTGATGGAATTGGTAAGTATGCCTGATTTTGAGCAGCGTGACGGATGGAAGCGTAAGAATTCGAATAGAAGCGATATCGTCTTTTCGAAACGCTACTCGATGGGCAAAGTGTTCACAATGAGAGTAAGGAAATGTTCGACTTTTTCACTACCATATCGTTTCGTTCTCATTTCAGCAAGCATGAAAAGTGCTCTGTTTAAGGTAAACAGCTATTCATCAGCTGGGAATATGTCATCGCTATCGGTAAATCACTTAAATTAGCTCTTTAAAGAAATTAAGAAAGGATCTCCTTTACTTCACTGAAATACCACAACTATCGTAGGACATAAACGTTGGGCGAGTGTCTGGTGAAGACCTCTACATGGTATGTCACCATTACGTCATTTCCTGAAACTGCTGTCTACTCCTTCGTGCTTCTCCGCCTTTTCAAAGTACATTTGCCACTCAGGTTTGAGTGAGCATTTCTGGCAGAAAAATTAACGATTATAACAGCTACAGTTGAGGAGCCCGTTCTGTCGGAAAGTTGTTCACTACAAAGCCGATTAAGAAATCAAATAGGGACCAAAAAATCATGAGAAATATATTGCGTCCGCGAATTTGCTCAGCTTTTTCAGCATCAAAAAAGATAAATAAAATTGAGCATTTCCAAATTTCTACAATCTTTAGAAGCATTTTTTTCTCACCAGCAGAAAGTTATTTTCACAGGCAACACCGCCAGAAAGGATTGTCAACAGATTTTAGTTGTGTGCCTCAGTCTTCTAGAAAATGCGATATTTCCGATTAACTTCCAATTCTAAACACTATTTGGAAAAATATCTCACGATAAACGTTCGCATCTATGAGTTATATGTTTCAATGCATTCAATAAAAAATTCCACACATAATACTCTAAGAAAAAATATGAATATCTCTCACGAACTCCGATTATGGCTGTTTTGGTTTCGGGAATTTCAATATGACGATCGCTTTGTTCGGATGCGAATTTTTCTTTCAGACGGTGTTCGATTTTCCTCTACAGCAGGCATTCGCAGAGCATTGGGAGAACTTCATTGATATTATTCATTACAATAAAAATATCTCGAACGTACGAGTGATTGCCGAACTCTCCGCACATGCCGACGTCGTTTACGTAAGTTTTTTCATCATTGCAACAAATGTGCCGCTTCATAAATATCTTTTTTGCAAATTGCCAAGGAAAACAATTATATCTAAACTTAAGGTCTGGGCTGCTCGCTTTTGTAACGGGCAACATAGGAGAGTTCACATTTGAAGCGCTTTGAAGGCAAAAGTATGTCGTACTTGAGCTGCAAATGAAGTTGAAATGGAAACTGCTCATTTTACAACACTATAAGTAATAATGCAGTTTTTGCCATTATTTCTTGGGAACGTCGAATCATTTACGCCGAATGCTCTACATGCAGCAACTGAACGTGGCTGCGACCAAACGCCACAAAAATTCAGCAGTTCGCGCACCAAGGACAACACGATGGCTGCGAAATGGAAGCGTATAAAATGAGCGAAATACATTCAAAACATGTTGCCAAGGTCCGGAACGTAAGCGCGTTTAGCCATTTGGACAACCAACCGGTTTGACGTTTGATGTGATCATAAAGGAGCCGAACGCATCGCTAATACTTTTGACCAAATGACGAATACCATACAATTTGGCAAATTATTTCGCAACCACTACCCGTTTTTGTGCTTCCCATTGTCCAAAAGCACCAGTTTTCTCTGCGGGACGTTGAAGAAATATGCGAATATGCATTTGTAACTTTATTCTTTTGCGCTCTATTGATTAGCACCACACATTGATTTCGTGAGGCTAACCTTTGCGAGTAGCCAGCAAAGGCTTTAATATAACAATCACTAATGTGATTTTATCGCTACTGTATAAGTAAAAATGATGCTGAATAAATCGTGCAACGAAACATAAATTTGTTGTTGTGGTTAGCTGAAATAAGTGATGATTTAACGAAAGAATTCAATCGCTCAAAACAGAAATTGCACACCACCAATGAACGCCTGTACCATGATAACAAGCTCACAATTAAACGACAACACAAATGCCGATCGTGGCTTCTCGGTGTCAACCGAGCACATATAAGCCAAAAACAGTTGTTTGAATTTGTTTTCTCGTTTAGTTTATACTTAACAGCTTTTTTGTGACAACATGCTATAATATTGAATATGCACCTTTCAACATTAAAGTGCAACTCACTTTTATGACTGTTTTGTAGTACGCAATGAAAGACTTTGCTGTTGTGAAAGGGCGTGAATTTCTAACGTGTCGTACTTTTCGTCGCATCGGCGATGAGATAATGGAAGCAGCGCGAAGTTTCGAATTGCCCGACATCAAAAGGAATCCGAACAAAATTCGGTAATTTTAGTTGATGTGTATCCATTCAACTTGTAGCAAATCACAGAGAGCTTCGCATCATTAGAATTTGCCCAGTAGTTAGCACCGTAATCTATTGAAGATCTCTTGCGGAACGTATTGAATCGAATCAAATCGAATCTTTTATTTAGTCGATAGGCAAGGACTACCTTTACGACAATGCAAAGATGATACAAATATGATACAAAGGTGACGTGTTGTGACGTAATATCTTTATCAGATACAATCATAATAAAAATATAACGTCACAACATATCACTACATATCACTCTTCAGCTCACAGGCAACAGTGTATTGAGGAATTCCTTGTCGCTAGATAAAATAATACGAAAGCATAATGCCAAATCAATGTTGAAGTGACATTAATGAAAGTGCTAAAATATTTATGATGAGGAAAGCAGTGATTAGACATTACAAGTACTGTTAGGATGAATGATGTGGGGAGAGTTCGAATGATTCAAAGTATCAGCGGGCAGCGACAACGAAATCAATTAGTTTATGGCAGTGCAATGAACTTGCACTATCTTTGCCTAATTGACAAAAACTCTAGAACGGATCTCACTTGTCATTGTTTGTTGTTGCGTGAAAAAAAAATGACGTGAGATTTTGAACAGTAAGTTTTGAATACTCTCTCAGGTTATCAAAAAGAGCATTTTCGCTCGCTTTACGAAGAAGGATTGTTTGGAACACCTGGTTTATAATCAGCGAGCAAGCCAATATAGTGCTATTCTGTTGAACAAATAGGTAAAATTATCATAGGTAAAGCTATCGCTGAAGCTGATCGCTTTCTTTTCATTGCCGATTCGAATTTTCGGAGTTCTCTCCTAATTTTCGTCACCATTTTGCCACAGTATGGGTTCACTGAGGCTTGAAACTCATTGGTAAATGGTTGATCTTCACAATTCGGGTAAAAAACTTTCGGCAAGCCGTTTATATCCTGAAAGTGATCAACTGTTCCGTTCAAAAAACATTAAATGTCAGGCATGCTGCTTTTCATGTTCCCCGACTGCATGACTCAGAGTAGCGACTTAAAGCAGTCAAAATGGCAATTCAAATAAATTTGATCCATGCTTCAGTGTATTTAGCAGGAAATAGTATTATCGTTGATAGGTCAAAACCATCTTCAGCATTTTGAATAGCATTCAATGACGCCATCGGCGACCCTAATCAGGCTTACTGAATGCTTCCAGTGGTGACGTTGTGTTGGCTGGTGGACGTTTCCGTATGGATCCTAAGGATGCGACAAAGACGATTGTTGATTACGTAATGTGTGTTGACTTCAAAGGACCTGATATACCGAAAGTGATCATGGACGCTACAATCGGCATGTTTATCATGCAAGATGCCGATTACACACTACCTTTACGACAATGCAAAGATGATACAAATATGATACAAAGGTGACGTGTTGTGACGTAATATCTTTATCAGATACAATCATAATAAAAATATAACGTCACAACATATCACTACATATCACTCTTCAGCTCACAGGCAACAGTGTATTGAGGAATTCCTTGTCGCTAGATAAAATAATACGAAAGCATAATGCCAAATCAATGTTGAAGTGACATTAATGAAAGTGCTAAAATATTTATGATGAGGAAAGCAGTGATTAGACATTACAAGTACTGTTAGGATGAATGATGTGGGGAGAGTTCGAATGATTCAAAGTATCAGCGGGCAGCGACAACGAAATCAATTAGTTTATGGCAGTGCAATGAACTTGCACTATCTTTGCCTAATTGACAAAAACTCTAGAACGGATCTCACTTGTCATTGTTTGTTGTTGCGTGAAAAAAAAATGACGTGAGATTTTGAACAGTAAGTTTTGAATACTCTCTCAGGTTATCAAAAAGAGCATTTTCGCTCGCTTTACGAAGAAGGATTGTTTGGAACACCTGGTTTATAATCAGCGAGCAAGCCAATATAGTGCTATTCTGTTGAACAAATAGGTAAAATTATCATAGGTAAAGCTATCGCTGAAGCTGATCGCTTTCTTTTCATTGCCGATTCGAATTTTCGGAGTTCTCTCCTAATTTTCGTCACCATTTTGCCACAGTATGGGTTCACTGAGGCTTGAAACTCATTGGTAAATGGTTGATCTTCACAATTCGGGTAAAAAACTTTCGGCAAGCCGTTTATATCCTGAAAGTGATCAACTGTTCCGTTCAAAAAACATTAAATGTCAGGCATGCTGCTTTTCATGTTCCCCGACTGCATGACTCAGAGTAGCGACTTAAAGCAGTCAAAATGGCAATTCAAATAAATTTGATCCATGCTTCAGTGTATTTAGCAGGAAATAGTATTATCGTTGATAGGTCAAAACCATCTTCAGCATTTTGAATAGCATTCAATGACGCCATCGGCGACCCTAATCAGGCTTACTGAATGCTTCCAGTGGTGACGTTGTGTTGGCTGGTGGACGTTTCCGTATGGATCCTAAGGATGCGACAAAGACGATTGTTGATTACGTAATGTGTGTTGACTTCAAAGGACCTGATATACCGAAAGTGATCATGGACGCTACAATCGGCATGTTTATCATGCAAGATGCCGATTACACGCGAAAGCAAATCGAAAAACTCAAAAGCGAGACTACATAAAAGCGACGGCGGTCAATCGTCGGAAAGTTCATCTACTCCAACTGCCAATATCTATGTGCGCTCTTATGTCTTATTGAATATTATTATGCTGTGTTCTTGATCGACCCTTTTCTGCTATCAGTCATAGCTGTTCTTTTAAAGAAAAGTTTTCATCGGCTACCGCTGGAGTGCTCCAACGTCATGCGTTATGCAATTTTGTTGCCTCTACCTGTTGTAAAGGCTGATATTTTTCTTAATAATGATTTCCTTCAAAAAAATTGGATTTCATTACAGCTCTTGCATAAATCGATTACTTTCTAATGAACTACGCACTTATTTGTATTAGCTTAATGTACCGAAAACGCTCGAATTCACTTTCCTCTCCACCAGTACAGCCTATCTTCCAAATCCTATTTTGCATTCTGGAGAACTGCCATTTACCGCAACTGTATGGTCGAATTTTTAAGAACACATAAAGCAAAGTAATGTCGTTGCAAAGTTCACATAAGATTTAATAATGCCAGGGTGGTTGCATGTTTCTAAGATAGAAATCATGGACATAACTTCTTTCACACAAACAGCACTCATATTTTTTGAAATATCCAGTACACGGTCACGGCGTTACACTACGTTCTAAAGACTGCGTTCCATATACCATCCTCTTTCCAGTTCTCTTTTCCTTCAAGATTCAATTCGAAAGACCCCTGTAATGCTCTGTACACTTTCCTTGAACTCGAACATTCGCGGTTGCTCGCCAATCGCTTCTACGTTCGTTTTGTCCGACATAAATGAGTAATAACATTGCTCGAAGTGGAGATGTCATATCCCCTCTGCTGTCGAGCTCTCACAGAAGCAGCCTTTCACTTATGTTATGCTTATGGTAGGTCTTTTTCTTTCGGCGCCCTCTGGCTGCAATGTTAAAATTGTGCAACTTCCATTTGTTTCTCATCAGAGCGCTGCTTGTTTTTTTTTGTTCACAGAATAGAAATTTTTGAAGGTATTTTGCTGCTCATCATTCATAATCCTGCCTTTTTAATTGTCGACTCGTTCTGTCACAAATTTCGCAAATGACGCTGAGTCATATTTCAGTTGAACAAACATTTGAACCTTTCTAATTAAAAAAAAGAATGTTTACTTGTTTGTATGAAAATGATTTTCATAAGTGATACGTACAGGTCGGCAATCAAATTTATTTTGGTCGAAACAAGCAAAATGATATAAACAAACAAACCTGCCAATGGTAATTCCCGCTCCGCTTATGTTTGCGAGCATTTGTATACATTGTCACAAATAGCAACCCTCTTTGGGAAGCTTTTCGCTTATATATTTAAAAACAGAAAGTAAAAGTCAAAACACACAGAAATGTTGTCCGTTTACAGTGAAACAGAAAGTGTTTAGCGATAGTAGCTAAACGATGCACTCAGCATAATTGATCGACTTACTGCATCGTACATTGATTGGTTTAACCATCCGAACAAGTCAGGATTAGAGGAAGGAAAAAAAATGCCTCCCATCCTGAGACGTGCTAGAATTTTCTTTGATGTTCCCATTTCCAATTCCTGAACGGAGAGAAGTAATTCGAACGAGAGGCGATATTATATGTTAGCATTTATAGTACGGCACAGTACAGCACAAAGCAGTGCCGCAGTGGTGACATTATCATATCCTGACTGGGCCATAGAAATTGCTGTCCACTGTACTGTTCTGTTCCCTACGATGAACTTAAGTACATTTCATGTTTCCTTCCAGACACGGCAAAAAGGTCCAGCAAAAGGTACGGACTTTTTTTTTAAAATTCTGTTCTCAATTGCCATATAACATCTTGGGCTGAGCACATTCAAAGCACCTATTTTGCGAATTCTTCTCGCATTCTATGTTGCCTTTTTATTGCTTACTCTTCCAGCGAGTGTAACACTTTTTCGTTCTGTTTTCTTCTTTAGAATGCACCTCCAATATGCCATACTTTACGATTAAAAATTAAACTAACTGTTCTATACCATGCCGTAATACACTGCACTACAGCACACAAAGTGCGTTACTCGTACCCTTTAGGTGACCGAAAATTACCCGCATCCAGCGAAATGATACGCACAAAATCGTTGATCTTTAAGTGGGCGTCCGTGCGACCATGGAACGGCTAAATATTTATGCCGAAGAAACATTGGAGATCAGATGTCGCTAATGGAATGGGGTGTGGCGTCTTGACAGGCAGCAGCAGACCTGCCGTTGCAGTCACGGAAATAAACTGTAAAGCAGCATGCACATTCTTTGTTTGCGTATTTTCGTTGCTATCAGATAAATCTAATTGGGGTTTTTTAAACGCTTGGTGAAATTGTTGAACTGCAATTAAATTGCTTTGAAGTACGGAGGAATTTAAGAAGTTTGCTTATGTAATGTTTCTCATGATAACTTTATAAAACAGTAAATAGGGATCGCTTGGAAAAGTAATATATAGATCGCAATTGGCTCTCGACGTCCACCAACATTCACGGTAATCACATTAATTGCTGCAAAACTTTCCACAAAGCGTTAACTTCAATCTGCTCTGATAAGCATTCCGAACAATCTGCCGATATTTTTGCTCAGTTTCGATAAATATTTACTACAGAATCTGACATCCGTTCAAAGGATTGAAAAATGAAATTTTATTCCCAAATGAGCAAAATGACGAGGCATTTAGTGTGTTCTTGCGCAATGCGCACACATCGATTTTCATCATTCAACGCATTTGCGACTGAAATTTGGTCTTTTAAAGCTGCAGTTGTTGAGTGCAGTCGAATTTCGCTTTTGAGAAATTATATCTGATTTGCAAATCTCACTAAGTCCAGAGCTGTCGTCCTTGCAACTCTTTATCGTAAACCTGTACAGCTAGAAAAGCATGATCAAAAGCATAGCCAAATATATTCGATCTTCGTCGATTCTGATTACCGGACGTCGCTGTAGTTCTTGGGCAGATTAGTTTAATATTTTTGAGCAAAACGCATTATTTTTTTTGGATTCATAAAACCTGCACATAGTGTTTTATTGGAATGGTTACCAGCTTTGTCGCCTTCATTACTGTCACGAAAAGTGCATACCACTGAGAATATCTCAAAACGCTTCTTCTCCCACAGTAACACAATGTGGCTTTTTTTTCCAAAAAGCTATTCCTCAAGCTACTTTTTTTCAAGCTATTTTTCATAAATTTACATAAATGTTATTCGCTTATTTTTGATCATGGAGCAGCCAAATGGAAAGCAGAAAGTTCCAGCTAGAAAAACACCGCACAACATTCAATGTCCATTTTAAAAACAGTGCATATTTCGGCAGTTTATTACAATTTTCGGTAGTACTGCAGTACCAGGAAAGATAAAAAACGTTTAAAAAATCAACGTAGATTACACATGTTGTTTGCATAAAGCATACCAGCTTTTTATTTCTTAAAAATGACTGTGTGAAATCTAAACAAAAGTATGTGAACTGTCGATATTGCGGCGTATATGCGAAGAGAAAAACTGGAGTCGTGCCATTTCTGATGCTGTCAGGAATGTTCTCCTAAGTTATGCTTGTGATAAATGCTTATCAAAATCAATCAACTGACCGCTGAAAAATAAATGAGGGCATGCAGAAATTTGTGATTTAATTACCAACTGCCTTTGAGTGATTTAACATGGTTTCCAAAAAATCTTCCCAGACTACCCTCATTTTTAAATACTCGTGATCGCTTAATCCGAAATCTTGTTGAGTGATTGGGTGCTTGGTAATTTAATTATGAAGTGTCACAGACTGTCTCTTGCCGGCTGTAACCTATGAAAATAATACGGCGCAGTTCAAAACGAAACAAGACAAACGTTTGCCCAAAAAGTGCATAACGGAGATTGCGAAGCAAACATTTGTTGACCGGTAAGATGTCACGGTCACAATCAGATATATGCCGCAAAGGCTGACAACGAACAAATTTTCGCAGGCCAACTGCTCACCACTTCGGTTGATGCTGTATCACCCTTCTAAAGTTTTCTCTTTCGTTGGAATAAGGCTCCATTTAACGGTTTATGAAGCCGATGATGTCTTCGCAAACGCCTATTGAAAATCCTTGTCTTGCACGCGGACTGGTGATCGAAAGTGTTCAGCAACCTCCGAAATACAAACGGCCTTCAAAATTGCGCATTTTGCTCCCTACTTTTTCATATCGCTTCCACGTCCGTCGTCTGTACAGTGCTCATCCCTAAAGGCAGTGCTGCTCTTTCGTCTGGTTTGATGATTCTCTTCAGAGGGAAATGCACATGCAAACATGGCAAATGTTTTTTTGGTTTGAAGACCACTTCTAATAGAACATTCAAAGCTAAATTCAATTTCAAGTTCAGATTTCATGTCGGCGCTGAAAATGGAAAGTTATGGAGGTAAGTTAAAGTTCCTGCATTTGCATCAGACGTTTGCTTAGCTTGAAGGTTCCTTCATCCTTGTTCAGGATTCCATCTGCAACACTGGGGCAGCTGGCGATTTATATCAAAAGACAAATGATATCAAAAGATAAATAAAGTCAAAAGCAGCCTATCGAAGTGAAGGGAACAGGAAGATGTGCAATACTGTTGTTTCATAAGTGTCACTCTACACCGCTGCCGCCGCCCCAATTCCGATGTTCTCCCGATCTGCGTATTAATTTCGTCGATTTCGCACGTGATATTGGAAGGACCACACTGAGAGCGGACTAGCACGCTGTTGTCTAAGAGCCACGCGGTTTTCGGCAATGTTCGTGCCGATTTTGAATTTGTGAGCATTCTGATGATTTGGGGTCGACATGGCACGTGACATCTGATTTGGTCTGACGCGGTGTTCACTTCCAGAACGCTTGCTCAAGCCCGACCTGCGCTTCAGGCGAGTTCTTTTGATAGATGCTAAACTTTTGGTGGCATTTCGTTTCGACAGTTGCATAGTCGTTTGGTGTGATAATGCGAAGTCGGCAAGTATGCGCCACAATGGAGCAGCGAAGCGTCGTACTGGACGACCATAAGGAACGAAATACTGATTTTTTGTGACTGATCCGGAAAGAGGAGCAGACGTTTGACGGTATCGTCGAAAGTACGCGTCATGTACGACTCTCCGATCGCGCTGTTTGTATACGTCATTCCATCGAACGCTTTTGTACTCCGAGTTCCAACCATTAGACTGAAAAACTGGTCAACACAGGATAAAATCATTAACTGGAAATTGCGGTTGGAAAGATGCTGTTGCATTTGTCGAAAAATGTTTATCTCAAGCTATCTTGCCACGTTGATATGATTGATGTATCCTAACCGAGCGCCTCTATGAAAGCGAAGAAATACAATTTGTTGCGTTTAGCGCATTCTGAAATCTCAGACAAGCCTTTTCAACTGCTGGCAGCTGCACGGCCATAAACCACGACATGGGTAATTGCGGAAAGCACAAGTGCTACAAAATCACACAAGCACCAGAGGAGTAAAGGAAAAACCCACAACCTTTTCAAGTGGAACAGGAAGTTACAGCGCTCTATAATTGAAGCAATTAAAGAAATAATTGAAGTAATACGTCCAGGAATCACGCGCTACGGTGCAGCACAGAATCGAAAACACAAACCTGTTCTGTACTGAATTTCGAATGAAATGAAATCTCGACGGTTGAATAAGATCACCGGCAAAATGCCACCAGGAGCAATCATGTATTTGCCGACGGAATTGCCACAACAAAACCTGAAAGTAACGCACTTGCAAGAAAAGATAAAGTAAGAAAAAAAGATAGGTTGAAAAGTGTTTCACGGCAGCTTGTCCATCATGTGCTTTTCACAGTGCTGAGAATGCTCTTTCTTATCTGACAAGTGGTCAAAAATTAAAATAACAGCGCTTTACTTCATACAACTCTTTCCAAGCTGTCCCGATCGAACACTTACATTTGGCGCACATAGTGAAACTGTGGCGATTAGGTGACTTGTTCATGAGGTCAGAACTATTGTCAATGCCAACCACTTGTTATCGAATTTTCGCGCTTTCTCCAGGAACTTCACGTTCAGCAACCCATAATTCCTGTACGGAAAGTTAACAAGCGTGCAACGTTTTGCACGGAGTGAGCTTAGATTTCGTTTGGAGTATTCGAACTTCACAGCGAATATTCCCCTGATCTGCCCTTCCTACATACATAACAAATTATTTCATACATATCAGATTATTTCTGCGAGC
This sequence comes from Toxocara canis, assembly GCA_000803305.1. Lineage (NCBI taxonomy): Eukaryota > Metazoa > Nematoda > Chromadorea > Rhabditida > Toxocaridae > Toxocara > Toxocara canis. Next base: position 29,565 of record JPKZ01002345.1, read on the forward strand.
CATCAATACTTCAGAACTTCGAATCATTCATTGTTCGCCGCTGTAGATTACACTTATCAAACTTCATCGTCGCGCCTTTTCCGCCCTTCGGCTTAAACTGTTGCATGAGCGGACAAGCAGGCATACCCATGTAAACGCACGGACATTGCGGATGCATGAGTGCGCTTTCGCAAAAGTGAGAAGTGCACGAGAAAATGCGAAAGTTAACGATGTTGCGGCGAATTCAACTTGGCGCTGTCTCCGCAGTTCTCTGATTTGTCGGAAGCTTAGCAGTTGCACTCGCCTTCTTTTCCTGTCCCATATTATTGACAGTGAAAAGATGCCCGTATCTAAATTACAGCAGCTCGTCCCACCAATTATCACTCATCAATATCGGCGCACGAATCAGTAAAGCATGAAAAGGAAAGCTTATGACTATTATCGTGCTTGCCTGTATCCAGTCAATCTTTTGTCGTAGGATGCTTTCACTTCGAGACCACCGAATAGACAACCTTCCCAGCAAGGAGCGCTCAATCGAGTGATCTTCACTTCGATCTGCTCGTGCGATTGCGACTGCAACATTTAGCAAATCATAAAAGGAATAAAGAACTAGGTTGGCACTCAATTTTGAGCAGAAATGAATTCGCATCATCGCAAAAAAGAAGACGTGCAAGGCTTTAAGCCTTGTAGAAGCGTTTTACGGGAACACTGCTGCCCAAAAGCTAGCCTTCTTTCGTGAGTGCATCACTCAACAGAACTTGTATTCTTTTAAAATATTGTAATTAGGCTTCCGGAACTATCCTTCCGCGACCGTGATTACTAGGATCCCACACAATGCAAAAGTGAACGTACAACAGAAAGATTGTTTCAAAAGTGATTTGCTTACCTGTATCCACCAGTGACAGTAGGACATGTCATCCCTTGTACCCTGCTGCCCTGACGTCCACGAGAGAGTAGCGTACTGCCTCGTTGCAAATAGGGTACCTCCGCATCCGGGCGAGTGCTCCTCAACAGGCTTGGCTATTTTCTTCAGTTTTATAGCCTTCCCGTGGGCCAAAATTTTTGCAAAGCAAATTTCAGTAGAAACTTAAATTCACAACAAATTCTTCGGATTGTCGGTGTTAACAAAGTCCACAAATGTATTCGAGCACTAAAAAACGCTTCCAAACAGCATCTGAGCTGTATTTTTTTTTAACCTTTTGCATGCAATAATCATAAATGAATTTAACTGTGCAGGTGGTGCCTCGAATTTGTGAAAATGATAAAAACAAGATGCTAAACAGCGAGTTATTTCATGACTCAAGCAGCGCCCAGGTAACACTGTTTGATCGTTTCTCCCTATTTTGAACTGCTTAGATACCTTGGTTTCACAGAACTGGCCTCCGAATCCAGATGGACAAGTGCAAACATCACATCGTCTCGGATGAGCGTAACCACCGTTCGCGCATTTCGTGTTGTAACGGTTACACTTTTCTGCCAATACAATAATTAAATTTAACAAAGCGGGTCGGAATAAGCTAAATATGCGTCTAATAATTCTGCAGCATTCCGAATAAATTAGTGGAAATTTTATGAAATCGTCGGTACATGTAAAAAGCAAACAATTGCTATATTTAATTGTAAATGTTAAATTTTAAATTTAGCCCACATTAGAACGCCGATCTCTTAGCAAGAAAGCGATACTCGTGATGGCAACTGTTGTTCCTATTGCATTCCATTAAGCATAAAATAATTCACCTCGTCAATTCGCTCCCGTCAGTTGTACCCAGTTGGGTTACATATGTTATAATTTAAGCAATAGTTCGATAGGGCAATTTTCTACAATCCCGGTTTCCAATCCGATCCAACCAAATATTTTACTTTCAGCTAGAAGGTATGATTTTCTGAATTATGGGACCGTCATCGACCACAGCTCTTCTACAATTTATTGCAATCACACATTAAAAACACGAACGTGCTGCCTTGAATGGAAGATTGCGCCAAAATGATCTTATGCGAACCATGAAAGGAATGCTATTTATTGGTTCCTATTAAGTGAATATTTATTTCAAAAATAATTTTACCAAGGCAATTGTAATGTTTATTGACGAGCAGCACATCGAGGAATGAAGGTCCTGTTCCACTTCCCATTGTTTGTTCGTGAAGCGTATCTCGCGGTACGACTGTTGGATATTGATTTACCGAAAACCTGCAAGTGAATGAGTACTTATCATTGAGCGATTTGCTAAAAACTACCTCCTTATACAAAATTGATCTTCGTTCCGAGTTGTCCTAGTCAGATGCTACTATTACGAAACGAACGCGAGAAAGCTTAAATGAAATAAATTATAACTTCTTTAAAAAGACAAATTCAACGCATATGTTAGCTAAATTTTACTTCAATGGGTTTGCAAGATATAAGGAGATGGATCCCTTTACTGCAAGCGCTCTGAAGCATTCAATGCATAATATTCACCCTCCCCCCCCCCCCCAAAAAAAAAACAAAAAAAAAAAAGAACACAACT
>JPKZ01002345.1:32187-44570 GCA_000803305.1 Toxocara canis
CAAAAAAAAAAATAAAATAAAATCAGAACGCAGCTGCGCAAAAAGCGTTTCATTTTATTCAACTTTTTTCATTGATGTACTTTTATACGTCAATAAAAATTACTTTGTGGCATAAAAGAATCAAGCTGTTTTTGCTACGTTTCTCAAACTCAGAAACAACTTTCCGATAACGCAGGCAGGCAGCCTACGCTTGCGGGCACCGTCTACCGCTCAGCATATTCGAATCCTCTCACGTTTACATGGTGTCGTAAAGTTGCGCTTATAAACCCTGCTCGTTTGCTGTGCTTTAATGAAATATTGGCTGCTATTTCCGATTACGATCGTCAACGGATAGAAATTATGGTCATTAATATCTCAGTTACCAGAGTGAAAAGAACGAAGACAACAAACCTAAGCGTCTATAGCTCTCACAGTTGTCGTGTGAACCATGACTAGACATAACAGGCGGAGCAAAACGAGCTCAGTTTTGAGAACAACCTCCCGTTCTGCTCCGCAGATCCGCCTGATTTGCGATCATCACATTTTTCGCAAGTAGTTTAAGCTACAACATCCAGAGCACACTTAGAGGGCGATTGGCTAGAAAGTAAACTCAGTGATGTGTTGCTCCCTTCATAGTAGCAAGAATCTGCCCATGCATTGGATCGGCCAAAAAGTATTGGCAATCTCGATGCACGAACTTTTATAATTCATAACTTGACAAAGGATAAACACTTTTGTTCGAAATAAGCACCATTCGATAGATACAACGTCGCCAACGTGAAGCTAGTGAGGCAGTCCCATTCGCATGAAAATCTGGTTTCCTAGAATCCTGAAAGACCATTTCAATATCTTTTTCGTTGTCGAACTATTTTTCCCCAACGAAGCTGTCGAGGCAGCGGAACAGATGAAAATGGGTTGGTGAAAGGTCTGATGAGTAACGTGGATGAAGCAAAACCTCTAAACCTAATTCATTGAGCTTGCTCAGGGTAGTCCTTACTACACGAGGTCTGGCATTGTGGAGGAGCAAGATAGGACCTCTTTTATTGATCAGTGCCGGATGTTTTATCTGCAACTTTTGGTAAGCTACCTCAACTCGTGACTGTATGACTCAGCTGTTACTGTTTCACACCGCGTGGGAGCCTGTGGTGAAATGTTCCGGTTGCGGACCACCAAAGTCAGCATGACCTTTCGCGGGTGCAGTTATGGTTTCGGCATGTGTCTCGGCGGCTCGTCTTTGTCAACCCATTGTGCCGATCTTCTCACGTTGTCGTAGAGTACCCACTTTTCATCACATTGATAATCCGATCAAGAAAAGGATAGTTTTTGTTCCGAGTTAAGAGCGCCGAGCAGACTTCCATACGTGTGAACATTTGACGTTCATTCAGAGCATGCGGTACTCATTGGTCGAGTTTTTTGTCTTGCCCGTTATAAAACGGGTGCGAACGGTTTCTTTGCACACCCCTAATTCTTTTGCCATTGCTCCACATGATTTCCGAGGATTTTCTTCAACTACTGCTTTGAAGCGGCCGTCGTCGAAAAGTGACGGTCGATCACTACGTGGCTGAACCCCCAGGCTTTCGTCTCCTTGACGGAAGTTAGTGAACCAGCGGTAAACAGTGCGTTCTGAAGCTGATCTATCGCCAAATGCCCTGTTGATATTACGGCTCGCCTCTGCTGCAGTGTGGCTCAATTTGAATTCGTAAAACGCTGAAAGCCGAAGATCGCATTTTTCTGGTAACATTTTAAGAACCTAAAAGAGCAAAACAATGGAACAATCCTTCTACAACGAGGCCAGCACGACAAACGCAAAATAAAACGAGTAAAATGGCATACAACTTACTAGGAAAAATAAATGAAACAGCACTTACACGACGCCGCAAACGCGCACAACAAGAAAATTTGTCATTACTTTTCGGCCGACCCAATACAACAATCTGTGGTTGATTTTCAAGTGAACTTTGATTTTTAAAAAATCCGCTCAATTCGAAGAACACGCTTACTCGTGATATCTGTAGTGCATCACACTGCCATACTCGTAAGGAATCCCATAATTTTCGCTTACTCGCGGCGTTTCGGCAATAAAATTACTCCTTTGATCTTTCTGCAATTTTTCATTAAAAGTTTTTGAAGAAGCTTTTTTTGCTTGTTATCGGCAAGGAAAATTTCCTGTGCGAAAGTCCAACTTCATAACTGTACAAATAGTTTTCCTCAGCAATAATACTTTGACAAACTTCTTTAATACTTACAGCACGCTCTTCGACATGGAATTTACATTTTACTGCTGGAGGACAACATTTTTAGGGCATTTCCGGAGGCGTTGCTATTATGGACAGTTTGAATAAAAAAGAAATCACAGAAATGCTTGAATGCAATCAACTTACTGTGAAATTAAACGACTTGTGCACAGTGAGTGACCAAAAGAGTTCGCCGAAGGGCAGCTAACATTTCCGTGAAAATCTTGCACGACAGCACCGGAGACGAACTATTAGAAATTCCAAAGATAAGCTATGACAGACAGCTAAAGCACCCATTCTAGGACGTTTTAAAATTTGCCTTTCGAGACTACTAGCCAATATAAAGGTCGAAAAATGAAGAGAACAAGAAAAATATCAAGCATTGATCATTTAATGTGAGCAACATAAAGTTACTGTGTGTCTCATGTGATATTGAAGGCCGCCATTTCGCTGTCCCCACTATAACTTTTGCATATTGTATATTGTTTACTATAAATATGAACCGACTCACAAAAACATTACCGATAATAAAAAACTTTCACATTTGTCTTCTTACATAATTCGATGGCATAGTCTATAGCACTTTGAGGGTAATTGTTGCCGAGGATAATTTCGACAACGATCATTAATCATATTTCTGCTTGAAAATCGAAAGATCATTATAGAAAAGGAACACTTCAAGGAACACTTCTTTGCTGTAGTGGCAACTGCACCTCGTGAACGACCAGTGTATGAGTTGCAAAATATGAAAAACTCTTTACACTTATTTCATGAGCGTGTAAATGACAATAATAATTGGTTAGGACTAACTTATCAGTCGTTCGTGGATCTCGACTGCTGCCACTTCGTACCATACCAACTTAACAAAACATGACATATTTAGTACCGTCTTAAACGCCACGCATCTATTAATAAAATAAACGGGGTAATTTGGAATTGCCTCAGTTCGTTGGAAGTTTTTTCAGGTTCAACTAATTAAAATTTGCTTTTGCTATTTGCAAGTTGTACGCCATAAATCAGTTGTTTCATTTATTTAATGAGCACTAAATGCCCTTCATAGCGGCATCATGAAATCAGCTAAGGTTCGCTACCTTGTGCTGAGGTTAATCAAAGCGTCCATTAATGTGAAATGAGCAAACAGCAATCTGATTTCATTTGTACCTGAGCATTGCCCGCAACAATAGTGACATACTGGTCTCGATCGAAACGACTCTGCGTATGAAAGAGCCCCAACGCATGCGCCAACTCGTGAGTAACAGTATGAAACTGCAATCAGCAGTAAACTACTTGCGAAAACTCCACAGAACATATATACAGTTTTCTTTTCGAAACGTTTACGGATTACTTCATGCATATTCATAGATATTTTGGATTTTCTGATAGAGTTTAGTACGCAATATACTAATGTGATTGCAAGATGAAATCAACTACTTCAAGCGATGAATACATTGCAAACAAAGTTTTTGTGCCAGTAATAGCTAGTGCTATGGAATGAGCATGCCTGCGGCAATGAGGTTAACGCTCGAAAATAAAGGAATTAAAGTAATGTTCGTTTTATCGCATTCTATTTCTAAATACCAAAATGAACCGTATGTAGCCGAAAATAAATGTTCTGGCACAATTTTAGCAATTTTTCTTCTCGAATTTTGAAACGGCACTTGCTGTGTTCTTTATCGATGTGCTAAAATATGCATTTTTGTTTATCAGCTGCGGCCCTCAATAAATCCTTTTCATAAAAATTCACTCTATTGGCCGTGAAACGCGTGGAGCAGCTTTTTCATATAAGGACGATATATTATGGCTATGACCAATTTCTTTTCATTGTATGCGAAAAAATGATTGAGCAAAGCTCACATGTTCACATTCTTGGCCCACTGAGAGTGGTTGGTGTCGTTCATACCAGACGCGTCCAATGCTGCTGTAGCATCCCCTTCCCTATAAGAAGTGCACCGTCAAAATTGTCTCCTAGAGCTAAAATGCCATGTTCCATGTCAGCTCACCCGATGGGTCTCTGTCGACCATTCCTACGATCCTAAAGAAAAATTACAGTAACGTAAAACATAGCCTCCAGATGAGCTGTGCAAATTCTCAAATATTCATTACAGTTAGCTCTTAAATTATGCTAATTAAAAATAGAGGTGTCTTATTAGAAAATGCGCGCGATGCGTCAGGTGCTTATTCCGATCATTTAACCCATCTCGCCACAAGATCACAAAGGGTTAGGTGTGCGATCAATACGGCAGCTTTCGACGGCGCTTTAACAAAGACTCGTTTTGCAAGCTCTGCGAAAGCATGCACTCTTGCAAATGGGGTCCAGAAATTGACTTTGCCAATTTCAGGTCACATTTCAGTGTTTCACAACGGCGAAACCGTGGATGATGGCTTGTCGATATGCTGACAGTGTTGATGCATATATCTTTGTGCAGCGGATCGATCAACAGCAGAGACATTCGAATAGAAAGATCGTCAAGGACGACACTTTGTAAAATTTGAAGTAACTTTATAGCACAGCAAAGAAATCTGGGTCATCTAAAATGACCCTGTTTCAAAAACTCCGCATAAAAAAAATTAAATCTATGTATTTAGTGTTTTGCTCCCAGACGAGGTACTGGTAGAAACTATGTCCAAAATTTTCCATACTCAGTTGCCGCTAGGTGTAGAGGTTTTGATACATGCCAAGCACCTGTTGGCATGTTCGCACTTGGAGTCTTTTTGTTGAAAACGTCGAAGATTGTTGAACGGGCCAACTCATTAGCTGCACATTTTTTTTCCGGGTTTTTGGTTTTCCGGATTTTTGCTGAAAACCCTGTGATTCCCTTTGTGGTGTTGTCCCAATACGTTTCCTGAGTGGCCATGCTTGTATTCGCAATTGTGGAAAAAGGAAAAGTTCAAAAAATTAAGGACTTAAAAAGGCAAACTGAGCTATAATTGAAAGGCCTTCCCTAGTGCGATAAGATGAAGCTAATTTATTATCACGTATTCCCAAGTTCCACATATATAATGCTAGAGCACCTGCCATCACCTGATGTCTAAATTACGATTCATGGCTATCAATGCTGCACTAATGCACCAAAGGAAATCTTGATGCACTTATATAATATGATGGGAAGTGAAGAAGGTGAGTTTCATAAAATGAATATGGGCAGTCGTCAGTTTGGTTTTGTTCGCATCCCGGAGCACATCCCGAGGTGATCGTTCTCGTGCTTGTTGTACAGCTGCACATTTCCGGTTGTGCCTCCACAGTCTTACATTTATGGCGCCAATATTAGAAAACAATTTGGAATGTGCTCGACTGGGCTGGTATCACAAGCGCAACTGCACTCCACATACCAGCTGCTTCCAAAAAATCTCAGCTGATAAAAATTTAGACCTTATCCAAGCCGATCGCCCGCATAAATTCCCCTCTGAAGAACGGTCTTTTCGCAACCCGGTTGTTCGAATACGTATCAGCCCGACAAAAACTACATTAGGATTTCCTGCCGTTTTAAGGGTCGCAACGCACCTGAGCGTTATTCAACCGAAATTTCGCCACTCTAGTTTCAGTGGTTTCTGAGGTGAACAAACAGAAAAACAGGCACACGCTCTTTTATGCAAACATGAACACCCTAATGCATCTTGGAAATTTCAAATTTGCCAAGCGCATTGAGCGAGTGAAAAATACGTCATTTGGTACGATAATTGGCGAACAAAATCCCATGCGTAATTCATCACTTCCCGCATGTGCCTCATCTGCAACAAAAGGATGGCACAGATGCTAACAACTGTTGGCGAGCGCTGAGTTTAAATTTTCTGAAGCTCTATACATGCAAATGTTACAAATAGTAATATTTGAGTTGAAGCACACTTCGCCATTCCAGCCTGATGTTAAGATTTTACAAAAAGCGGTTCGTCATCATTTTCTTATTAGCACACCTCTGCACTACGCGTTCTGTTTTTCCCACTGCGCGTTAGCATAGACATTCTTATTGTCAGTGTGTGCACATAGTTTCAGGGAAGGTGCTGCATAGCTTCAAGGTTAGGGAGCGCTGCGAATATGACTTGAACTTCGCGAAATTAATCTTCAGCGAAATTTGAGACATTGTGAACCGAATTCATCTCAATAGGCTAAAAAATCGATCGTTTTTAAATCAGTGTTGAAAGTTGTCCTAGTGTGCTTATGCTCACCATTCCGTGAGCCTTCCTTGGGATGAGCCAAATAGTCGAAGTGAACAGCTTCAGCATCGAGCGTTTCCATGCCGGCTCGCTCTAATGTTTGATTGCGAAACTTTTGAACACTACATGAAGCGGGCATCTAGGATTTTGCAAAAATTAGTTTGAGGCTATCGACTAAATTTAAAAAAATTTCATTATGATTGAAAACGTCGACTTCGGAAGACATAAACCGCATTTTTCAACATCTAGTTTGTCAACCGAGAAGTGTTCGCCTACTCCCCTGCACAATTCTTGGTTCTGATCATTTAATGGCTCTTCTATTTGAAAAAACAATTCACCCTATTAAACACTTATTTTCAGAATTGGATCGATTTTTTTGAGTCCCTGAAATATCTCAGTTCTGCACAAGTCTGGTTACATGGACTTTTAGGATACACATTAGCATACACATTAGGGTACATTTAGGATACATTTAGGATACATTGTCTTCTCAACTTGAACCAAACTTACACATTCTTTGACTACACTCTCCATCATTCCTCCTGCCGTTCTCTCGGAAATGGGGGAATGTGGACAACCGCTATTTTGGAATTTTCATGGACTTCTCGAAAGTGATCGACAGCCGTCAAGTGGGAAAGCGCTTCAAAGGAACGATAATGTTGGAAATCCCACCAGGATGGCCGTCTGTAACCATGAAATTCTAGACACTTCCAGCGCCTCTAGCACTTGAGAACTATCAAAAGGTCATTTTTGCGACACATTTTCATGACGTGAGGCATTTTATGGCCATAATATCGATGCCTGGGAAATTTCCTTCAAAAACTGCGACCCATGATATCAGCCTAACATTCCCGGCAGTCACCTGTACTAAGAAACAGCTCGTATGAGGGAAGCGGCGATTTGTAAAGCGAGTAAATAACGATTAATCCAAATTCCTTGCAAAAAATTAGTTAATATCATTCCGTCGCAAAACAAAAAATCTGCATACGACAGTGACTCACGCGAATGAACGAGATTGAGTTTCGTCCACGACCGTTAAACTCAAAATCGATGCATGTATTGTCACGCCAAAAATTCACTGATTTCCAAACGATGGATTTGGCGTGCTGCGCTAAAAACAGCGATTCGTTGAAACGTGCTCGATTCGACCAAATTAATGTACTTTCATCGTGCTGAACAGAAATAACTGCCTCGATCATTTCACAATTGTTATGCTATTCCTGGCCGGACATCTTAGAATAAGAAAGTCTTTGTCTTTATCACAGTAGGCCACTAGCAACAAATAAATGCGTACAGTTTAGCAAGTATGATACCACTATTGATCCCAGGATCAAATTTCAAGCAGTATAAAGAGTCTGGACAGCTTCTCAGCGTACACCGCTCCCTGCATGCGCTGGCTCATGTCCTCCATGTTGGCTGTGTTGTATCATGTATCAAAAAGTGACTGCATCGAAAAGTGACTACCATATGCGTATATGACGGCTCCGGAAACAATGAGATCGCATTTTGTGCGTTTACCAATAGAATAATGTGCAAAATTCATTGTTGAGATTTGTCTTGAAAAACAAAAAAGTCACGGGCTCACAATACCATAGATAACAAGGTTTCTTGCTTGTTAGAGAGGGGTTCATTCTAAACGTGCCCTTTTCAGCATATAGCTTTTAGAAAGATTTCTTTGCTGAAGCTAGTTTACCTTTTGCACTGCTCATTGGTTTAGTCGCTCATTTGGAGTAAAATATGAATGTGCAAAATAGAAACTTACGGAGTGCGTTATCAATAGTGAATGGTATCGGTCCATCGCCCCATATCGTTTGCGGATAGTGACTGTCTCGAAAAGCTTGCCTCTTGTGACGCCATAGAACTGTACGCATTGTCAACGGCCTATGAACCCTCGTTGAAACGTTTACCTGAACAAGGGATAACTATTAAGGAATTGCCACAAACTTGAATTTGGAAAAGCCTTGATGACTTTGGCATTTTTCTCTCGCAAAATAATTGTGACCTTTCTCACTTAGTGCATTTGCATCCTGCGCCTTGCACCACTGGAGACCCCTGGTCCTGATGAAACGAAACCATAGGCTCCTCATTTCCTCGATAGGTCCTTCAAGATTTTAGCACATTTCAGGAGGTTGTATGACGCATTTGCGCGCAATGAATTCAGCTCTTGGCGCTGATGAGGTCTCCAAGAGTCAAGCAACCACTGTCTTCGAGAACATCATGAAGCAATTAATAACAGAATTTGCTGCTGTTTGTTACTTGTTAAGGCTCTAAGTTTTTTCAAAATAAATTACTCTATGTTACTAAGCGTGCCATTGCCTAGCGAATGAACTCCTGCACTGCAAACTGAATGGTTATTATCTTTCCTGGAAAAATTATGTCAAATAATTATTGAAGGATTTCACGGGCAGCAATTCTGCCTCGCCCTCGTTTCTCGATTTCCACCTCGTTGGTTTGAATTCGAATGGTCCTTTAAGAACCAACTATGTATATTGACTGGGATTGTTGTTTACGCTTGCTTTGTGGGCGACGACTTATAAAGAATGATCCAGCCAGTCATCAGAAAATCATGAGAAAGAGTAACGTACCATCACGAAAACATTCTCTGTCATATCTCGTTTTAACATTGATCCATGATCACCGCATGCCGCCGCTGTTAGTTGCACAAAGAATATTAGTCCCTTATACAACACACAAGATATGCTTATTTCGACGGAGAGCATGCTTTTGTCCTTAAAATAGCCTTCATAACCCTGACAAATCAATTCTAACACCACTACTCATGTTACAGCGACTCTATCTTTACGCTTCGATAGCCTAATATTTTCGGAATGACCCCTCAACACTTCATATTCCTAAACCAAAAAATAACGAATCTTACACAGGCTCAGCAAACATATTTGCAAATGACAAACCATTTTCCGCAAAGATTTCAGCTCGATGAGTGGCTTATTGCATGTATAGCCAAAAAAAAAAAACTTTTTTCTGCCAACATGCTATCAGAACCGTCTTATCGTGTTCGTATTTGTTTCAGAGAATTGTTAGTTTAGGAGTGAATAATTTATTTAAACAATGAATTGGCTAGATGGGCCAGGAGGGATTTCCTTATTTTATTTTAGAAATCGTTATATCGATAACGCCAACTGATTAATGCGAGTCGAGAGTGAGGAAGCTATGAGTGACGGTCACTACTGGCGCTGTCACTAATCGAAATGACTAATTAGAAAAGAATTATCTGTATTCGGGTAATCGATCAACGAATTCTTATAAAAAACCAATGGCTCTTATGAAAAAGTTATGTAACGGCAGCTAGATAGCTTTCGTTCTCTCTTACAAATTATCGCCGTCTTTTGCTTATCACGGATAAAGGAAGATATGCGATAAAGAAAATTTTGTAGGCCTATAGAGCAGCATAGGCAAAGAGTTGCTCATGACTATGTCCACATATATGCGTATTTATATGCACCGATGTGTCTCCTTGTCCGGCAGCATGCCTGTCTCTCTGTTCTGCAATTTCAGTTCGCAGTCATCAATGATGCAACTATGAAATTTGGTAGATTTAATCCACAGCTTAGATAAACTGCAATGTCATGTTTCAAAGCAGTTGATCAATCCTGAAGGAAATCATATTCACTTAAAGAGATAAACATGGATGCATTTTGCAGTCGCTCAGGTTGCATACTTTTCTAAACTGAGTCGCAAAATGTGAATATTTAATAGAAGGACTGCACAACAACTGGATCAGACGAACTCTAAGGATTCGGTACTTGCGAGCAGCCTGCAAACCGCCTAATCTGATGGGGGAGTGGATGTAGAGTAAGCCTCGATGACCGTCAAAACGACGACGCTCGTTTCAACTTTTTTTTTAAATTTTAATATTGGCAATGGCTCAAACACTTTGTACAAAGACAACAGATATTCGATTGGTAAAAGAGATCGTCGAAATTTCTATTAGTTCAAATAAGCTGACTAGATGGATCGCCTGAGTCGGCCTGAAACTTTTGTATCCTTAGGTAAAAGGTTGTGAAAAATGAGCGAAGAAGGAAAAGTATGACGGAGAGAAGTGCGTCGACATGCCAATTTATATGGTGCATCTCAGGCGTTGTACAATGCCGAGTGAGCTGGGCGGGAAGACTGTAACGCTGTTAATTTGAGGACGTCGTTCTGAGTGCGCATCCACTAAACTTCCTCTCTTCCTCTTGCATCAACTCGCTTTACTTCTCGTACTCCTTAGTGAAAAAGACTGTGAGAAGCAAAGCGTTCGCTTGCTCAGTTCCTTATAAATGACTGGCTATCGCAACCGGTATTTCACAAATGCGTTGTTTCATTAGGAGTTGAGCCAAGCGTCCATATGAAATAATGAGGAACGTGTTGTTATGACATGTTTCTTTGTTAACAGCCACACAATGAATGCCACCTGTTTTCGATATTTACTGAAACTGCATGCTCGGTCATTTATGTGTGGGTCGACCACATTGTCCCATTATGCATCTAATATGACATTTCTGATCATTTGGCCTTTGCATGTTTAAAATCCCTATTTATGCACCCTGACAAACTTGCGTTTGTAAAGCGCATTCTTTTGGCGCCTTGCGCATCTGCGATAGTGCTGTCACCAGCGGACCGCCAAACGAGGTTCTCGGCATTCTGAACGATTATTTCAGCTTTTTTTTTAGTTATTTCAGTGTGTTGAAACTCGGCGTTGGATGGTTCTCAGATCTGGGACCTCAGTGCTTAGTGGGAAGACTCTGCTGTGCTTCAACCTAGCTTCGACATCCATTATTCTGCTAAATTCGATTTTAGGCAATGGACGTGAGCCTCTTACAGTAAGACCGTTGTTTGCCAATATTTACGTGCATTTATATGTGTGTCTGTTTCTTTTCACTGCAGAACGCATAACAGCCGCTTTACCCACTTTGTGTGTGTTCCTGTCTACGTGTATTTCTCTCTGTATGGGAGTTTCAACTGGGGAACCACTGAAGCTGTTGTTGTGAGATTTGGTAGGCATACATTACGCCCAAAATCTTCTCCTATGCACGAATTCGGGCGATTCATGGAGGGCAGAGAGCTATGCTTTCTTAAAGAGATAAGAAATTTGCGCGCTTCATGACACTTTATGCCGCATGTTCGACCGATCGGATCGCACAAAAAGAGTTCTTTCAGTAAACAATCGGTGCGAGCGGTCGGGTCTTGTTGAACTTTTACTTTTTGTTAAACCCGACTGAAGCATGTAATCCGGCTAATTGAACACGCAAATTTCTTAGCACTTTTCGGCTAAAACTTCCTACGAAGTCGATGAGTTGAATCGGATATAAGAGTGTAGATTATACCGACCAAACGTTATAATTATTCGTACCAAATTTGATAACTGTAGATCCAGTGGTTACCAAATCGAGACTTTCAGACAGTCGAGTACAGGCACACCTAAACGTACCAGGCACGACTTCATAGTGCGCTTCGCAGGTGCAAGTTTGCCCAAGCGTATAAGAACGATTATTTTCAAGAAGCATTGAGGCGACCGGTCACTTCAACTGAAATATCAGTTTTATTTTTTGTAGGTTGGTTGGTTCGATAGAAGAACGTTGTTGACTCGCATGTCGTGGCGGTCCGGGCACGTATTCCTTCCTTTTAAAGTCAGTTCTGCGTTCTTCTTTCATCTTTGAAAATTTTAGGTCTTATTGGACAGTCGCTTTGAATTGTAAATGTCGCTAGTTGACAAGTCTTAGTTTACAATGCTTTTAAATTAGGAGCAATGAACACAGTGATGCAAGGAGCCAGGTTTAGGCAGATCTTTTTTGACGTTTCAGAGAAAAAAAATCGTTTCTGGCAAAATTTTGACCAAAGACAATGAAGCTTGGTTCAAAAAATTTCGATCTGAAAATTTCACTAATAAGATTTCTCAAAAACCAGAGAACAGCTCATGGATTACTGGAACTGACGCCATCTCAGTCATTTAGTTGACAGTTAATCTGCGAGCCTAAATCATGTTAGAAAGCATAGTGGGAGGAGGGGAAGGAGGGT
>JPKZ01002345.1:50574-65587 GCA_000803305.1 Toxocara canis
CCCTTCCCCCTCTCCCCCCCCCCCCCCCCCCCCCCCCCCGTCAATAGAACTCACCCCAGCACTTCAACTGAAGTCATAGATTCCAGTGTGATCAGAAATATGCTTGAACATTTATTTCGAACAATAAAGTGAATTAAAGCTTTGTTCTAGATACACTATCGAAAGGAAGAGGGATTACGAAGCTTAATGTTTGCAAAGCCCCCATCAGATCAGAAAATCACTCGCGTTCGTTCATAAATCAAATAATAAAACCATAAATTATCTGCAAATTTTAAAATTTCATCTCTAATAAAGTCCCCGTCGTTCTGCTTGGAATATGAAGTTCCCCTACACCGCAACATGCGGCAACAAAAACTCTCTACCTCAATTCATCGCTTTTAGCGTTCGTTTCCTTCGATTTTACATCAAAGGCTTACCGTAAAATATAGCTATAACCTTTCTGCACAACCGGCATGAGCGGATTTCCGTCTGAAGAATGCTACAACACATGGAATTTCGAAGGAGCGTGAAAGTGCCGATCGTAAATTTTACACAATTCGTCTACTAACAATGCGGCGAAGAATTTAATGTGAAAAATCAAAGAAGCACAAGAAATCTCTGAGAAAAACCTTAAGAGAAATTAACTGGCTGAGGGAAAACAGCATT
Organism: Toxocara canis; assembly: GCA_000803305.1. Classification (NCBI taxonomy): domain Eukaryota; kingdom Metazoa; phylum Nematoda; class Chromadorea; order Rhabditida; family Toxocaridae; genus Toxocara; species Toxocara canis. The sequence continues at coordinate 51,220 of JPKZ01002345.1, forward strand.
TCCACTCCCCTTCAGTTTTTTCTGCTTCACTCAATGCAGAAATCGTCAAGCGAAAAAACTGGCCATCAATGGCCATGATTCGTAAGATTTTCATTCAGTACAGTAATAGTTTAAAAGAATGAGATACGTTCAGTTTCCCACAACACCTACTGCAATATAAAATTCATGGAAATCAGCAGACGCGTTTTCTGTCCGTTGGATTACCTAAGAGTAGAATTTTTCCTTGACTGAAACCCTTTGGCTATCACAGAAAAGAAAGCATGAAACTGGGCGGCTGGCACCCAGATCGTGGGAAATTTCATTTTCAGTGATATATAATGTGAAACTTTCTTCACGCTCATGCCATGAATTGAATGACGTAAGGCAAAGCAATTTCTGTGCTGTAAAGAAAATTCTTCATGCTACTGGCAGCAAAAAAAGTGCCAACAAAGGAAGGCAAATGAAGAAAATCTGAAGCATTCTCAACTATGATGCTAGAAGAAATATGTCCATGCGGCGAGCGACCAATACCTCTTGCTTGCGCCATTGCAGAGGCGTCTTTGCAGATTGCTGTGAACGTGCAATGCGCGAGAAAGTGCAACTTTTAATTTCCGAATTTGAAATTGAATTGAATGGTCGTTATTCACACGAATAAAGAAAGCAGCACATGGCGGTGAGGATGTATGACATAACGAAACGGCACAAATACAATTGTACAAATACATGTATGCATAAATTACACATGTTCACATAAAAGAAGCAAAACAATCAACAAAGAACAGTAAACACATTTGAAGGACTCAAAGTCAAGGAAGAGAAATGCGTGTGAGGTACTACCTAACGGCGTGGGGGGGAGGGGGAGGATGAACTGGGGATGGGTTGCACATGCATAACACATCCCAAGTTTAGTTAATGCGACTTAACGACTCTCACATATCGAAACATTTTGCATCTGAACTATGATGTGAAAAAGACTGTTCCAAACAAGAATTACTCAGGACTGAAAACTATGAAATACGCTGTTTAGAGAGCAAGCTTTGCATAACATTTGACATTCGTGGATTCTCTGCTTATGATTCTCAGCGAACAAAAAAAGATTCTTTCAAACGGTATTCCAGAAAAGCGTCTCAAGATTTTATTGCATCAAATAAGAGCAAAATTTTTTCATACGGTTCTCTGAAGTTTCAAGGTCGAAAAATCTTCGAACGAGTCTGGTAGTATGTAAGAAAGGTCCAAGGAACAAGTTACGAAACGCCAGACGGGTGAAATATTCTTGAACTCTTTCAACAATCGTCACTTCAGAAACAAGATGAGGAGACCACGCCTGAGTGCATTATTCCAAAATGGACCAGCAACAGACTAGGCAGGCAATGATCTAAGCATCTTTGTCGTAAGGCTCGCAACTTGCAGTTTTTGACCTTCAAAGCCTTCGAGGTGACTTCGAAACGTGCGCCATATTGGGACTAATTTTCATACCAAAATCGTGGATCACGTCATCAGCAGATAACAAAAACGAGCCATCTACCATCAGAAAACATGTGTAGCGAAGAGTTACATGAAGTATAAGTACTTCTCAGAAGGCATTTTTAGATGCAAAAATCTCGACCATTCATAGAACTTATCAAGGTCGACTTGGGCAGCATGAAAATCGACAGCAGGGTTATACGGTCAATATGTTTTCAGATCATCCCAAACAACTGCACTTACTCGAGGGATTGTCCGTGGCATTGTCTATTGAGAAGTGATCCCAACACACTACCTTGAGGGACGCCGCTGATGACTTTATAACGAAACGAAACAGATTCACTAGCATTTACTCTGAATAGGTTTAGAACGAAGCATCGTAGCCACTTGAGTAGTGAGCCCGACGCACCATACGCCTCTAGCTTGTGTGAGTTTCCTTTAACGAATCAAGCAGCCTGATGCTCACCTTCCTCGGCTTACGACTTCTGTAGGGAACGCATTTCATTGAAAGAAACTCTACTTAATGGGTTATCAAAATTGAAAGTATAACTGGCAGCAGAGTGCATTCGCCCCAGCCTGTCGGTAGTGACGTATATTGCCGTCAACCTTTAACAAATGCTACTTCTTTTCTCACTCCTCTCTTTGTGCGAACCTTCCACTTTTACACTGAAAACAGTTATTAGCCACTTCCCATTAATACGACACTCTTTCATGCTTCAATTGAGCAGATAAATTCTACAACACCTCAATTATTTGTTTAAAAGCATGTCCAGAATATTTAGGGTTGGGCGGGAAGACTGTTGCAATAGCACTCATTGAGTTGCGTAGAGAAATTTTAGTTGGTATTTTTGTTAAGAATTTGCTCTCTTCATTCATTGTAATGCCGAAAACATGAATTACTTGCAAATTGCGCTACAAAATAACCATTTTCACCGTGAAATGTTCCCTCTTTTTGTCTTTAGAACATCAGGTTTTGATATCCTTTTTGTAGATACCCTTACTATGACTATCTGCACCAATAATCCATTTTCATTTTTTGGGATATTATCGATGCTTCAAATTAGTGCTCACTTCATACGAAGACATGACGCATAGCATTTGCAGAAGTATCGTCCAAAAGTGATATTCAGTTGTGATGGAAACGTAAGTAAAATATGTACCTTTGCATTTGCTCATGTCGTAGCTAACTCACGATCACTTTTATCTTTGTTGGAGTAAGAAGAACCTCTCAAATAAAACCACTCTCATCAACAGTTGGTGAACAGCAACAAGATTGCAAAAATGAGTTAGATCGCTTTCGGTTTCAACTTTTCCTGCAACCAACAAGGTCATCTCAAATCGCATAGCTTGAAATGCGCGCAAACTAAATTAGTCTTACGCCTGTCACTCTTATAGCCACATATGTCTGCTCTCATTTATTTTCAGAAAGGTTTTTCAATAAGGCTTCTTCGTTTGAGTAAATTTGCGATTTGCAAGGTGCATCGTAGCAACAACCCATCTGTTTTTCTGTCTCTCTATTCGACTTTCTCTCTGTATTTTTGTTCGATAGTTTGTGCTCGGAATCGATAGGAACAAGAATTAGGAAATTTAGCATGTAAAATCATACCTTAGTTTCAGCTCTTAACCCAGGTGTAAACAGACTTGTCGTTCGTCATCAAGCGATTCACTTCTTCGGAAGTGATTGTGAAAAAAAAAAACCTACAATGTTCCATGTGCAATTGAACTGTGCCTCCAACCAGTTGGGTCGCAGAAAGGCGATTTCTCATTAAAAGAGTTGAACGATGGTCATGAAGGATAAATCCGATTTTCCGATTGCTAAATTTTGACCATTAACCCGGCTTCATCGAACGAATGAAGTATCTCGATTGAGGCGTAAGCTTTGCACACATGTCGCTTATAAATACGTAGTATTTTTGAAATTTGGAAGTTGATATTTCATTCGTATGTTTTCTTTTCATTTCTAATCTAAACAAAAGTGAAGATGAGAGAAAAAATGTTTACTTCTGTTATGGAAAAATTATCAATTTTTGAGGAAAAAAAAGAGCGATTTCCTATTCGAAAAGAGAAAATACTTTTGCAAACAAAATTTTCGCAGCACATATATCGCCCTTTTCAAATATATCATCTCTTTGATGGGTAACCTCCACAAGTTTAAGACGGTCACATTCCTCTGGAGTATATTTCCGGGTTAAACAAATGAAAAATAGTACAAAGATAGTTTTGCGTTCCGCAACTGTGTTACACTCGTTTCCAAATCGTCGCCTATCAAATTCTCTATCGTTATTTCAACATAACACCTACCTAAAGGGTACCAAGTATGTTTGTTATCTGTAAAAGTCTAAAATTTTTCCGTTTTGCAGGGAAATTAGACGAAATTTTTGCATCAGTATTTTGCAGTCATGCGCAAAGTAATTACCTTTTTTTGCCCTAAAAAGCGTAGAAAAAAGGATCCACAAAAGTACATATTCAACCAAAAAAGATGGGAGCGATACAAAAAATTGTGCAGGAGTTTGATTCTTTCTGCATCTTTTACCTCGCTTTCCGTAAATTCTCAACGCTTATATTGGCATCTTGCAAAACAGTTTTCTTGCCTTTTGCTAATGAGTTCGTAAAATGTCGCGAGTTCGGTGCATCTGGCCAGCACGTTGATTGGATAATGGATATGACTGCCGTTTTAGCTTACCGTTTTTCATTTCTATGCGTTCTGACAAATTCGAAAGTTGCAAAGCATATTATGGCGACCCGATGGCGCATTTACGTATATATGTCCTTCTCGGTGCCAATAGCTTCAACCTGTCAATCACTGAAGTTAAGGTAGTAGGATTTGCTAGGCATAATCAACACCCAGGACAGCTAAACCCCCAGTTTCTAACCAGTTCGTGGACTTGAGAGGAATTATTCTCGTCAAGAGGGCAAAGAATTTGCACACAATTTTAGCGGCTTGGGTAGTGCAGTTCATTTATTGGCTCAAAAAAAAAAGAATCTTCGATACAAGACGTGTGCGAGTGGTTGAGGTCGGGCGCAATTTAAATTTTCTTCTCTTGTGTACAGTTTATGAAATCGATCGGTTTAATGGGTGACTCGCAAAAGCACATCTCGTGCCAGTTATTTGGAGTGCTATTCTGCAATTTACTGAAATCCGCGTAAGCATGCTTCGTCAACTCCTAAGAATGAAATCATACATCCAGCGCTTATAGAACAGTGTGGTAACGTTGGGCATGTTTCACCAAAAGTTTGGAACGAATGACAATATATGCGTTAAGCAGAATTCAAAACTGGACCGACCATGTGTCTACCCAATTTTCTTCGTTTACAAACGTGGCCAATCACAGAGGACCGTAAACTGCGTTGCACACAGCATACAAGCGAACTTCTCTCAGTGCTTTATTCTATTTTTGTTCATTACAAAACAAACAAACTTTTAAAAAATCGCCTAAGCGCACATTTAATCACCGCTTCTAAGAAAACACTCGTGATTGTATTGTAATGCTCGTTTCGTTCCATTTTTCTTTGTTTTCCAGTGGTCTTTTTTTAACCTACAAATAACAGTTAAGTTTAGCGTTTCCAGCTTGCTTGTTTTGCTAAAAACACACCGAATGCTCAGATGGCTAAACTACTGCTCGCTCACTCCTAGGCATAGTCAAATACCATATACTCTTTCACTGTTTCCTTCTTCTTTGCGTTACTCCGATTGTTGCACAAAAACAAAAAAACATCGTCCGCCTTATCGGTTTGAAGAAAAAGAGCGACTGTAATTGCAGAAATTATGTAAACCATCAATTTTTATAGGTCAACTTGGTGTCGCAAGTCGGTATTTCAGTTAAGGTCCTTCGAACATGGAACACGCAAGGTTACCCACTGGTGGAAGATTGTGAAGTATGGCGGCAACACAATGGCAGTCATTTGTGTGGCACCTCTGCTTTTTTCCCTTACAACTTGGCAATAATCGTTTTCTTTCATTTAATCTGAATGAAAGCCGTGGTGGTGGGATAGATATAAGAAAGGGAGGGGGTAGGAAGAAGGAAGCATTCCTATCCGTTTTACTCTTCCAATGGGTGGGTGAAGAATTCGGAACTATAATTTCAGGAATTTATGAAACGAACTTCCTGCAAAATGGGGCACCATCCGGATGCTTATAGTGTATGCAGATGTGGTTCACTTGGAGAAGATAAAATAATATAAACGGTGATGCCACTGAATAAAAAAGGCCAACACTTTTTGTGCCATACCATACCACGGTACAGCGTGATATTCATATCGAAGTGAACTGATAGTGCAAGCGCATTAAAAAATTCGTACCAAAAAAAACAGGTAGAATGACATCGCTGCTTATGAAGCTTTTTTCTTTTGAAAGAGGTAATCTATGGTGCTTTCGTAATTTGCACCTATGAACAACCGCTGGGGTTTGAAAGGAGAGGGAGGAGAGGCTACGAACGGCAACCTGCGAGAAGATGGCTGTTTTCGTAATTTGCAGTGGTGGACTTTTTTGCTATGGAAAGGTGAGTTCTGATAGGATGGGAGAAAATCATCTCCCCCACACACTCTTCTTTGGAAACTCGGAAAGATAGAGGAAAAGAAGGGGGTGGGGGAGGTAAGAGCGGTGAAGGAGGGGAGGGGGTGGGAGATGAGAGAAGAGTCAACCCTCCGTGGGATGATTGGCGTACAAATATCATAGGCGGAAATTATGACGATGAAATCGATGGATAATCCGCCCAAACGACAGTTTGAGACTGTCAAAATGATGAGATTTGCAGGCGCTTAACGGATCGTTTGGGTTACCCAAAAAGACCCTAAATTGGACATGATGTGCTCTTCCTGAATGCGTGGCACCTCTGCTTTTTTCCTTACAACTTGGCAATAATCGTTTTCTTTCATTTAATCTGAATGAAAGCCGTGGTGGTGGGATAGATATAAGAAAGGGAGGGGGTAGGAAGAAGGAAGCATTCCTATCCGTTTTACTCTTCCAATGGGTGGGTGAAGAATTCGGAACTATAATTTCAGGAATTTATGAAACGAACTTCCTGCAAAATGGGGCACCATCCAGATGCTTATAGTGTATGCAGATGTGGTTCACTTGGAGAAGATAAAATAATATAAACGGTGATGCCACTGAATAAAAAAGGCCAACACTTTTTGTGCCATACCATACCACGGTACAGCGTGATATTCATATCGAAGTGAACTGATAGTGCAAGCGCATTAAAAAATTCGTACCAAAAAAAACAGGTAGAATGACATCGCTGCTTATGAAGCTTTTTTCTTTTGAAAGAGGTAATCTATGGTGCTTTCGTAATTTGCACCTATGAACAACCGCTGGGGTTTGAAAGGAGAGGGAGGAGAGGCTACGAACGGCAACCTGCGAGAAGATGGCTGTTTTCGTAATTTGCAGTGGTGGACTTTTTTGCTATGGAAAGGTGAGTTCTGATAGGATGGGAGAAAATCATCTCCCCCACACACTCTTCTTTGGAAACTCGGAAAGATAGAGGAAAAGAAGGGGGTGGGGGAGGTAAGAGCGGTGAAGGAGGGGAGGGGGTGGGAGATGAGAGAAGAGTCAACCCTCCGTGGGATGATTGGCGTACAAATATCATAGGCGGAAATTATGACGATGAAATCGATGGATAATCCGCCCAAACGACAGTTTGAGACTGTCAAAATGATGAGATTTGCAGGCGCTTAACGGATCGTTTGGGTTACCCAAAAAGACCCTAAATTGGACATGATGTGCTCTTCCTGAATGCTCGCGGGAGTAAATGTGATCGTAAACAGCACTTTGATCAAACGCTTCGTTGACGCAATTTGCTCTTTAGGCGTTCAAACAACAATGTTTTCTGTCAACAGTTAACAGCAATGTACGTATATGCAAGAAGAGCGCAACGCTAAATTTTAAATAAGTAGTCTGAGTGTACTTCCGTTCACGAACCGGCCCATAAGTGCGATTAAGGCTGATAGACAAATAAGCGTGAGCCTTTTGTGTCTCTTGCAATGTGAAAGTTCCTGTACTTTTCACTAGTTCTTAGGCGAAACTTGCTTTCGCTATTAACCAAAGACAACCAACCCTGTGAATTCGGCTGTTTTGCAGTATGCGAAAAGCAATAAACTGAGTAAAATTCACTTGAAAATTAAGAGGGGAGGGGAGAGGAAGGGGTAAGGGGAGGGGGAAGGGGAGAGGGGAAGTGAATGAAACCCCCACCAGAAATCTAAATAAGCTCTCTTACGGTGACCCATCACGATGCCCTAATAATCAAGAAATTCTCTGATACTTCTTGTAGGTATTGCGAACGCGAACATTTTTAGGGAATCGAAGAAATCACAGAGGTCAATCCCTTGTCGTTTTGATCGCCGCTTTCCGTAGTTCAAAAAGACTTCACGCTCACTGGCTACTTTTAATTCAGCGTTTTTAGTTAGTTCATCTGCACTGCATCATTGCAACGTAGTTCCTATTTTTAGGCCGTATTTTCATTACAGGTTCCAAGTTGTGAAACCAACTGCACAAACCCCATAAATTAATTTTTTTTCCATTTTCTAACATTCATGAAGAACAAATATTAATACCTTAAGTTACAAAGGATGCCAGAAGGCTTGCACGATATGCGAGTTAATGACTCTACTTGTCGTCAGACTCGCCTTTTAAGAGCCATGAGCAAAAATTCAAATAATGAAAATGAAAATAATGAAAAAAACAAATAATGAAAACCTCCCGCCCCGAGTTGATGAAAATTGGGCATGGGCGAAAATCTAAACTGTAGTTGAAACCATCGAACTATGGGGCAAACATATAGCGCATACGCATGACATGCATTTGCAACTGCACGACATCTCCATAATGCGACTTGCAAAACTAAATCCGCAAATTTGCACGAAGGCTGACCACCGTTGAAAGCGTTTCGTAATTAAGTCATATTGTAATCTCTCTGATGTAATTGCGAGATGGTTGCTGAAATTTAATGTTCGGTCAGAAGCCTACAAGTTCAACTCTTAAGATGTCAATTGGATCGAGGAAAAAGGTGAACGCTGCAAAATTATTGAAAAACTTCTTGTAATTGCCTTGTGAAAGCAATCAACGCTCCACAAGCCATTGAAAACTTCTTCAGAAAACTATAAGAACAGGGTTCTTTATGAGCGTTTTTGTGTTGCTGAACGAGTTAAATTGTTGCGAACGCGCTGATAGAGTAGCGAAAGGTCATACTACAGGCCAATGATGGTAAGCGATTAATCAGCCACTGGCCAACTAATGCATGTTTGAATTCAACCGAGTGATGCCTGAAAAGAAAGCGTGGGTAATTGGAACAATCGCATACTGTATATATTCGATATATCCGGCATAATAACGACTTCGTAGAATGCTGGAAGATAAAAGCATCAAATGAAGGATATTTTTACTTCCGAAAAACGTCAGTGTTGCGAAAATGTTCAGTTTAGTTTAAAGTATTTTGTATATTTTTGCGATAACTTGTTGTTCGAATGAACGATAGAAGCCATGCTAAAAGATAGTTAAAAATTTCCAGAGTTCCAGAAGATGATAGATCAAATTTCCTTTCAGGATCAATCACTGTAGCTTGAAGTGTTTTACGTCGTGTTGGATACTAATAGAGACCTCTACTATACGTTATTAATTTGTAAACTGGCGTGTGTATTCTTATAACTATTTAGTTCAATGAAGTTTTGCTTTCGACTCTTTTGATATACAAAGCACAGGGTGGTGTATACTTTCACCGCCTTGCCTACGCAGTATGGCAGATACTCAGTGGTGAAAGTATCCTTGGGCGCTCTTAAAGAAACGAGACAAAAAACGTGAAAACTAAATAAAAACGTAAGCGAAAAAAAGAACCTAGAAAAATTGAAGGCAGCTAAAGAACTGGTCGGAATCCTCTGAATGCCAACGCTGCTTGACAAGAACGCAGGTATATTCGAGAAATTCTGAGCCATCTCGATAGAAGGAATTCTCATACAGAAAATTCCCAGATTTTTCACCTGGTCGTTCATCCAACGAAGATTATGATTATGGTGCAGAATCACCTTAGCGAAAACTTTAACGATTAATTGATGGGAATCATTTGCCCACCAATAGTTATCCTCTGGGCTTGGTCCGAACCAATACCTTTTGCAAATTACGTTAGCAGGTTCGAGTGCTTCCTGTGGGCCTAGTGAAACTGTCAAAAAAGATTTCGAAATTCAAATTAAGTATATTAAGTTATGCGGAAAAATTTCTAACCGACTAGAGATCAAACAGCTGCTCCTGACGTTCATTCTGAAGCGATTACGGTCGGGCGGTTTGCTTGCGATAATAACGTTGTTATCACTATGATGGCATCGGTTTTACCAGAATCTGTACCCTCGTTTCCCTCCTAAATTCTCCAATTTTACATCAAGAATTTCACACTCCCGACCACATTTTAAGGTCGCTGTTGTTTGCAAATTTTTACCTTAGAAATGCACTAGTTTTTTTCCTAAGCATTGATGTTGACCGCAGTTAACTTACCCTAACCTACCTATAATACCTAATCTTTTCCGTGTACCATGTCTCACCCAATAAATTCATCAACTGTTCCCGAATTTTGTTTGATCGAAGTACCATTAGCTTATTGTTATAAAATATCGTAGGTCAAGTTTCTGAGGTTCGTCAGTCGAAACTACCGAAAATCTCCTGATGCGAATCCACTGCGGCGATCGACACATGAAAAGATGATTGCGTGCTAGAAAAAGAATACAGTTGACATCGAAGGAAGCGCAATTTATCGACTCATTTGGATGTGCCCTACGCCCATTTTCTAACATTCATGAAGAACAAATATTAATACCTTAAGTTACAAAGGATGCCAGAAGGCTTGCACGATATGCGAGTTAATGACTCTACTTGTCGTCAGACTCGCCTTTTAAGAGCCATGAGCAAAAATTCAAATAATGAAAATGAAAATAATGAAAAAAACAAATAATGAAAACCTCCCGCCCCGAGTTGATGAAAATTGGGCATGGGCGAAAATCTAAACTGTAGTTGAAACCATCGAACTATGGGGCAAACATATAGCGCATACGCATGACATGCATTTGCAACTGCACGACATCTCCATAATGCGACTTGCAAAACTAAATCCGCAAATTTGCACGAAGGCTGACCACCGTTGAAAGCGTTTCGTAATTAAGTCATATTGTAATCTCTCTGATGTAATTGCGAGATGGTTGCTGAAATTTAATGTTCGGTCAGAAGCCTACAAGTTCAACTCTTAAGATGTCAATTGGATCGAGGAAAAAGGTGAACGCTGCAAAATTATTGAAAAACTTCTTGTAATTGCCTTGTGAAAGCAATCAACGCCCCACAAGCCATTGAAAACTTCTTCAGAAAACTATAAGAACAGGGTTCTTTATGAGCGTTTTTGTGTTGCTGAACGAGTTAAATTGTTGCGAACGCGCTGATAGAGTAGCGAAAGGTCATACTACAGGCCAATGATGGTAAGCGATTAATCAGCCACTGGCCAACTAATGCATGTTTGAATTCAACCGAGTGATGCCTGAAAAGAAAGCGTGGGTAATTGGAACAATCGCATACTGTATATATTCGATATATCCGGCATAATAACGACTTCGTAGAATGCTGGAAGATAAAAGCATCAAATGAAGGATATTTTTACTTCCGAAAAACGTCAGTGTTGCGAAAATGTTCAGTTTAGTTTAAAGTATTTTGTATATTTTTGCGATAACTTGTTGTTCGAATGAACGATAGAAGCCATGCTAAAAGATAGTTAAAAATTTCCAGAGTTCCAGAAGATGATAGATCAAATTTCCTTTCAGGATCAATCACTGTAGCTTGAAGTGTTTTACGTCGTGTTGGATACTAATAGAGACCTCTACTATACGTTATTAATTTGTAAACTGGCGTGTGTATTCTTATAACTATTTAGTTCAATGAAGTTTTGCTTTCGACTCTTTTGATATACAAAGCACAGGGTGGTGTATACTTTCACCGCCTTGCCTACGCAGTATGGCAGATACTCAGTGGTGAAAGTATCCTTGGGCGCTCTTAAAGAAACGAGACAAAAAACGTGAAAACTAAATAAAAACGTAAGCGAAAAAAAGAACCTAGAAAAATTGAAGGCAGCTAAAGAACTGGTCGGAATCCTCTGAATGCCAACGCTGCTTGACAAGAACGCAGGTATATTCGAGAAATTCTGAGCCATCTCGATAGAAGGAATTCTCATACAGAAAATTCCCAGATTTTTCACCTGGTCGTTCATCCAACGAAGATTATGATTATGGTGCAGAATCACCTTAGCGAAAACTTTAACGATTAATTGATGGGAATCATTTGCCCACCAATAGTTATCCTCTGGGCTTGGTCCGAACCAATACCTTTTGCAAGTTACGTTAGCAGGTTCGAGTGCTTCCTGTGGGCCTAGTGAAACTGTCAAAAAAGATTTCGAAATTCAAATTAAGTATATTAAGTTATGCGGAAAAATTTCTAACCGACTAGAGATCAAACAGCTGCTCCTGACGTTCATTCTGAAGCGATTACGGTCGGGCGGTTTGCTTGCGATAATAACGTTGTTATCACTATGATGGCATCGGTTTTACCAGAATCTGTACCCTCGTTTCCCTCCTAAATTCTCCAATTTTACATCAAGAATTTCACACTCCCGACCACATTTTAAGGTCGCTGTTGTTTGCAAATTTTTACCTTAGAAATGCACTAGTTTTTTTCCTAAGCATTGATGTTGACCGCAGTTAACTTACCCTAACCTACCTATAATACCTAATCTTTTCCGTGTACCATGTCTCACCCAATAAATTCATCAACTGTTCCCGAATTTTGTTTGATCGAAGTACCATTAGCTTATTGTTATAAAATATCGTAGGTCAAGTTTCTGAGGTTCGTCAGTCGAAACTACCGAAAATCTCCTGATGCGAATCCACTGCGGCGATCGACACATGAAAAGATGATTGCGTGCTAGAAAAAGAATACAGTTGACATCGAAGGAAGCGCAATTTATCGACTCATTTGGATGTGCCCTACGCTCAAAGATCATTTGTCATTTGCTTTGCTTTCACAATACAAATTTCGAACCGAACATTTCCACGTGTTTCATTTAGACAATTTCAGATTACTGCTATTCGTTTTTAATAAATGGTTACACGAAATGCTCTCGTTGGTAGTACACCGATGACTGCTGATGTCAGCTAAAAAAGGGGATAGCAGCCAGTGATGAACACAGGGCTTGACACTTATGCTGCTTGATAAACTAAATCTGAGGCTAACAAAAAACGCAGTTTATGAAGATGTTTGTCCTTCCTACTTAGATTTCTTTAAAGTCTTAGACTATTAACTGGAAAGCATTAGAATACACCTTGCTCCTGTGTATCGTTGATCGCAAAATGAATATCATTGCATTAATTGCCGGCCTTTAATTGCTGTCACAATTCTTGTGAAATTGACGATAACCTTAAAAGATGCGGCTAAGAGCCATCTTGATTTCGATCACACTGAACCCGGACTCATGTGTTGCCCACTGAAGCATCTCCAAATGAAGGTGCAAAAGGCACCACCCACATTCACAACAAAAACCTTTTTTTTCAATGTCTGCTATCGTTAGCATACATTCGATTACCATTGCTTGCATGCTATACATTTTTTATTACTGGAAAGTTTCGCTGTCAGATACGAAAGTCGATCGACGCAAAGGCCTAACTTTACAAGAAGAAACAAACAGAGAAGCCAGAGTCTCAGTAATGAAATGCCATGGTTGTTCGCACTCGTCTTATCAGTTATGGCAGCAATTTTGAAAAACATTCAATTGATACACTTCTTTTGTTTGCTTACAAACTGCTTCAACGACCGCACATATGCCAATTGCCGAAAATCGGGCATTTTATCTTCAAAAGTAGGTAATAATTGCCTTTGCGGTGCCACAACCAAAGAGTGTTTAGGCACAATTTTTGACGTTATATAAAGCACTTGCATTTTCTGAAGTTGTGCAAGGCCTTAGCGCTATTTGACCGCACTTAATTTGTCAGCAAAAGATCTCTTTGCATTGGCAAAATCGATGCTGTCACTGTTTACTGCACAGCTTATGCGGTATGATTTATCGCTTTTATCACGCGGCAAAATTGCAGTGACTTTAGGAATATGCTAAATCACCTATCATATCACTTCGAATAAAGTGTCCCGAATAGTGAAATTCGCAGCGTTCTCTTAAAGAAGTGTCGTTCCAATGAAAGAAGGTAAGGTAATGCAGGTTAAGGTAATGAAAGAAGGTAAGGTAATGCAGGTTAAGGTAATGAAAGAAGGTAATGCAAAAGAAGAGAAGGGCACTTTTTTTACATCGATTGGAAGGATCTCTTTGAGCTGAAAGATGTGCGGGGATGCAACTTTATTCTGGTATTATGACACGTACGAAAACTTCGTTGCGGTGATTTTGCAAGCAAGCACTTGCGAAGAACAAAAATTATGCGAATTATGCGAAGGAAATAAGTTCGCTACTCATTTTCACTCCCTTCACAACGGTTTTAGCCTAGTGTTCAAGATTTTTGAGATGATCGGATGGGCATCTGTAACAAAGGACAGCTTCTTGGTGCGTCACCATTCTTCATCGGCATCTTCTGCCTTCAATAGCGACTACGATTCCTGGGCGAACTCTCGCCTATCGTCAACGTTTAGCTGTAAAGCCCATTCTCATATTCCTCGCACTTTAATGGATAACCATTTAAGCCTAAGCGAATAAGACAGTGTCCATTGAAAACTCAAACACGTGATTCACCATTTTCCGCACAGACGTTGTTCTGCTTGAGCGGTCATAGATGAGGAAAAGACTCACGAAGGGTCAAACTATACTGACATTATGTCGTATTTCTGACTACCTATCTGTGAAAGCACAAAAAACTAAAGGGCATGGGGAATGCGAAAGCGAAATTCGCGCTCATCAGGTGAAAACCGTGA
>JPKZ01002345.1:95535-127057 GCA_000803305.1 Toxocara canis
GGGGAGGGAGGGAGAGGAGGGGGGAGAGGGTTTGCGAAAACGGAACTTGTCAAAGCGCTTATTATGGCATATCACTGAGATAATACATTCTTCTTTGTTCTTTCAAATGGGCGGTCAACCAATTTCACCTCTTGGTTCACAGCGCCTATTTAACGAGCTAACGAAAGGGTTTGCATAGTGCAAATGAGTGACATTTAAAAGTGCTATTCCGATTTATTACATCCTCCACAATGCAAACAGTTTGCGTTGGAAGACAACCACTGGAGCGGCACAAGTTTCACTTCTTTAGACATTTTTCAATCATTTGACGATAAAGATCGCTTCATCGGATGGAAAAAAAAACAACGTTGACGAATTGGCATGCAAATCTCTATGAATTGATCTCGATGTCCCCACTCCACTTATTCGCTTTTCCAGTGAAGTTTTATGCAAATTTTATTGTTTTATTATGTCAAACAACGGCATGTTCATTTCAAATAAATGTCTCCATATCATATACAGTTCAAGCTTGTCTGGTTGATAGTTAATTCCGGTCGTCTTTCTAAGGCGGTGAACAATAAGCTCCTACACAGTAATTTTTATCCTATATATGAATCTGGCCAAATGTTACACTTCCAGACTTCAAGCTCAAAAATCATTCCATGAAGCATTATTTGAAGCTCGTTTAAGAACCGATCAAAACGAGATTCACTTCATAATAACAATTTTCTGTTCAATGTTGCGTAGATGGGGCAAGAAGTGCTACGAATAGAGCTTACTTGTGCCAAAAACTAAATGTGTCAGGGCGCAGAATTAAAGTAATTAGATATGTTTGACCAGTCTTCGGCATTTTATGATCTTATAGATGTGCTAAACTCTCTGATCCATATGGTTGGCATGTTCCATACATGCCGCTATTGGTGAATGATATACAAAACAATCGAAGATGCAAACATGGCGAATGCTGGTCCAATTGAAATTGATAAATTGAAGGTATACATGAAGCATAGTCAAAGGACTGCCAAAACTGTTGAGGAAATGCTTAAAGTAGTGATTAAAAAATCACAAACAATTCCTGCCGAATTTTGTTCTAGCTATTTTTGCGAAACTTAGCAAAGACTTACGCAGCCGATCTGGTGAGATGATAAGCTCAAACGGATGAGGACAGCGAGTTGTCTTGGATAAGTGGTCCCAATATTGACAGGTGCGGAGTTTCAATCTAGCACATCGATTTTATTATGCATAATCTTTAACCACAAACAAAGCTGGATATTCCATATGTTGATTACAAATCATTAATTTTTCACGTAACCTTACAGTTAGAGAAATACGTTCTGATAATGGCAAGTGAAAGTATGTTAAGTACTCATGCGTTATGCAAACTTATTGTGTTTCACTATAGCACTTGCACACTGCTTTCTATTCCTGACTTTTGCCGACATTCGAACAGGAGCAGTAGCACGTCAACTGTATCGTTGCGGCGTCGCGATCTGAGCGAGCGAAACAGTTGTGCTCTTTATGCGGTTTACGAAATTGGTTATTTGCAAAGCGCATCATGTTGATGACATATCCCAGTATGTATGTAGTGGTGGGCAGGAGGAAGAGGGGTGTGCATGGGCGCACGGAAATGTGCGTGTGTCTGTGTGATAAAAGTTTGTCTTTTTCTCCTATGGAAACTAAGCGGCTC
Source organism: Toxocara canis (assembly GCA_000803305.1). Lineage (NCBI taxonomy): Eukaryota > Metazoa > Nematoda > Chromadorea > Rhabditida > Toxocaridae > Toxocara > Toxocara canis. Next base: position 97,202 of record JPKZ01002345.1, read on the forward strand.
CTAAAATGAACACCGAAAATGCGTGACCTTCCTTTGCCGGGAAGAAAGTTATGGAAAGGAAAGGAACGAACGAGTAAGGATATAACAGAGGAGAAGATTCAAGCTCTACAAAATCAACAATCCCAGCAAAGCTACTGCGATCAAATCAATAGATACGATCAATGAACGAATATAAGACGATCGCCAATGATATGCTAACATGTTTTCGTCGTCAATACGGCTTTTGCAATGTATCGGCTTTGTATTGTCGTATCGCCCTCCTCTCAAGTAACCTCAACGCAGCGGTCTGGCCAGAGAAGTGTGCGTGGTGAACGAGAAAATTAAGCGTTCAGCGTCTATCGGCAGACGTACAAAAAGATTCGATTGACATCTCGACTGCAGTTGAAGCTGCTCGGCAATCCAAACACTCTTTCAACGCCTCTACAACTGACATGCTCTCATCTCATAACAAATCAACTTTGTCCTCTTCTAATGTTACTCGTCTACGCCCTTATTAAGTTTTTTTTCTTTCGACTATAAGTTCATTATACAAAATACAAGCCATTTTCGAATTTGATCGCGCTGATGCATGGAATTTTGACTTATATTGTAGATCCAATGTGAATGTTCATCCTCTTCTAGTGCTTCCCATCAACATTCAATCCCTCTTAGATGGAAGTTTCTGAAACATCTGGTTCGACTCACTCAAGTCATATTTTTTCTGAATTTAATGACGACTTCTGTCTTCTAAAAAATTCAGTCTCGGTTATAAATCTTAAACGACTCTCATAAAGTCGTCTTTACTAGGCGAAAAAGAAGACAATATACGAGCTAATCAAAGAGTTTATAGCCAACGTTTACCTCATCTGCGGATGGCAGATACCTGTGAAGGGGACATTGCGAATTGCACCCCGAACTTGGGCTCGAAGGATCGAACGGTGTTGTTGGGAGCTGAACAGAACGTGAGACTTTTGAAACTGGTTCGGATAGGCGCAGCATAGAAGTGTTCTGGTGCACTCAGGATGAATGAGTTGGGTAACGTAGGTATTCCACCTTCTATAAGAACAATAACTATTTGAAAAACTCTAGTGAAATGAAACTGCTGGCTCAATAGTCATCGAGGACACCCGATTCATGAATTTGTCGCGTTTTCTCGAGCTCTCAAAGCTGCAGCTCTGGAAGACCACCCCAGATACCATGGTAAATCTGCGTCAAGAAAAGGAACGAAGTTGGTTAACAGACTTCCACTGTGAGCAGAATTCGAAGTTCGTTCTCCAGTCGATTGCAAATGCCGACTAACAATAACGAGCATATTTGTCAGACAAACGGACTGGGGTTATTTCCACCTATGTGGTTGCAGCCTTTGCGGGAATAACGTCCAAGCAAATCAGCCAATAAATTACAACGAACGTATTCAACAAAGGCTTTGGTACGTTCTAGCAAATTTGCGATTGCAAAGCTCTTATGGTGATGACGACGTCTAAATGTGTCTGTCGGCACAATCTAACCGTGAGTGACTTTGAACTCCTATATTTCACCTCCAATCATCGATCGCCGGGTAATTAAAGATGATGAGAGTTTGCACGCATTTTTTAGCGGTCGGATCGCAGAAAAATCATTAGGAGCCAAAGATGACCTGATCGGTGTAGTCGCTCAACCGCACATCGTCCCAGCCTCCGTTCTCACCCATCCCTCCTTGAGCGTATTCATATTTGTTTAAGGTGACCTTCTCATTCATCCTAGATTTTATCGGCACTCGCTCCATTTTTTTGGCTTCCACAGAAAATCATGGTTACAAAAAATTATGTTGACGTGATAAATCCCTTCCCTCTACATCGCCGAGGCTTGATAAAAAGAGGGATGCTACAGCAGGAAGTCTCTGCTAACTGCGCTCGCCTAAAACTCTCGTTATTGATTAGAGGCAAATTGATCGGTCGAGTAGCTGCTAGCTGGCTGCAGAGGTTTCGTTAGTAGCTAGAGCAGCGTTCAACGATAATCAGTCGCACATATGATACATATAGAGGATGAGCGTTTTGCTCGTAAACAAATGCTCACAAAACAGAGGCCATTTCCGAAATTCGAGATATCTGTCACTTCAACTGAAAGGGAGCGTACTGTTAGGTGGGGACAACTTTCCAGTTCACATGATTAAAGCTTTTATTGCACAACTTTCTTTGATCCCCATAAATGGTGCAATCCTCTAATTTATTTCCCAACATCCGAAATTTGTTATTATCATAAACGATGTAATTCCCCCCTATGCATTCTACCCTGGTAGCACTCCCCCAACTACGAAATTGTGCAAATTTTACGATATATCCGTCAAGCTGTACCAATTCAAATAACGTGAAAGGAATGATGAATAAAGTAGCTGCATCATTTGTAAAAAGGAGGTGAGCGTTGAGAGGGGTGGAGGGGGGTGGGGGGGTGAATAGACCAACTAGCGGTGCTTTTCTATTAACCGGACATCTTATTGTGAAAAAGAATAGCTCGATTCTCCTCGTCCATTTTTATCTCTAACAAAAACCGCTGCGCTGTTTATTTTTTGCCGCATTTGGTGCTTTACAAGCACGTATACTAGGGCGACAACTGCGATTAATAGAAGGTAATAGTCGCTGTTTCCACTGTTTTTCAATGAAACCGTATGTGAAAATGAAGACTTACTGAGATGAAGGACCCTGTGGGCTTGCTTGATTGCCTTTAGCCATCTGGATTCTTGTCCTACCAGCGTGCGAGGGGGAGCTGAGACATTCCATTCTAGGCTGTGCAAAGAATGGTGGCAAATGCTTAGCTAAGCTCCCTTTGCTGCTCACTTGAATCTTACTCACATACAAAGCGTGCCAGAAATCCCACAATTTTCGCTTGCTTCACCCGACTAAAAATAGATTTTGCACCTTTTAAGGGAAACACATGAATTTCTGTGGAAAAAGGTTCTTCCAGGAATTCGTTGAAACTTTAACTGTTGTGAAATGAAGTCCGCTCATATGAACAAAAACACAACAGTGCAGAGTCAAGTGAAATCACTTGACACGGTTAATGCAACATGTTTGTGGCACTAGAAAAACAGCGAAACAACTGCGCAGTCCAGTGTATCTTCTTTCCACCATGTTGGCTAGCGTCGTCATTCACTCGCCGTACCATGTGCTCTCATGCTTACCGCTCTACCTCGCCCTCAGCATGCGACCGCTTAATGATGAAGGACGCAAACTGTTAATCTATGGCGAAGTAAACCTTGGAGGAAGTTTATAAATAGCAACTTGATAAACAGTATGACGCTGAATGAAAATTAAACCGTTTTTAGAATCCCTGTGTTACGCCGATTCAAATAAATTTTTTCCCGGCTAAGCTAGTGCAGGGCGTAATCAGAAAAAAAAAAACCCAACGGAAGGTCGTACTCCAATTCACATATCTCCCGATTCAGCGTCGCATCGTGAACCAAGCAACGTTTGAGCTTAGGTACAAGCCCGTCAGCGAGTTTTCAAAAGATGAGAAAGGAAGAAAATCGTGCAACAACTAATCTTCTGCTCCTTATCCATCCTACTTTCGCGGAGGTCAGAGAAACTCGAGTTTAAGTCGTTTAAAAGCATTGCAATGGCACGATGGGCGTAAGAAACAGGGCAACTGCAGATACCAAACACCAACTTTTTTTGGTATGGACCCGCAATTTATTCGGCACCGAACAGTATTTCGAAGAACGAATATTGCTCGGTCTCCGACTCGGCAATGGAATATGTTCTGAATTATTCCTGTTGCCCTTCAGTGATTTCACAATATGGAAAATAACGTTTAGAATAAAAAGAAAACGGGACGAATCGGAAAACTCTAGCTTAACGCGGAGGGAGCAGAAAAATTTTATAGTATGGGCTGAAAGTTTTTACGGTGAGGGGGATAAATTCACTCATAAAGTCGTTCAGGTAAGGCATGCGAAGAAAGCCGAAAATATCCAGGATAAAGCGAACGATGCGAACTAAAAACATTCACAGCAAGCCTAGCTAATCTACTAGAAGTTTCAAAGAAAAGGGAGCGCAGCGAACTGAAATTATTGGAAAAAGGGTTATCGAAGAACGAAATTTTTTTAGACAAAAGAAGAGCAGCGAGTTGAAAGCATCCAAATTAAGATATGCGGAGTGATTCGAAGAAAGTTACGACAAGTGAGCACGGTGAGGAAGTGGCGAGCTTAACGAACCCAAATTTTTCTTTTTAAAGCAACGGACTATTTGGAAATTCCCGCATGCAACGCGCTAGTAATTTTCCGGATAACTTCATTAGCGCAAAGTCGTGTTTGTTCGGAAATCGGTAAACTCTTTGCGGTCGCTCACATGTGAAGGGTCCCCGTATTATCTTTATAACTTCAGTGACGGAGTGCAAAGCGTCCCTGTATTTCTTATATAGATTAAGCAACTGGGTGAGAGTGGTTCCTATTCTTTCGGGCCATGCGAGCAAGGAAGGAGGGGACGAACAATACATACTGCCACGGTACCAAAGCATAAAACGGAACTAATAAATTGCTGCGTCAAAAGGTGTAATAAATGAGAAATCCGTAAAATTAGACGGTACACAAATTCTCTCTAACCTGCACATGACACTTTTCCTCCGCACGCTGACAAGAATTTATTTTTTTAAAGAACTAGAATTCATGCTGTTTCGAAAAACCGTTCATAAGCATAGCTCGTTCACTTGAAAACATACGTATTTTTGAACTGTTGTCCCAGAACTATTAATTTTGTCCCAGAATTCCTTGCTGTTATTTTTTTTTAAAGCGAAAGGTCAAATTATGACAGATACCCGGAACTTACTTTTCAACAAATAATAATAAGGACACTTTGCTTGCATAGGCAAACATGATCTCGACATTGCCCTCTGCGTTCAGTTGCTCGTTCAGCGTCTAGGAAAGATTTAAGTAATCTTGAGTTTAAGGACGGTAAAAACGTTGCAATGAAACTTCTTGCTCTCCAGCTCAAACAATTTTTCGAGTTCGGTGATTCGAAGAACGTTACGACAAGTGAGCACGGTGAGAAAGTGGCGAGCTTAACGAACCCAAATTTTTCTTTTTAAAGCAACGGACTATTTGGAAATTCCCGCATGCAACGCGCTAATAATTTTCCGGATAACTTCATTAGCGCAAAGTCGTGTTTGTTCGGAAATCGGTAAACTCTTTGCGGTCGCTCACATGTGAAGGGTCCCCGTATTATCTTTATAACTTCAGTGACGGAGTGCAAAGCGTCCCTGTATTTCTTATATAGATTAAGCAACTGGGTGAGAGTGGTTCCTATTCTTTCGGGCCATGCGAGCAAGGAAGGAGGGGACGAACAATACATACTGCCACGGTACCAAAGCATAAAACGGAACTAATAAATTGCTGCGTCAAAAGGTGTAATAAATGAGAAATCCGTAAAATTAGACGGTACACAAATTCTCTCTAACCTGCACATGACACTTTTCCTCCGCACGCTGACAAGAATTTATTTTTTTAAAGAACTAGAATTCATGCTGTTTCGAAAAACCGTTCATAAGCATAGCTCGTTCACTTGAAAACATACGTATTTTTGAACTGTTGTCCCAGAACTATTAATTTTGTCCCAGAATTCCTTGCTGTTATTTTTTTTTAAAGCGAAAGGTCAAATTATGACAGATACCCGGAACTTACTTTTCAACAAATAATAATAAGGACACTTTGCTTGCATAGGCAAACATGATCTCGACATTGCCCTCTGCGTTCAGTTGCTCGTTCAGCGTCTAGGAAAGATTTAAGTAATCTTGAGTTTAAGGACGGTAAAAACGTTGCAATGAAAACTTCTTGCTTCCAGCTCAAACAATTTTTCGAGTTCATAGTATTACACAAACATGATCTCGACATTGCCCTCTGCGTTCAGTTGCTCGTTCAGCGTCTAGGAAAGATTTAAGTAATCTTGAGTTTAAGGACGGTAAAAACGTTGCAATGAAACTTCTTGCTCTCCAGCTCAAACAATTTTTCGAGTTCATAGTATTACACAAGCGCTTTATAGAATTCCGCAAGTAGGCACTTCCGGGAGTCGATCCGACAACCTACTGCACTGCTCCCCAGCATGTGTTAACTTCCGCATATCCGCTCCCATTCGAAAAAAAAAAACATTGGGACACACGCAGAAATGTTGCGCTCCATCACTCTTTTCAAACTTCGCTTCCAATATGCAGACAATATCCCTTAGAATGGAAATGCAGAATAGCATTGGAAATGACTTGCATACGTAGAGGAAAACCACAACAAACTCATGCTTAGACAGTTAAGCCCATCAAAAGAAAACTGCGCTTTTCGTGCTGAAGCTGTTTATATCGAAATAACTGCTGCAACAGAAGCACTCTCTTCACCACTTAGCGGATTCCCCCAACCGCAGTCAATCTGTGTCGCAAAATGGGTGCTTGCATTAGCCTGGTGGCACTGGTTTTTGCATCCAATCCTACTACTGCAAGTGGTCGGTTTTTGGAACAACGTTTGCATATTTTAATTTTTGCCTATGAACTGTACGGCTTTATCAATGTTTCTAAGCTTTCTAAACATACTGTAGAATACTTCAGCAGAGAGCATATCGAAATTGGAGTAAGATGCTGCACTCTGAGAGAGTGAAGCAATGCTGCACTCTACTACGCCTTGCTTTCAACAGTTTCGCCACCTGCGTTCCAATATATAGCATTGCAACGGCCTAAAATTACCACCAATCGCAGCCGTGTAGTTCATGGTTAAACATTCAAGCTATGCTAATTTATTTTGCAAAAAAAATGTTGGATATAAAGTGATACGAAGAAAACATTATTAACTGGCGGCGCTCAGCTGCAGCAAATTGGCCATCAGTAGTCGCCATAAGCAATGGAAGGCCAATAAATAATTTGGAGACAGAATATGAAATGAGGGGAAGACCACTTTTCGAATACTTTTGTCTTTTTTCAGACGGGACGATGGTCGAGTGCTGTAGCGCGAGAAGCCGACGGACGTGTTGATTTGGTTTCTATGGGCACCGAAAAGCAACAGTCGACCGTCTTATAAAAATCGAAGTTCCAACATCGCGCTACACACTGTGCACCATGGTTGTACCCAAAAACAATAGTAACAATATACGTGCCTACAGGCATTGCTCCGCACTGGGATGATTGCTTCTTGCTTACAGTATACACACGCCAAAACGTTACGATTACCACTCAACAGCTCTCGCTGAATTGAATCCAACTTTTGGCTGCCGCTATAACATCCCTCTCGTTGTTGCGATAAAACCTGCGGAGATTTCAAATCGTGACTTCGAGACGCTCCATTTTCATTGTTTTTGAAGGCAGCCATTTGGCGCATTTTGTACCAAAAGGATAATCGCTTGAATGCCACTCGGAACGGTAGTATAAAGAGGAATAAGTCGCGGAACGCATGCCAAATTAATTCTCTATTCATCGTATCGAAATTGACTGTGCCTGTAAGCAACAACCAATTCGTTTTCACGATTTAAAACTATGCACTGACCAATATTCGTGCCCTTTTAAAGCAGTTAAAGTATCATTATTACGAAAGGGAATAAATATGATCTTAGAGGCGATCATAGGTATGCGCTGTCTTTCAGATATTAAAAACAAAACAACACTAACAAAAAATTAAAAGCAAATTTTTTGCTCATAAACGATACCTAATATACGTAGGATTTGCTGTATCCTCGTTAGATTAACGAATAACTATCAAAAAAGTGCAAATGACATACAACCATTAGGCAGGGAGGGATACGACTTAAATGACGGATGGACAGAATGCGGGCTAATGATTTCGGCTATAATAAATACATGTAAATTAATTATAGCATATCTATTGATAGATGATAAGGTTTTTGTTGAGATCACATAACGATAAAACAAAAGCTAAACATTAAAAAAAGAACGACATTTACAGAAACAGAAGTTCGAAAAAAAAAACTGAGAAAGAAATGAAACTTCCGGGCAATCATACGCATAAAAACTAGGTTAAGAAAAAGCAATGTGTGCGTGTTTCGTGAGAAGAAAAACTGAGGTTTTTAAGTCCAAAAGTAAAAACATTTTTTTTGCAGCTCGTATGAAGGGAAATTCTCCCCCTCTCCCACTCAGGACTGACTCCCACAATACGTGCCTTCATGAAAATATTTAACTACACAGTTAAAGAATTCGTCGCAGTTTATCTTCATCAGCAATAACTTTGTGTACATTTGGAAGAGCTATCAGGAAATGATACCATGAAAAATAGTATGTGATTCTTGTTTTAAGAAAAAATTCTGCGCTCTCGATTGTTAACGTGTTGTGAATGCCAGCTGCAAAACGAGTAACACTTGACTCTTAGTAGCTCTTTAAAACAAGCTGTAAGATCATTTCAAATGCATACCTAACACAGGCGGTGAGCAATATACTGTCCTGAGACGTAGTAGTCTCTCAGCAAGGGTACCATATCCACCAAAATGAAGAAACATAAAATGATAAATGAGTCGCACAAGTCGATAAGCGGCATCGATTCGTTCTACAAGTTTAGACGGGCTCGAACCCGACAACATCTGCGAAAATCGATGTCGGACATATGGGATAAGAACGGTTACAAAGAAATGTGCCGTAACCGTACATTTCGAGTAGCCCTCATATCGGATATTCAACAACTTCTGACCTGGTGAACAACCTGAAAAATTAACTTTTTAAGTCCGCATCGTCATCTATTGAAATTCCTCCGGAGTGCCCTTGAGTGGGTATCAAATATGAAAAACCACGGAAAAAATGCACTTGTGAAATTCACTTCACTGACAGCAAGTACCGAATCCCCACCAACATTAAAGAAGTGCCTCAGACCAAAAACGCCGTTACATTTTCATAGCAGAGGTACGGTTTAAATAAAATCCAGCATGCAGATAAAGCGTAAACCCTTTCAAGTTATGTTCTGAGGGAAGCGATTTTTTAGTCAAACACGCTCAACGGGAGAGCAGTTGACCATGAAATGGATATCCTAACAAAAAGCCGAGCAGCCAATTCTCTGACCGAAGCGCAGCTCCACCGAGAACTGATTTCGTCAGAAGGCCTTGAGCTGGGAAGCTATTTGGCCGGGGAATCACAAAAAGAAACCAGGGAATCACCTCAAAAAGCAGATGTCTCTGTTAAAAGGCTATGGCATTTTAAGGTTTACTACCACAGCTGCGGAGTACCTTCTACGAGATATAACTTGTCTGTCAATTCGATTTCACCCAAAGCGAATTTCCATCAGAAGTTCCTCCATTGATTCAAGCGGCCACCTGCCTTTTTTCTTAAGTGCTTCATTAGGCATGAAGAATTCGAGCAGCAGAAGGTAAAAGAAAAGGAAAGAGTGAAAGATGAATAGGAAAAAAACACAAACCTTGCGAGATTCGATGCGACCAAAGCAAGAAGTCGGTAACAAGCTGCAATTCCATCCGGAATCGTTGCACATAGGGTGCGGATCGATGTGGAAGTTGTGCAACTAATGAGTCCAAACCCGAATGAACCATAACCTCGACCTCACTGTCGAGTATATGCGAATCGAGTTGAACGACTCGCAACGCCTCAGAAGACATTTGAACGGACCAGCCTTGCTTTAAATGAAATCTGCCGGGGAACTTGCTATCACTCATAAAAAAGGATCGATTCGCCAAAGGTCACAAATATTGACAAATAATTAATAAGGCATATTAACCAAATTTATGTTCTGACAAATACCAAAACGTAAATTTGTACTCTCTAAATGAGTGACCTCCACCCCCGATAAGCTAACAGCCGCAAATTTAGGCAAAGTTAAACGTTCTGAGCGGTCCTTGTTAAACGTTTTGAGCGGTCCTCTGAAGTGGTCAGAGTAGTCCGGAAAAGGTGGTGAAAAAGGGATATCCCAAAATTTCCGGGCGAAGTTCCATGCAGATGACAGCGAATGGGTTTTTCGCCCTCATACCTCCAAATGGGAATGACCGCGAGGGGAGTGGTAAAAATCGTCAGCCGTAGGCAGATTTTGGGCGGGGGTTGCAAATGTCATTGGGAAAACGGAACAAAAAAACTATGTGAAAAAACAGAAAGTGGAAAAAAGTCGGAGAAAAACCATTTGCTGATGAGACCAAACATACGAGCAATTTAAGAGTGTTCAAATGAAAGATGGTGAACAAATGGTTCCATGTAATTATGAGATGAAGCTATGCCGCTCAAAGCAGTGGGAGACGCTCGAATAGATTGTTTTTCTCTTGTAACGCATGGAAACCATAAGCGGAGGCTTATAAACTAGTGAGCTTTGAAGCACTATCCCTACAAGAAGAGAAGACACACCAATCAAGCTGTTGACTAGCTCCACCTTATTTCCTATTCCGATCCGCAAATGTCATCAATATGCTTCGGGAGCATAAATAATTACTTGCTACAGTTGAACATATGACCTATAAACTCGCTGCTACTTCGTTATTGCTAAGCAAATAATGGAATGCTTTGAGTTTCGGCTAAATTCCCTTATAACAGTGCTTCTGTTCGTGGTTAATCGATAAAGTTTATTTTAAAAACGAAGAGTTAAAACTATTTGCCGCCATTTTGAAAGACACAGCAAGGGCCGTTCCGACTGCCCGAACTGCAGCAGGCCAATCGATGAGTGATCAATGGCGGATAATAATAACAGTTAATAACAAAATAATAATAATAACAATAATTATAACAAATAATAATAACAATAGTAATAATATTAACTATTAATAATAATAATTCAATAATAACATTAATAATTATTTAATAGTGATAATAATAACAATAAATAGTAATAAAAATAAATAACAATAAATAATAATAATAGTAAATAATAACAAATAATAACGGTAATAGTAATGATAACAATAAATAATAATAATAAAATAATAATAATAATAACAATAATAATAATAATAATAATAATAATAATAATAATAGTAACAGCAGCGTATTCAGAAAATATCGACGACGCTGTCGATAACAATGCCGTGCCTTCTGGCATACGTTACAGTGTTTGTAAATTTGATCGTTCTCATGCTGCCCCGTTTATTTCTTACACCTTAATCCCGACAAGCCTATATGTGACAACAACGTGTTTATACAACGGTTTATCAATGGAATCGTAAACACATTAGAAAGCTTACGGGAAAAGACAGTCATCTCACATCCGTCGAATACTTCTGTCGCGACGAAGTGCACAATGCACTTAGCACTGTGCATCCGTTGCGAAAAAATTCCTATGACAGCGTCGCAGGAATTCAAAAATTCCTCCGACGTTGTTCCCAGTGACGGCAGGATTTTTTGAGATCGGCCGCCATTGGGATCGAAGGCCACTGTCGACTGGAGCGGCCCCAGCTTACTAGTGGGCACCACAAAGAAACGGAAATGCTGCCGGTACCAGGCTGCGTCACGTTCGTCGCCTGATTCTATGTCTGTTATTATCACCAAACCGCTACATCATCTTCTCGTAGGTAATTCGAGCCTGGTGAGTTCTCCTTTTTATTCTCTATATGGTGCGTCGGTACCGCTAATTAGCCCGAGCAATGCCCACCCCAGCAACCGAGCAAACACGCTGCAAATCTAGACGCTCCAAACCTTTACGACCGTTAAAATCTAATCCGGTCCATGCTGCAATCAAACCAATTCTTCACTTATGCATCCCTCTTTTGAATGACACTGAACACCTATTATCATTTCAACAGGAAAGCACACTACCATTCATAGCTCAAGCAGAAAGCATTAACGCTGTCCTTCCAACAACTGCTTCCACCAGAACACCTCACGCGCAAAAAGACCACCACAAGTCGACATTATCAACGCTGGGAGCTTCTAATTGATTCCTTCTTTGCTAAGGATGACCCGGAACTTATCAGTGCAGAGCAAAATGCTTTCCAAGATATGACGGAAAATCCGGAGGGACTCGCCTTCACTTTGGAACGAATCGACACTTTGATTCAAAAACCCGATCTCCATGAGCAAACTTGCCACGATCAGTTAACACGACTAGGGCGCATAGACCCGACAATACGAACACGTATCAACAGCGGAGTTTACCAGCAGAAAGCACTACCTCAACACCTACTACCGCGACACCTTCCGCGTCACAAGTGCCTTCGGTGTACTTACCCAAACTCGAACTTCCCATTCCCAGTGGCAAACCGTTCGCCTGGTTTGAGTTTTGGGACGTTTTTGAAGCAACAGTAGACAGACATCCACACCTCCCACCTGTGGAGAAACTAACATATCAGCTGCCTGAGGGAAGAAGCCAAAGACTTCGTTTCTGGTTTTCAACTGATTGACGCCAACTATCAACCCGTTATCAATACATACGGAGTCTTTGCGGCGATAAAGACGAAGTCGGTAGACTTCTACAAATTGAATCGCGCCATCTCCCCATCCCAGCACATAATTCCCGAGACGTTTTGCATTGTTATAATGAATCGTCTCCCATATTACATCACATGCAATTGGCCGGACTAGATGTGGAAAACGCTCACGTTCTTTTCGACCTCGAAGATCACCTCCCGGTAGCAACAAAACGGTGCATCTACTTGGAAAAGCAGCGAACGCCAAATTGGACAACCAACCTCTTTAAATCTACTCTTCTCGCTGAAATTAGGATGTTAGCTGCTACGCGCACATCACCAGTCTCTTATCTTACTGAGCCTCATTCACCTCGATCAACATACGACGAGCGTATACAGCACGGAGGCACATACCGAAATCAACAACAAACGAAACAGTTCACCACACATCGTGACATTACTCAAAATCGCCATCTCCGTTCATCTAGTACAGTCAAATCCAGCCACGCATAATCGACGACATAAAGAAACTACTCATCCCTACCAAAATAACACCCGTTCAGAATTTCACAGTCACACAACCACAACACCCACTAGGCCATGCATATTTTGCAACGGACTACACTGGCAGTCGGATTGCAGAAGACCAGACAGCAGAACAACGCCAACAGCGTATACAGGAACTAGGCGTTTGTCCTGAATGCTTCAAGGATGGACATGCTCTACGCGATTGCCGAGGACAACCATGTCCTACTTACAAAAAAGCACACAACAAAGCACTTTGTCCGCAAAATGCACGACCAACTCGTCGAATAGCACATGCTGCCGTCATTGCTGTACCCTCTGTTGCAAATGCGAAGGTCACGGGTGCAACAATTACTTCGTCACAGATGCAACAAACAAGACAGAACGTGTCCCTTCTGTTTTGGCTTACGGCACGCGTATTCAATTACCTCTCTTCGCTTACTACGTTGAAAGCAAAACTCTTCCTTGATCAGGGAAGTCAGTGTTCTTCAATAACAAAAAAGTTCGCTGACCGTCTAGGTCTACAGCCGCTTAGAGACAGCAACACTGTCATAAAGAGTGTAGGTGAAGGAAATGGTAACCATTACACCACCTACGAGGTGACCATAGGAATCACCTTTCCTGACGGCACCAAACATCATCTACCTGCCTACAGTCTTCCCAGAGTCACTGAGCCATTTTTACATACTAACGTCTCCCCAAATACAATAAGTGAAATACGGCATCAGACACAAAAGGAACTATCACTTCCTCTCTACACGGATGAACCCGATATTCTTCTTGGTTCAAATCTCATCAGCAAAATCAATCCACGAGTGCTAAAGCATCTACCATCTGGTTTCGCTCTCTACGAATCCGAACTCGGACCCATGATCGGTGGCAGCAGATCAGTTCCGTCACAGTACCTATCTCCATGTAACGTCTAGGCTCTGACAGTGCTAGTCGGGACCACCCAGTTCTCCATTTCCAACCTATAGAACCTCGATTTTTTTGATATCAACTTGGCAGAATGCCAAGAAAATGATGCACAAGCACAACAGACGCTCGACCGTTTCCTCAATAGACTGTCTGACGGACGTTATGCTGTCGGTTGGACATGGAAATCAGCAGAACCAAATTTGGCATCGAACTTCGGTCTCTGTGTCGGCCGCTTGCAGTCACTTCTTCGTATCTTACAACAAAACTCAGACCGACTGCAGCAATACGCAAACACCATTCAACAGTAACTTGAGGCAGGAATAATCGAACGCGCACTCTCTACTCCTTCTGGTCCACTGGTTCACTACATTCCTCACCGTAAGGTCTGGAACAAAGAAAAGAAGAAATTAAGTATCGTATATGACGCTAGCGCACGCACAAAATGGCCGCTCTCCCAACGACAACCTGTTCCGTGGACCTGTCATGCCAGACCTGACTGGGATTTTACCGCGATTACGACAACCTCCCATTGCTTTAGTCGGAGATTTAGAAAAGCCCTTATTCTAAGTACAGTTAAACGAGATCAACCGCGATGTAACGCGATTTTTGTGGCTGGAAGATCCAACTATGCCGATCGGCCCTACAAACCAAATTATCGCCTTTCGTTTTAGACGAGTATTTTTTGGAGCTCTTAGCTCACATTTTTTACTGGCCGGAGTTACTCGTCAGCACTTAGCACAGTCATCGTCACCTTGGGCAAATGCAACTGCCGGGAGTATCTACGTCGACAATATTCTTCTGGGGGCCACAACAAAGGAACAAGCGAGAGAGGCCTACTGTGCGGCGAAAGAAATTTTTGCATCATCAAAAATGAACTTATGCAACTTCAGTACAAATGATGCAGAATTATCCTAGTCTATACCAGAATCAGATAGACACTTAAAACAGCGCGTAAAAGTCTTGGGTGTCCTGTGGGACATTGGGGTCGACACGTTATCCGTTTAGACACTTAAAACAGCGCGTAAAAGTCTTGGGTGTCCTGTGGGACATTGGGGTCGACACGTTATCCGTTAAGACACAGCCGCCAATGACAAAACCAGTGAGCAAACGGTCTGTTTTGCGCTACATAGCGAAGCATTTTGACCCTCTTGGGTTTATGCCGCCCATCATTATGCCTCTAAAAGCATTCCTGCAAGACCTCACACGAGCCGAAAGCACCAGGGAGAGATAAACTTCGATCCAACAACTTAAAACCTGGAAAACACTCCGGGAAGGATGGCAGCAAACCACGTTCTCAGTTCCTCGGGTTCTTCCCCAGGATGATTTGCAAATTCATATCTTCACTGATGCCTCCATACGAGCATATGCCGCAATTACCTATATCCGCCGTAACAGCGAGTCGGCTTCGCCTGCGCATTTCGTTATGAGCAAGAGTCGCATTGGCCCGGTTCAAGCTTTAACTATTCTGCGATCAGAACTCGGAATTCTAATCGGCGTCAGAATCAGTAACTTCATTGCTCATCAATTACATATCCTCACAGCTCCTCGATTTCTGTGGACCGACAGTAAATGCGCGCTAGCTTGGCTAACCAGCGGCAAAGAAGATAAACTATCAAGGTTTGTGCGGAACCGCCTGATGCAAATTCGATCAACAGTAGGGATCAAATATGACTACGTACGCAGTGAGGATAATCCAGCCGACACTGCGACTAGGGATGTACTCCAGCAGAACTCTACAATCTGAATCGTTGGTGACATGGTCCCGAATGGTCATCAACGGATTCATCCAACTGGCCTTCCATCATTGAACGACCACTTCCTCTTGTAACTCTGGAGGATAGCAAAACTAACGACTTGGAAGCCATTACAGAACACGTGGTCGCAGCAACACAACAAACATTTTGGCACTGAGCCCTTTGCCTTCATGGACCCAACACGGTTCTACAGCTGGTTAAAACTAGTTCATATCAAAACAAAAGTACTGCAATTTCTGCAAAAAACACGAGGTCGAACATCAGAAGGCATCATAAAGCACACACTTCTAGGGCGGTATAAAGGAAAAAAGCACCTACTAGCAGTTAAGGCTCTCCTACGCCAGGTTCAAACAGGAATGACCTCTTCAAAAGACATCGACCGCTAGGATCTTCAGCAGGATGCCGACGGCTTTTGGCGTTGGAGGGCAGACTCGCCTATTCCTGTCTACCATGAGAAACGAAGTATCCTATCTTCCTCCCGCGGCATCACCCTATCATGGAACTTCTTGTCATACATTGTCATAATATCCTGCTTCACGGCGGAGTATCAATGACCCTTACATATCTACGGCAGTGATATAGGCTACAACACGGTCGACAAACGGTTAAAAGGATCATTCGAGAACACTGCATGGAATGCAGAAAATGGTCGGCTAAACCATTTCGGCTACCGCCGATGCCTCCGCTACCGATGTCGCGCGTGCAAATGTCCCCCACCTTCGAACGTACAGCAGCGGACTATTTCGGACCTATTAAGGTGAAAGACATCGGGGAACAATGGGTAGCACTATTCACATTTCTCTGCACACGAGCCGTTCATTTGAAAGTAGCCGACAATTTTTGAGCAGACGGATTTCTACATTGCGTCCGACGGTTCATGGCAAGGCGAGGAGTTCCGAGAAATATTCTCTCCGATAACGGAACGAATTTCAAACTGGCTGCGGCTAGCATGAAGACCATTCCAGCAGCAAGCGAAATAAAGTGGTCTTTTGTCACCGCCTTCGGACCTTGGAAATGACGTGTGTATGAACGCTTAGTGAGACATACCAAGAATGCAACCCGTCGCGCAATCGGTCGGAGACTTTTCGACCGCAAAACCTTCCCAACGTTCATTACGGAAACAGAAGCAGTCATCAATCAGCGGCCAATGACATTTGCTGAAATTGATTCACTAGAAGTACTACGACCAGTTGACTTCCTTCGACCTCGAGCAAATTTCCTCATTGAAGTAGACGCTGACAAAAACGAAGAATGCATATATTCATCATCACCTCCCTCGTCTAGAGAAGCACTTGACCAACAGTGGAACCAGACTCAGAGATGACTGCAGAAATTTTGGACGGTATGGCAACGCGAGTACCTACACCTACTGAGAGAACGACAGCAGCATCGACATTCCGGCCCATACGCATACACAAGGCGAGAACCTCAAGTGGGTGAAATCGTTCCTCCCAGCACTCCAAATACACTGCGTGGCAATTGGAAACTGGCACGCATTATTCAAACACCACGTACTTCGGACGGCACAGTGAGAACAGCCACAGTGCGTACAGCGTCAAGACGTATAATCGCCCCACCAATATCCAACTTATATCCACTAGAGGTCACCGAAGAACATCAGCAGCCAAACAGTTCAGCGAACGAAATTTCCGCAGTTGTAACTTCGAAAGAAGCTAATTCTGCCACAAATTCTTCGCGTCGCCTTATCACCCGAAGTATGACCAGAACAAGCATATCAGCGGTCGCACTTACAAGCACAACGGATTTCCCCCGTCCTAATCGAACACGCACGTTACCATTTCCCCTATTAGCAGCATGTATTCTATACTCGGTTGCATCGGGCGATCGTATTCTCGCACAACTCTGTCCTTATCAACACATGGGTGGTTTTACTCTTCTACCTTCTCCCGTTAACTGTACTGCACGAACAAGCGGCCACTGGGTTACGGCAAAAGTCGCAGTTTACCACAGGCAACTCGCAACTATAAATGCTACATATTGCGCAAAGACTTGCAGAACCGTATGCACTTGGTTCTTCTTTCGGTGAAGTCTCCAAGTAATTAACGATTCGTATGTGGTTTCGTACGTGGTGGAAAACATACCATCCATAGACTGCGTCAAGATTCACGCAGAAAAACGGCTTGGGGAAGAAATTTTGCTCCCCACCGAAGTTCCACATAAATGGGCCACCAAAAATCATACAGTCTACACGGAACTCACTGTCACCAAACTATAAACTATATAGTGGAAGGAAGGGAAGCAGTACTGTTTGACGGTAACGGCATCCTTACAACCTTCAGTCGAACGGCAGGCCGTCAGGCGTATGCCAAGCACTGTTTAACTCCCCATGAAACCATCGTGTGGAATATTACTGAAATTGAATAGACATGCCGCTACCGCTACACCGGAACATATTCCGCCTTGATCTCTCACAAAGAAGTGGTTGTTAACGAACTAAAAGCATCTTTCATCCCTATAAAACCTCCTTCAGTATTGCGGAATAGCTGCAACATCATTAATCCACACCTTATGCACAATGACTTTATCACTTCATTTCCACTTCAGGAGCGCCACATTAGAGTGAAAAAAGAACCGATAACACACTCAGGGCACTCATAGCAGAGAATTTGCAAGAGGAGCCTGATGAGACTAAAATCCACCTTCAATATTTACAAGAAATGCAAATCAGAGACAACGCGCTTAAACGGTGCTCAATGCGGAATAGAATAAGTCAAATCCTAAGCTGGATCAGCATACTGGACCAGCATAAACGACCCAACAGCAGCAGCGCGAATTTTAATCGGAAGAACAGATATTTCGGCCAGATACGTCGGAGATCTGCTACTTGTTTCTAAGTGCCATAACATCACTATTACGAAAGCCTATTGGAACCATCAACACGATGACCACTGTTACGAATGGTTGCCGGTGAAGGTTGAAGGGACAGTACACTTCATTAACCCGGTTACATGGGAAGTTGAACCCACCTCTCGGCGAATCCCATGTCCATGGAAAGCCTCGCCAAAGTCTGTCGAAAATTTTCCACCACCGCGCCTCATCCCCCTCATGGAGACAGAAACAAGGGTCATTTTCAATTCGTCGAAGCACGCAGATCTAACGCGCAAATTACTTCAGTTTGCGGTGGATAGGTTAGATCGAGAAAGAATGCTGGAACCAGCAAGGCAACATTCGCAAAAGGAACACGTCTGGCGGACAACAGCCGAAGAACTTCTCTACGAACTCGATCACGAATTCAGCACAGCTATGGAAGTAATCGAGAACACATTAAGCTCCACTGCGAGCCGATGGCGCTTGATCATATCAGGGGCGGCAGCAGCAGCCCTATTTATTATCAGTGGAGCCTGCATCACCTACTGCAAGGTTCTACCGTTATGTCGTACTAACGCGCGTAAAGAAGTGATTATTCATCTGAATGACTGCAAACCGCGAGAACGAGGACAGCTAGAAGAAGAATCAAGTGGTAGCAGAGAAGACACGAACAAACCAGCAGCACCACTAAATGCCACTTACGTCCCTTTTCGAATATTACTCCAGTGAAGCAGAAAGAGCTTCGTTATCTCAGCTTCGGTCCCTATCCATATAATTATTCATTCGGCAATACCTATGCTCCGTTTTAATATTCAGGTTTGCACTTCCTATTCAATTCTTTATTCTTATGCTCCGATATTCAGTTTTGCACCTCATATTCAATTCTTTATTCTTACGTCCAATCTTATATTCTTCTGACATATCGTATTCCCTCTTTCGTTATATCCATTCGCTTTGCACTGTAACTATTTTTATCTGCGGCGGGAGTGTCGCGACGAAGTGCACAACGCATTTAGCACCGTGCATCCGTTGCGAAAAAATTCCCATGACAGCGTCGCAGGAATTCAAAAATTCCTCCGACGTTGTTCCCAGTGTCGGCCCGATGTTTTGAGATCGGCCGCTCTTGGGATCGAAGTCCACTGTCGACTGGAGCAGCCCCAGCTGACTAGTGGGCACCACGAAGAAACGGAAATGCTGCCTACGAGACTGCGTCACGTTCGTCGCCTGATTCTGTGTCTCTTGCTACCACTAAACCACTACGTCATCTTCTCGTAGGTAATTAATCTTCTCGTGAGGTATTACTTAAACAACTTAAAAAAACAACTTAACTATGCAGTAAAAGCTATTGGCTCCACATATGAACAAATAGTAGTAAGATTTCAACAAATCATTCTGGTAACATTTTATAGACCCGAAAAGAGTCGGATGGAGAACACGTTATCAAACTGGGACATAATCCTCGGAAACGAGTGTTCAGCCGCCACCGTCCCCCTGTTCATAGGTGATCTAAACTCAAACCCAGAACAAAGACCCTTACTCGACCAGTTAAAAAGCAGAAACCTGAAAAATTGTCAGCCTAGTAACACGCGTTATGGCAGTCTTCTGGATGTATGCATTGGCTTCGAAGACCCGAGCCAACAAAGCAATGCCTCAGTGACATCGCACGCACTTACTGAACTAGGCATTAGCGACCATCTACTTATCAAAATCATTATAAAATATAAAACGTGAAGTCGGGAAGCACCAGATCCACCTCACTATACATGTGTCAGGAACTGGACAAACTTCAACTAGAAAAGATACAGCAGTCAACTTAAAAGAATCGACTGGCAGCCACAGGAACAGGCAATATTACGAAATTCCCTTCCTGAAGCTTGCAAACTATTCAACGAAAATATGCATGCAGACCTGAACGCAGTGGCACCTGTGGAAGTAAGGTTGAGAAGATACGACCAATATTTGTCAGTGGAAATTAGAAGGCGGATGTCAGACCGAAATCGGCTTCTTAAGCTGACCTACCAGTACCCGAAAAAAGAGGGCCTTAGGACAGATCTTAGAAGAATTAGAAATTTGATAATTAGTCTTCGATGATAAGTTGAAAGAAGAAAGGTCTCTCAGAAAGCAAATGCGAAGGGAACCCTGCTAAGCTATGGCGTGTTTTAAAAGCACTTATAGGAAAACAAAAGAAACTCTTTGAGTGATGCATACACCCACAGATCTATCAAGCACTCGAGCCTTTTCTGCCCAACTGCCAACGTGCATTTCGTAGGAGACACTCCATCACCACAGCGTTCGCGGAAATACTTGAAAAAATCCTCCTGAACATGGAGAACAAAAACCTAGCCTACATAGTATAGTTAGATGTCCAGAAGGCGTATGATACTGTGAGCCCATAAATACTCTTCCAGAAAATCATGGACAAAGTAAATCCGGATGACAAAGAACTGAAAATCGCCTTGGTAGTCGACCGTTCTGAAGATTTGAGGCGAAAAAAAGAACTGCAGAAAAAAACACCCGCAACCTGGGCCTACACCAAGACTATAGCCTAACCTTTCGAGCCCACTTAGATAACGTATCTCGTTAATGTTCAGAGCTTCTCTATGAAAGCAATAAGACAACATATGAAAACGAACTGCATACCTTAATAAACGCCTATGTAATCCCCAAAATTATTCCTGCCCATCACCGCGACAGCAACTAGAAAAGATCTCAAAACACTGCAACGAGTTACAAACCACTCGATCAGAGTCATTCACAACCTCAAAAAATTCAAACAATTTGGTGGACAAAAAGCCCACTACAGCTGGGGAGGTACTGCAACACTGAGCAGCATGGAATTTAAAGCGGTGGTCAAAAAGATGCAAAATGGTCAACTCAGTGAAAATTTAAATAACCTGCTGTCAAAAACAACTCATAACCGAACGAGGCGTGAAACGTACACTTGTGAAACATTCCGAACAAATTACGGATAAAAAACCATAAGACACCGAGCGATTGCTTTCCTCAATACACTGCTGCATTTGAGTGATATGTAGTGATGTTTTTATGACGTAATATTTTATTATGACTGTATCTCATTATATCCCTTTATATCATCCTTGTATTGTCGTAAAGGTAGTTACTGCCTATCGACTAAATAAAAGATTCGATTCGATTCGATAATTCGAGCCTGGTGAGTTCACCTTTTCTGTTCTCTCAATTCCATGATGAATTTACTGAGACTCCCTTCGATCAAATCCCGAATTCACTTCTCTTTTAAATATGCAGTGATTAGTTTTGCCGTATTTTCCTTCTTTCTTTCATAATTTTGGCAGATGGACCATTTCTTTGCCATTACGCTTTAGTTATGTTGTTCATTGTTGGTATTGTTGCTGCCGATTAAATCTTTGACTCAATTTGAAACTGGAGTTTGAAGGCTGTCACGTACGGCGCTGATCGACCGAGTAAACATGACCAAATGTGAAGTATTTTTGATGTATGCGGCAAGATTAATAGTAATCTCATTAACTGCAGAGATGCAAATTAAGTGAAGATTAAGTGTCATTATAAAGCATTTCATATGCTGCGTTATGTGTGTGGTGCGGCCGATGTGATAGAGCAACACGGTGTAGAACGGATCCGGCATAGCTCACTCGCAACGGATCGGCCTGGGAAGTGACATATCGCAGGCTTGAGCGGAGCTTTTGGGCACTGCTTTCACTCATTATGAGATATAGCTGCAGTAGATACTGTCACTGCTATCATTCGGTTGATGGTGCACATGAACCTAGCACTTAAGCAAATCCTATGGAAAAAAAGCAAACATTAGCTCCAAGGACTTTCAAGCATGCATCACTCAACCACGAAAAACCATTACAATGCTGGAGCACCAACTCATGAGCAGATTGCTTGAGCCAAATCTCATGTGACTTTACCGGTTCATGAGTTTGGATTATCAGACTTATACAAATTCTTATAAAGATATACAAATAGAACAATTCCTTAATGCACTCTAGGAACAAGAAAGTAAGAACCGTATAAATGGCAGCCACAGACAATTCCAAAAACGAACCCTATAGACGAGCACTTTATTGACCTGCCCATACTTCTTCATTTCGTCCTTTACCTCTGGTTCCAACTGATCGTCTATTTCCTCCGCACCGACCATATTCTTAAATGTACGCAAACTAACTGATAACTGATTGTGAACGGAAAATGTAAACCAATCCAGAATTCATTTTCGAGATAGTCATTATTTTGCCTTCGCAGGATCATTTTTCTGTTTCCCAACGGTCAGTTATTACATAAAATGCCTCTTTTCTTACAGTGCAGAATGGACGCCTAGTTCAAAGGAATGAAATAACTGGACAATGACGCTAGCTGACACGAACGTGATAAACCGAGACAGTTGAAGCGTGAGGCAGCAGTTAAATGGACATAAACCTCTGCGAGGTAGATGTTCGACACTCCGCTGTTTCTTGCACTTTTGCAACTGCTCTTCGTTCGCACTGATGACAGAATCAAGTTATCTAATTAACACACAATTCGATAATTTCATTCCTAAGTGAAGCAATATTGCAGTAAAGCTTATAACCTCCTTTGCATATAAACACCTCAGTCACGGTTTTCCTCAAATTCCTGACAGATGACATTCTAAGCCTGAGACGTATGAGGTTTACTTGAAATAACAGCGGCTTTTCTAAGAGAGTTTCAAACCTGAAGCATTAGGATTCGAGTAGCCTTCTTGAGTGCTTCCGTCATATTTATGGCGGGCGGATGACCACTACTAGGTGGCGCGGGTGCTGGCACTGACGATGGAGGAGAGGGTTCAGAACCTGCTGCTGCCGCTGCCGCTGCTGCTGCTGAAAGCACTTCAAACATGTGAACACGACTGAGATTCATAAATAGCTTCTGTTCAGCTGCAACTACCCAAATCTTATAACAATTACATAAATTAAACACCAAATTAAACACTATATATATATATATATGCACATGTATATGATATATACATATATATACATATACATACATATGTATATATATGTATATGTTATATACATGTGCATATATACATATATAAATTTATACATATACTTGTAAAGTGGTTATTTTACACATACATACATATGTATATATGTAAATATGTACATGTATATATATATGTATATGTATATGTGCATATACATATATATAGACATATATATGTATATGTACATGTACATATACATATATATATATATATGTGTACATGTGTATATACATATATATAAGCATATATATATATATGTACATATATATACATATATATACATTATATGTAATGTGTATACATATATATGTATGTATATGTACATATATATATGTATATGTACCTACACACATATATATATATATATATATGTATGTAAAATAACCACTCTGGAGCACAACGGTTCGCATAATTTGCTCTTCATGTCATGCAACTGCGTCTCAGTTTTGGCCTAAATTTTCAGAAACCGAACCATCGAAGTGCAAGCAAGGAATTAAAAACCAGGAACATCCCAATCCATTTCTAAATTCTATTAGGCAATGGACTTAAAAAAAGATGTAATACCTCGTATATTCTGTTCATGTTCATTGACAATAACTCCAGCGTTTTTACCAAGACGTTCAACTTTGAGTGCAGTACTCATTCCCTGACCGGCACGACCTAGGCCCGCTCCTTCCTGGAATGTGACGATCGAAGAACTACAACCTTCAGTAACAACCGCACATTAGCACAAAACACCTCATGTTTGCTCAGTTGGAGAGTGGATACCTGCAGTCACAGCCGAACAGAACCGAATATGAGCGAGCCGCGCAAAATAGGGCAAATGGCGTGAAGACAGAGGAAGAAGAAAGTCGAAAGAAAAAACTGATGGAAAAAAAAGAATGAGCTCTCAAACCGATGCAGTTCGAAACTGAATTCCTGACCTAATCGAGAAAGGAGTACAGACTAATTTCATATGGGACCGCAATGAAACATTCATTTCTCGGCTGTTTCCGTAAGCGCTGAAGTTTTGCTTTAGTTAATTTGTTAGCAGCGATTCAAATGTTTACATTCCTGCACCACAGCACACTGCAATAAATAACTATATTATCATAGAGATCGGTTGTTCAGTATAATGATATCAATCACGTATACGCGAGCCAAATAAACAAATTTTGTCTCCAAAGCACCGTTCACATCGTCTTCCAATGAATGATCGTTTAACTCTTTTGATCTTTTCTCTGCGGTACTGCTGCCGATTACGTATATGTTAGATAGGTTGTTCCTGAACTAAATTTTCCTAGTTCTTGGAGACTGTTTGCCGGTCGCTTTCAACCGTTCAAAGATGCTGTGATTAGCTTGATAGTAAATAATTCAATTCAAAACGACTGACAGCGGGTGGATGCGAAATGACGAAGTACATAACCTATATCAAGACGGACAATTTAGGGACCTTCGTGACACAACATCGTATTCATAGGTAAGGCACAGCGCCAGCCCAGAAAAAGCGGTACAACTACACAACCGGTTACACATGCCATGCTGCGCCCATGCGAATGTGACAGCAATTTGCGCCTCAATATCTGCACCTCCCGATCAATCAACTTACCTCAAGCTGGAACAATCAATGTATACTACGATATCTGCATGTTCCAGTTACCTCACCTCAAATTCGAAATACAGAACACTCACGACCCGCGCCGAGAGTGGCAAGTTGAGCAAAATATCCCTCCGTGAAAATTTCAAGCTGTTCCTTGTGCCTTCTCGCCTATCTGTTTCTGAGAACTCTGACTTCTCTTTTGTGGCTAAAATTATAAACTATTTCCTAACTGAGACTATCGACTGCTCAACCATACTGCCATAATAATTTTAAGATAGATATGAAGGATGCAATTAATGAACCTTGTAGCCAAACTTAGTCATAATATTGGCCGCGACGCCTAATCCTTTGCCGATTCCGAAGGATGGTACAAACGAAGGGGGAGGCATTTCGTTATTCTCCGACGAGGTAGGTACATCAGGCTCTACTTTACTATCAGCCTCCATTAACGCCTGCGGGGGTGCTATTGCAGCACCCGCACTTCTCTTGGCCAACTCTTCTTGATGTTCCCTGAATTTTGTAAAAACATTAAGAAATATTCTTTGCGCACCAGAATGGGGATACCATACAACGCATTTTCGCACGCTGTTTCTATGAATTTCTAGTTCTAGGTAGGAGCGAAGTAAACAGGTTCCACATTTTATTTAACAATTCTTTGTGATTCAGTCTAAGAGTATAGGAGGATTCTACCATAATAGCAGAATGTATGGCAAAAACAAATAGAAAACACTAACATCGTTTATCAGTGAAAAATAATCATAATACATAAATGTAACTCGCTCAAAGCACATCTCATGAGATATTTGAAGTGCGTGTTTTCTCAAGTATGCGAAAGCTGAATCGACACTAGAGGAATACGAAGAATGTGCAAGCTAAAGGAAAGGAATGGTAGTGGAAAGCCTATATTAGCCCTAGCTCAGGTTTCAATGACAAAAGACGCTGGTGTAGATGAAAATCAAAACATCCATTTGAAGACCTTCATACTTAAGTGGACCCAGCACGCGGTGCGACGAAAATGGCTACAGTCGATTACGACTGCACATCCACAACAAACTACCACGAAAACAACAAAGTTCTGCGCGTAGAATTGCAACTAGTAAGTGTTCGCACAAATCCACAAAACTGCTTCCAATTTGGCTAAATCCACAAAATCCACAAACATCGAACCAAACAAAGCAGGAAGCTGCCCGCATGTGATCATGATAACAGAAAGATTATCTAGACCATGTCGGTGACTTAATCTGATTCCGTCCCGCATACCAATTCTTTCGTAGGCTTCTGCGGATCATAAAAAAGCTGCTTATAGCAAGAAAAACTTCGCGCCCCATCGACCTTTATTCCATTTTAAGCTAGAGTGCAGGGAGAAAAAGTCCTCAATATTTTTGCATTTTTAAATTTAAAAAAGTCCTCAACATTTTTGGGTTTTTAAATTTATGTTCGCTAAATCAGTTTCAAAACTGCGCTGATTCCCCATTTTGATCTGGGTTATGGGCAGCAGACTGCCATGCACCGAAGAAGTGCATTGTGGAAATCACATTCATTTGTGCGGGCATTAGCAGATAAGCGCCCAAGAAAAGCGCAATGTTCGGGAACGCAAACGATGAGGTCGAAAATGTTCGGAAAAGAAACCTATGCAAACGATCGGCAATCTCCTTAGCTATTTTCTCCTTCGCTTTTCTCTCGTCTAATTTCTGCTTATGTTCGGCATAGTCAGTCGGTGCCGTCGGATTGTACTCATCTTCTACTAATACCTCCCCGAAAAGAAACACCTGCAAAACAAGTACCTGCATGACCTTTGCTAAAAAAGCTTGCGAACACAGTCATCCTCTCAGGACACCACTGTAAGGCTTTCGTCATTTATATGAACTTATACCACTAGCAAACATGCCTTACTTTCTGCCCACCTCAGACGGCCAGAAATGAAAAGTAGCCGTGCTTGGTAACTACATTTCGTAGGCAAAAATTCTGGTAGTTCGGACATCTGCACGAAAATTTTGGGCATAAGGACTCCTAATGTGAGGTTGAGGAAACGATGTGGTGTTAAAATCTGAAATTTTGGAGTTTCGTAAAATTCCCAGAACTATAACAACAGCCGCATATTCCGAATAAGCCGTTCAACAAACATTTATATCAGAGCCATCCAAAGTCAAAAATATCACTTCACCTTTTTACTTTCAAGCGCAAAGAGATCAAACCGCGCATAGAAAAAAGCGTAACTGTGTACTACTGCTCCTAAAAAACGGTCGAACGTTGGCGTCTTGAAATTTACAGCCCCAGATATCCGTAGAAAAACCATTCGATTTATTTAACTGGGAAACGGTGGAGGAAAGACGGAAAAGGAGCATGTCCACAAAATCTGACCACATCCAAAAGGTGCTGTTCGCTTGTTCGTTTGTCACTAATATGTTCCACTGCCTCTTTCATAACTGTTCATTTCACTGTATCGTATGCTACTGATAAATGAATAAAAAGCTAATCAAGTATCACATCGCATGAACACAATCATTTAATTGATACTCAAACGCATTTTTCCATCGCACGCCGGTGATAAAGTATAGTCGCGGGACAGGCTAGACGACGGGCCGGCAATCGGTTGTTGAAAATGGTAGTCGAATCCTATCGGATACAGTGATGGTGGGCGGGATGAAGTCTAATTAACGAGAAAAACTTGTGAGGTGCGTAATCTATATAACAGTAAGGTTCATGATTGCTGGCATACATATAAAAAAGATTACTATAAAAATAATATTTCATAAGCGAGCATCTACAAGCAGAAGCTTACGGTGAATATAATAAAACTGCTAAATTGCACGTGTTACCTTATCTTCCTTGAGCGCTTTAGGAATGAAAGAGAGAGGCGGTCCTTCGCCAAGAGGGATCGCTTTATGCGGTCGAAGAGTGGTCGTAGCCGGAGATGCCTTGTTGCGAGCTGATAAATCCACCACCGGCGCAACTACATTACGCTGCAAAAATATGTGTTCTGTTCTTACCGCTCACTCACCTTTGTGACAAATGCATGTTGTTACTATACAACTTAATTTTTGAAAGTAATGAAGCTCGAGGAATCGCGTATTTATGAAGTCAACAGTAGTAACATTTTCTGAAAGATATCGCAGCAGTCTTCACGGAATTTCTGAGTTTAGAGACATTTAGCGACATCTGACTGCTCTGAGCACTGCATATTGGTGTTGTAAATCCTTGATGCGTATGAAAGTCTTCCTGTCGTGCCGTATTCCATTAGTTTCAACTGATCACTAAAGACTGAACTTGACTGTTCGAGAAATATAGCACTACTAGCGTTAATAGTACCATTAGGTGCGCGCCTTTGTATATGTTCACTGTCTACTAATCAGGCATGAATCCCTATGCAAATCAATTGGACACATTTTAAAAAATACACTAGACTACCAGCTAGCTTCGTTTCCAATTAAACCGATAGATGTCTGAGGGATTACTGAGTATCGGAACCATAAAATCGAAAACGTAAGGCACACGTCTTATGTTTGCGTGCCGCAGGACCGCTGCAGTTGCGTGCGCCTTATATATGTGTACATGGTTTGTGTCTAAGAATCAGTTACGTCACCTCGTTTCGAAGTTCTCTTAAAAACAGTCACATTTCTGAGCTGTGCTCAACTGTACATTTGTCATTTGAAACAGGCCGGTAAAACCCGAACTGAAAACTGCGCAAAACGATTGCAGTGCGTTTCTGAGACTAACAACTCGCCTTAAACGAATATATTAAAATGGAAAAAAAAAACGGTACTGACTGCTCCTACTAAAACGTATCATCGGAATTATGACGTTTCGTGATTTTTGACCAGCGCATAAAACAAATGCTCAAAAACACACCTGACTGCGGCAGTGATAGATTACAGCAGTGACAGAGGTGACAATCACTGCCACAATGTTCCCTTAATAAAATATGATAAACATTGTTTCGCTTCAGATACTTGAAGGGAAACAATGGCCATATACCACATATACGAACGTGCGTCGACATGACAAACACACTGACACAAAGAAACAAATACGTGTAAGCAGAATCAATGAAGCACCATAACGAGCTAAGAGAATACAGGCAGTTGCAAATAGGGCATATAAACACTAAAATCACGAGTGCAGACGACGCTGCATTATATGTAAATAGGTCATATAAACATAAATAACAACATCATAGCAGAAAACCTGTGCTTGATTGAGTTGAAATTTTTTGACTTGGATTTGTGACTGAAGAAGTTGCAGTCCGGACGAGAGACCTTAAAAACTAGAACGGCGTTTGATCATAACGCATAACATAACGGTGCATACTTTGAGATTCACCTGTACTCGCAATTACACTACTGGAAGCTACTATTCTCCAACCAACACTACCGGAACCTACTATTCCCCAATCACCAACACTACCCACTATACCCCATCAACACTGCCGGAACCTACTACATCGGACTGGTTCATTATACCTAAAGTCGGTACATACATTCACTTCATTCATTGCCAGAAAAAAAATGGTATGACAGTCCTCAGCCAATCACTAATTTTGGCAGTTTTATTGCCAAACGAAAGCAACCTAGAAATTCAGTGACAAGGAGACTGCAAAATGCCATCGAATCAAACAGCCGCACAATCCCAAATACAGCCTTTTCCCCTCCCCCTACAATGGTGAAAAACTGCCTCTCTTTTTGCGTACTCCCCTTCCTCCAATTCAAATACCACATCACAAAGGGTAAAAAAATATCGAAAAACCTTCCCCTCGAACACCTTCCTCCTCCATGGAACCGTGAACGGTGAACCCCCTCAAGGATTTTGTTAGAGGTAATTCGGTAAATTAAGCTATGCATGGCTTACTCTGAAAAGTAATGACAACAACAAAGGAAGGTAAAGACACTTCTGCTCATCTCCTCGAACCGTCTATATTCAAAACTCGTTTTCTGAGGTCACCTGCAAAAGCACCTTGCTCTGCTCTTCTTCTTCCAAAGTATTCCAATCAGT
>JPKZ01002345.1:133640-145320 GCA_000803305.1 Toxocara canis
GCTTGAATTACTTAAACCACTACAGTGCTCTGAAAAGTAAAAATTAGTGCAAAGCTTCAAAAGCCAATCATGAGCTGCTGTTCGTTCGTTCACTTACCCTCAGTAAACTAATTGGGATGCATATCACATGCCCGCAAGGAGAGCGGCGTAAATTCCCGATTCAAGCGAAGGGTCTGTCGGCATTCAAGGTTTGCAAACTCCTGCAAGCCACTCTTCCTTCGACTGTGTTACTGACGTTATTTTACTGGATCGGATACAAAGGGTTTCTCACTTTCTCTGCTTGTGCTAGTGAAGCGATCAGGCAACATGCTTCCTTGCCGACATATGAAAGGTACAGATTTTGCAGTGGACCGAATTCGAACTTCTTTGACTTCGCCACGTTTCCACATACGTTGGAAGGGGAATAATAAATAAACTAAACAAACAACCTCTAATAAAAAGACAGCATAAAACTAGCACTTGCCTGAACTGCCAAAATGCTCCGCAGTCCCCATTCGGTTTCACTAAATAATGGCCTCGGCATAAGCTTCACAACGTCCATTGTTCCGCTTAGACGCGAGATATCTCGATTTCTGAGGCGATTCCGGCTATATACCATCAAAGTGTCAGTAACAACCACAAAATTACAATAGAATCTCGAAAAGAAAAGGGTGTAAATGCAATCCATGCCCTGAACCGGCCATGCGGTTGCGTAAGAATTTCAAGCTGACTGTTCCTGACCTAAATGCTGTTAATTCCTAGTCTATCAAGTCAACTTTTGAAGCATGTTCAAGGCGCTCTTCTCTCTCTCTCTCTCTCTCTCTCTCTCTACGGCAAAACAGTTCAATTCATTTCCAATTTGCTGTTGAACATTGCGCTAGGAAGGCGAAGAGAGATAAAACAAGTACAATACATGGTTTCGAATAACTTCGTAGGGAAGCAAAAAAAGGCGCAAATGAGTGCTCAACCACAAAGTCAAAAATCGAGGGAAAATTGACAAACGCTGATTCCTGCAT
This sequence comes from Toxocara canis, assembly GCA_000803305.1. Lineage (NCBI taxonomy): Eukaryota > Metazoa > Nematoda > Chromadorea > Rhabditida > Toxocaridae > Toxocara > Toxocara canis. The sequence goes on from JPKZ01002345.1 coordinate 134,636, forward strand.
TAAAATGCTGCATTAATTGCCTGAATGGTAAAGGATAAAGAATCCCCACTTCAACTTTTATTCTTTTATGTGATCGTGAAAACTCTAACCGCCGACGCTGCTGAAATGAGTGATGCAGCTAAGCCGACCTATTCGCAAAGTTTTCACAGCAACCACTTAACTTCGTGGTGAGCACTACCAGATTGCGAAATCCACGAAGGGGTTACAAGAGAACGGAATCAGCGAACAAAATAGAGAACTCTTCCTCCATGCACAGTGCCATCTTCCCGCTGCGATACGTACTGGTCTACTGCTTACGGTACTTGATGATCTCGAACAGTACCACGTATTTCAACTGCTTCGATGACCGTATCATGCCAAGCAGGCGACACCAACGGAAGCGACCGAAAAATTTTCTATGACGGATAACAAAAGTTACTGAACGGCGAATATATCCACTTGAATAGCGAGACTGAAGAAGCGAACCTGTTATCCCTATTTCGAGGTGCAGGCGATCGTGTCGAAATATTCACAACATTGACGAGACTTTCTAAATCGCAAAAACACCTCGAATATGTTCTCAGTGGATTTAGCACGTTGAAATTGCACACCAACACTAACGGACGATAATTCACACCTGAAAAATCAATACCGTGAGTTCGGCAACGAGGATGGGGTGAAGGAGAAAGCAGTCGACGGATTCTTGGCGAATTTCCGACGCTACCCCGTTTTACGTCGATTCGCAGTGTTCTGCTCAGGGTTCATACCTCCAGAAATTCCTCTTGAAATATTTTCTTCAAGTTTATCTCTGCTGTACGACAATCTATTCTACGTTAGTTTATCGACAACTTCGCTACCACATTTTGATTTATTTTAATTCTTGTTTCGGTCTCTGCAACTTTATTCGTTCAGTTCCAATCTTCCCAACTTTATTCGTTCAGTTTAAGTCTTTTCATTTTCATTCGTTCAGTTTTAGTCTTTGCAATTTCGTTCGTTCACCGTTCACCTACATTAGTTAAGAGTTCACTTCACATAAAGTCATTTGTATTATACCACTGTCAGCAATACTTGAAGTTTATCTTCGTTTAGAGTTCTACTAGCTTTGGTCAGTGGTTGTTCGTTTGTTTTCTTTCGGTTGATAGTTCTTACTTTAACTGCTATCTGTTGTTTGCACGCCTCCAATTGCTATAAACATGACTTTACAAGTCGCAAAGTAAGTCAAGCGAAAACTCTTCATTTGGTCTCGCGGGCTCTCATTGCGATAATCCACAAGACAGCCAACTTGTTTTCTTATTTTTATTACTTCCAATTCATTTTTCTCCACCTTGGTTGACCTTATTTCATTCAACCTTTATTCTCTGAATAAAGGTACTCATCATTATGACCATCGAACGGCACAAAGTGGACCTGTGTTGATGAAAGCTTCATGCCTGCGAGCGATCACTGTATAAAGTCCATTCATATGATCCTGATGTGCGTGCGTTATGAATACTGCGTTTAGAGATAATAAAATATCCACGCATCGTTGTTCTCCGAACAACACTCGCAGCTGACCTGATAACACAAACGTCTACAAACCGTTACCTAGACAGTAGCGCTAACTCCTCAACCCGTTCATGTTGGAAGCTCTCCTACCACATGAATGTAATAAGGCACATGAACAAAAAATGCATGAACACACTGAATAATACGAACGTTATTACAAAAACCAGAATGCTCTTACCCATCACAAGGACAAAAAAGCCCCTAAGGTTTCGCAGCAGATTTTAATCACCCAGTCACGACCATTCACGATTTCGAAAAACTGGAACTCAAAGATGACAGAAAAAAACCCTCGCGACTAGGGATATTTCAGTGCAATGCATGATTTCAAAGCAACGGCCAAAAAGGCAAAAATGTCCAACTTATCAATAAGACACCGAACAAATGTTGGCAAAAACAATCTATGACGGAACTAGGCGTATCTGTGAAATATTCCGGACAAATAACGCCCACAGAAAATACGGTGCCGGGCGACTAACTTTACTCCTCTTCTTGCTGTTGCATTTGAATTGAACACATTGTTGTTTGTCGTTTCTGTGAAACGCAACCACAGAATGCACGATTTTCTTGCCTAAGAGATGCTTTCTATGATGCGAATGTTTTCTGGCTGCGCTATCGTGAAGGCGTCTCTTGCCTACCAACTAAACTACGAGATCAAATCCAATGTGACTGTGCTATAACCAAACACAGTTGGTGTCTCAAATTAGCTCAGCAGCAGGCACATTAAATTTCAATTATAAGCATGTAAAATAACGGCACTAGTCTTTCTGGCTTACTCAACCAGCGGACTTATCAGTTCATGTCGCAAACGTAAATCTGTATGCCATGGTTACTCATTCAGAAAACGAATGTTGTAGCGCCTAAGACCTATGCAAATTCAATTAGGTGGCAGCCGAATGTGCGACTGACGGTCCGTTAAAAATGGACAGATAGACGGCTTAGATTATAGACGGCTACGGTTAACACCAACAGTTATAGAATCGTAGGTGCTTTTGTTGAGGGAAGGTGGGGGGGAGGGGGGGGAGAGGAGGGGGAGGAAGGATGCGCGGAGAGGGAAGGCAGCAAAATAAGCAATTCCATTAATGGAGATATAAAAGCGCACTCACCCTAATTATTCTGATGAGCTTCCTCGCTTGTTCTTTACATGTAGCGAACACACATTGCTTCCTTCTCCCTGCACGTGGTTATGGTCGAAATGCGCCACACCACACATACGAACTTCCACGAAACACAGCAAGTAAGAAATGAAAACGTAGAACGTGGGAAGAACACTAACCATAACTGCCCTCTCCGCAGTCGACCATTAGGGAAGATGAGTCGCTAAGTTGTAGTAGGTAACCACTGACATTACGGTATTTAGATGGCACAGCTGATGATGTGCCCAAAAAGCTGATGCGAGGCATTTCGCTAGAGCATTCCATACTCATGCACTCTGCAAGAACACAGCTCAAGTGAAGGATACTACAATTCAGGTCAACTGATAAGACCAGATAAGGTTAGGAAATCATACCAGCCGCTATTTGGGATCGACGTGCTGAGGATCAGAAAAGAAACGTTGAACGGCCATTTCACAAATGCTAACTTTCGCAACCCCAAGTAAAACTGTTTCCGAAAATTTTGACTAACACATAAAATGTAGACAGACAGACAGGAAAAAAAATTGATTTGAAAAATGATGTAGCGCAAATGAAATTTCCATTACCAATAGCACCACAAAACTGCAGCAAAAACTCGTCAACACCAAACTTTCTGTTCATAATGCGAGAAGATGTTGTGAAAATATCAAATTTGTTTCCCGGTTACTCTCCTCGTGTCTGTCAAATCAAAGCATGGTGAAGCATTCAGTGAGCGAAAAAGAAACCAAGAGCAACAAGATGCTAACATGCACGACCACACGGTCGGCTGAGGTGTCTCACCATTTCGCAAGCTGCTGATTCGATCTCTGTCTCGGCCCGTAGCCCAAACACGGCCAAGGGCACGTTAGATGTTGACAGGCCAGCAGCTGTTTTCCCTTGTGGAACTAAACGCGTCCGAAAGTGAGCTGCTTGTTGAAACACGCAAGAACTGTCACTTCGCCCGCAGTCCCTTATTCAATCCGGTGGTCGTAAACCTGGACTCCGACTAATCTGAGCCATCTGCTATTCAGCGATCCAAGTTCGACATTAATCAATAAGACAGGGCCAAGAAGAACTCACCATTCTTAAAATCGCTAACGATTTTTTTGATAGCGTCGGTCTGGGTGAGTTTGTTTTCGAGGTCGGCCTGTTTGAGCACGATCGTTATGGGATCTTCGGTATTAAGCGAACCTCTCAGTGCGAATCGCTGTAGCGGATGCGCGTAGAGACGGTTTCCCTCTTGTTTTGTGCATTTGTCATCCTACAACGGAAAGCAAGTTAGGATTATGGATTAAGAATGACTATAATAAAACCCGCTACTGGTGGAAAACAAAATCAACTCGGAATTAGCCTAGTATTCACCAGCCGCTATTTGGGATCGACGTGCTGAGGATCAGAAAAGAAACGTTGAACGGCCATTTCACAAATGCTAACTTTCGCAACCCCAAGTAAAACTGTTTCCGAAAATTTTGACTAACACATAAAATGTAGACAGACAGACAGGAAAAAAAATTGATTTGAAAAATGATGTAGCGCAAATGAAATTTCCATTACCAATAGCACCACAAAACTGCAGCAAAAACTCGTCAACACCAAACTTTCTGTTCATAATGCGAGAAGATGTTGTGAAAATATCAAATTTGTTTCCCGGTTACTCTCCTCGTGTCTGTCAAATCAAAGCATGGTGAAGCATTCAGTGAGCGAAAAAGAAACCAAGAGCAACAAGATGCTAACATGCACGACCACACGGTCGGCTGAGGTGTCTCACCATTTCGCAAGCTGCTGATTCGATCTCTGTCTCGGCCCGTAGCCCAAACACGGCCAAGGGCACGTTAGATGTTGACAGGCCAGCAGCTGTTTTCCCTTGTGGAACTAAACGCGTCCGAAAGTGAGCTGCTTGTTGAAACACGCAAGAACTGTCACTTCGCCCGCAGTCCCTTATTCAATCCGGTGGTCGTAAACCTGGACTCCGACTAATCTGAGCCATCTGCTATTCAGCGATCCAAGTTCGACATTAATCAATAAGACAGGGCCAAGAAGAACTCACCATTCTTAAAATCGCTAACGATTTTTTTGATAGCGTCGGTCTGGGTGAGTTTGTTTTCGAGGTCGGCCTGTTTGAGCACGATCGTTATGGGATCTTCGGTATTAAGCGAACCTCTCAGTGCGAATCGCTGTAGCGGATGCGCGTAGAGACGGTTTCCCTCTTGTTTTGTGCATTTGTCATCCTACAACGGAAAGCAAGTTAGGATTATGGATTAAGAATGACTATAATAAAACCCGCTACTGGTGGAAAACAAAATCAACTCGGAATTAGCCTAGTATTCAGTGCCCTGAGTTCAGTACAGCTCAACCTGTTCAGGAAAAAATTTAAAAATTTGCTTTTTGATTCCTAACAATAAGCTAGACATAACACAGTGCGACCATTTAAGATGCATATTACAAAAAAGTCTTTCGAAATGTAAATGGCATGAAGGTATGGCAGGGACGAGGCGAGATAAAATGATCATCTGCAGGAAATCTATGGTTTTCTCTACTTTATTATACAGTGAAATGGTGACTGATGCAACGACTAAGCTTTGACGATTGCGCTTCCATTTGCGAAAAAGCCTCCGGAAATGAAGTCAATCTGCTTGCGATTACACATGAAACACATCAATCTTAAAATGGGTGATGTACGCACTTTTTTATTTGGCGAGACTGTTAGAAATTTTCTTGAAGAGCCAGAGTTCTTTCATTATGCTATGCAAACTGAATGCTATTTTTATGGGGAATCAAATTTGCTTTGTCTTCTCACTTTTCCGCTGAAAAGTGCAAATCTTGTGAACTCACAGATGCCCGATTGTACTTTTCTAACTATCACATAAATTGCGCTTTCTTTTTAGAACATAGTTCAAACGACATCATAAACCATCGTTCAATCACTGCTCACTCATCGTGCCTCTCTGCTGACTTTGCAGAAGTAATCAAGCTTACTTCACACGTTTCATAAAATGATAAAATCAACGCGCAGCTTAAACTACTTTGTCACTTACCCATTCCCACCTTTCCCTGCTGCCCCCATTGTACGTTCACGCCACTTCCACTTCCACGAAATCACCCATCCCCCCCCCTCCCCCTCCCCTCTGCAACCTTCAATTTGCGCGAATTTCAAATATGGTCGTTTAAAACGGTTCGTCTTTCTTTTAGCGACAGTATGGTAAACTGTAGTCTCGTCCGCCCATACTTTATCCCTCGCTAGAAAGACAGGTTATATACGCATATGGTCGGAGGAAAGGAAGACAAAAGAGATGCGCACAAAAATGTAAAACTGGACGCTCATGCTGATACTTCGGCATGAGTAAGTACTTCCCGAGAATTTCATCTGGAAAACTGCGAAAAAAACCGAGACTTTGAAAGGTCGTGCAGAACCTGCTGGAAACTGGGGAGAGATGAGATATGAATCCAAGTTCTAATCTGATTTGTTTGCCTCTTTCCTCTGACACAAATATTGCGAGTCTTTTCAAATGAAGTGTTGTCACCTTTACTACTGTTTACATTTAATCTTTGTCCAAGATCTATTCAATTTCCCTTTGGCAATACATAACGTCCAAACGTACACATACCTGTCCAACAACTCCATCGAAATGTGAGCCAAGCAATGGTGGAAACAAATTTGGATTAAGATGATTGAGAATTGCGTGATTACGGTAGATACTTTCAATATGCGGTAAAATGGGACCCGATCCGTTGAGCACAATATGCGTACAGTGCGCACCAAACGAATCCATCCATTCGTTATACTCCTTACAGTCGAACAGTTCACGACGTGTGAAGTGCACCACAAAATTCATCTTCTCTTCGCCACGGATAAATTTCTGGAAATTAACTATCTGGACGTATTAAATCAGAACTTCGGATGTTGTCAATAATTCACCCTACCTGGAGAAACTTTTACAAGCTTGCAACCAAAATGAGCCCTTCGATTTTCTAAAGCAACTCTTTATCAATTCCCGTCGTACACATTAACATTATTTATACATATATGTATATATACGAGTAAACATATATGTGTAAATATATGTATATACATATATGTATGTATATACATACATATATATATATATATATATATATATATATATATATATATATATATATATATATATATATATATATATATATATATATATATATATATATATATATATATATATATATATATATATATATATATATATATATATATATATATATATATATATATATATATATATATATATATATATATATATATATATATATATATATATATATATATATATATATATATATATATATATATATATATATATATATATATATATATATATATATATATATATATATATATATATATATATATATATATATATATATATATATATATATATATATATATATATATATATATATATATATATATATATATATATATATATATATATATATATATATATATATATATATATATATATATATCTCAGCGGTAGAGCCTCCGCTTCGCATGCGGGGAGACCTGGGTTCGATTCCCGGCTGCTACCCACCATACCACTGACAGTCCAGCTAGAGGGTGGTATTAACAACTAGCTACAACAGCCAAAGGGATGGCTGTTGCTCGACGTGCGATTGCTTCAGTAACACCAAAACATCGCAATGACGGCCCGAACGGTAAGAATAAGAATAAGAAAATATATATATATACTCATTTTACATGAGCGACAAGTACCGAATAATGCAAATGTACAGCCAAGTGCTCAGATATGATAACTGTTCATGAACAATTCCTCGGCTCTCAGATCTGGCACTCCTGTCCCAGAAGAACTTTACTCTTACACTTCAGCCACAACACCATAAAGCCTATCACATTAAACTCGCGTAACTGAACATACAACATAACCCTACTTAGAGGAAATTGTTTTAATAATGGCCTTTCCAGATGAATAGCAGTCGTAAAGATTCCTGAGAAAAACAGTGCTAAATCCGAAACGCATTCAACTGTTGCAACCAAAAATCTCTGGTCATTTTGATGTTTTTAAGCGACGCGAAGTGAAGAAGTAAATAAGGTATGTGAATTAAGGCCACAAAATGTAAAACGTGATAAAGCATTTCAACGACGTTCGCTGTTCGATGCACAGTCAACACTGTCATTGCAAAAAAATATGCCCAAGATTTAATTAACAAACCCCTCCCACCCCCTCCTCCATCTCCTTGCTTTTATTACCAACGTGACATATTTGTTCGCTCGAATTCAGCATTACACACCACCACGGTCACTTCACCTCTACAGGAGACAAGAGACGATACTCATTGAGAAGCATACCAGATAGGTAAGAAAGAGCTGCCTTCCTGCTTTGACAAAACATTTCATCCCATTTCTTTTGAAAAGTGATTCCTTCTCTAAAGAAAAACCCATTAACCAAGATTCAATTCGCACGAAAAATAAGCGATCCGAAAGTTACACGACTGACGGAGAAATGCAAAAGTTGCTGAATTTTTAAAAGAAAAACAAATAAAAAAAACTTTGCCTGAAGAAGTGAATTGTCCCTTAGCGATTCCACAGCCTCCAGATCAACACACTCCACTATTAAAACGTTTGGGTCCTCCTTTGCGCTTTCCGAAAACAGAATGTCTTCCGGCTGTAAAAAAGACGTTTAATATGCTTGGATGTGCAGCAAGTTCACAATTTTGACGATTCCAAAACACACATCAGCTAGACTGGCAAAGCTGCTTAAAAGGGTAATATCTATTTATCTAAGCAATCCTATACTGTTACAGACTACTTCAACGTACATTACGTGGGAGCACGATGGAAGGAAATGGAAATTTTTATGCGCTTGCAATATAACATTTACGCATGCATATATACTGCAAAATTCTCAAATGCGGCCCCTCTCGGGAAAAACTCATGTTCGAATTTGCCCTCACATATGCCCCTCTTTGAGAACCAGTTCAACCTTCAAGTCTAGTGCGCTTTCATATATGACACATCGCCAAAAAAATCGTTCCCCATCAAATTTAATCGCTCTCTTTGGATATGCCACCTCAAGCAGTCTCGCTAAAGTTCAGTCTCTCCTCAAAATCACGCATATCTCTGGCTGGCTGAAACGCTAGTGCCTTCTTCTAGTACGGACCCGACGCATTACGGTCATACTGTTGCATATACGGGGTCATAACATTTGCTTAGATGGCAGTCATCCGGGCAAAACTGCGCCGCCAGCAACGGGCTTTTAAATGGCACCAGTTCAAAAAGATAGAGATAGTTTTTAAAAGGTTTCAGCACAAAGAGACAAGTTCCCATCTTTTCAATCTTTTCCAGCACATTTCGAACACTCCTTAAGCGTTCGTGATGCAGTTCTAAAAACGGTCTGGAAAAATCGCTCAATTCTTTTCTCGTTTTGTATTGTCTCAGTAAGACAGTACTTTTACTGAATCGTAGATAAAACTGTTTGAAAAAGTGTTTTCCTTAGTACATATGAAGAGAATGAAGAAAAACACCCTTCACAATCCGCCGCTTTTGTAAGGCTTATGAACGAACTTTTTCCGCCTTCTAAGCTTGATGACTCTATGGTTGCTGAAATGGTATTGCCCAAAACGATGGAGAACAGCTTCACCAACCTTAATTGTACGTCCATCATCTAATGTGATGCTCTCTCCATTCTTGAGTCGCCCAATTATTGGCCCACTGGGTACCCTCAGCTCGATCAACTTCGTTGGATCAACCCGCCGAGGTGCAGCGTTCAACTTGATCAAATAGGCTATGTCGACCTGGAAATTGTTTAACTCCCATCAGTCCCACATGCGAACATACCAACCCCCTGCCCCTTCATCTGCAAACTGGTGGTAATAGTCGCAAGGCGCAGATCCATTTCGCACTGAAGCCACAAATCTTTTGAGAAAGATTTTTGAATTAAAAAGTAAAAAAGAAACAACGGTTGATAGTGAAAAACAAAAGAAAAAAGAAAATGAGGTCTCAAAATCATCGCAACTCGAAGTCGAGGTCGTCTCCAGCAATGAAACCTATCTGAAGCCATGCCACATGCTACACATAAATTCATCAACAGCTGGTTGACACATTACCATAGACACCTGTTTAACGTCGAAACGGAAGGATTCATCCAGGAGTTATAATTGTCCTCTCTTCAGTCACTGATATGACATGCAAGCAGAAGGTGAATAGCCCAACTGCTTGAAACTCTTCACTTTATCATTCCCGCTCGTTTTCAATGATTTCAGACTATACAACTGCCTATATTTTTCCGACTAAAACCTCTCGCCGCCGCTACCTATTCCGGCTGAATGTGTAAAGTTTTGCCACATTTTCTTGAAGAATTTTTCATCCGCTCATAAGAACGCGCTAGTGAAAAGCTTGAAAATATCGTTAAATATAAAAGATCGCAATATGAATCACCCCTTGAACGGGTTTTATTGGACGATTTAGATCTCGCTGTGGTCGATCGTCAACAGTCGCACTGCGTAAGCCAGACACCGGTAGATAATGTACTGTTAACGCGGCATCCTTATAGCTGCCCATCTCCAGTGGCCTCTCTTCTACCTGAAATACAACGCTGATCGACAGAGAAGCTAACAGCACCACGCTGTCACAACTCAACCATAAAGAAGTAACTTGTAAGCCCAATAACCGCATTTTGACGTTCCGTAAGAACGGGAAAGAAGTAAAAGCAGTGAAGCAGACTCGCTACAAAAATTCGGAAAATCAAAAACGATGGCAAAGAAATGAATGCATTTGAAGCACAAATGGGATAACAGCAGTCGGAAATTCTATGATTTTCTGCGCTTCTCGCCCGCTTCTGGCGGTTGAACTGTGGAGTGTAAGAACGGATTTTCAAGGCAACCATAGCTGGTGTGCCGGAAAGAAAAAAGACCGATTTTTCAAATGAACAGCTGAGATGCCATCTGATAACCTCACATGTACAGAGACGATTTCAAAAAGAAAAAACGTTCCCCACTCCTTCTCCCCCCCCCCCCCCCCCCCCCCCCCCCCCCCCTCCCCCCCTTCCCTCCTCCCCC
>JPKZ01002345.1:169430-225018 GCA_000803305.1 Toxocara canis
GTGGGGGGAGAGAGCGGAAGGAGATGGGGACTGTGCACTTCGATCAGTGTTTGATGTGTTCTCAGCGCGATCCTTATTTCACTCTCCGTAACATGAATACAGTCGTGTAGTATGAATTCAGTGGCTGTGATGTGCGAGTATCATTTTTTAGTCATTAACATTGGTGGACTGTTTCTGAAGAAGTTTGTGCCATATTACACAAAGTAACAATCAGTTCGGTTTCATTCGGTGCAGCTGAACAATGGAACGTTCCTTATTTTTATATGCTGTTTTAGTGAAGAGCCTAAAAACCTGCTGGCCAGCACGTGAAGTGGATTTTACGAAACGAGGCATTGCACAGGGCCTACAGTTTTGTGTTACATTGATGCATTGCGGCTTTCCGAATGCTGCGGCAGCGCTAAACATAGCGTAGGTTGTCGTCAGTCGTGTCTGCTCCAAACGAAAGCATAAAATTCTCATGAAGAATTGGAAAAAATTAGTAGTCGCAGCTAGAAAAAATGTTTCGAGCATGCCAGATGTGAAGAAGGCAAACCTAAGAGAAAAGTTGCTAAGATGAGGGAGCGGGCGAGTTCTATTATGAGGGGCTGTGTTCGGAAGTGGAGGTCTAGAACAGAGTTTTATTCGAGGGGTGGTTTTATTCGAAGTAGCATGACGTATGTAATTTGCGATAAAAAAAATCAACCACAGTTTTTCCTTTTATAGCCAGTAACGTTTATTCTGTAGATGACTACTGAATAATGGAATGTGACCAAACACTAAAAAGCTGACTGGCACTCAGCCATTTTGAGTTCGATCTCTTTTTAGGCTCCCATTTTAAGGGCTCAGAAGCAGAGCCGGAAAAAATATGCTAATGTAGAAAATCCGGTCGTAAAACTTGCAATTTTTAAATTTGTGAAAAAAAGAAAATGTAAAAATTGCCAAAAATATTTCAGTGATAAAGGACGTCGCCCAAATATTCATAACGAAGGGTTCGTTTTGTTTTTTTCTAGCTCTTTATAAGGTGCCCCTCCTATTGTTTTTAAATCACTTCAATTGGTAACTGACGAAAAATCCGAATTTCATATGGATTCCGCGGAGAAATTTATTGCTATTTCTGCTGCCGAAAATATTTGCTGTGGTTTTCCTCTCATGATGGAAATTTTGAGAAAATTTCCCTGTGTTATTTTGGTAGTATTGGCGAGAAGTAAACCGTAGGAATTTTACTTGATTTTAACGTAGTTGATTTTATTTAACGTTTCTTTTCCAATAATCTTTTCGGTTCTTTGCATCGTTTTTTTTTGCTCTAAAAATAATCTGGAACGTATAATATCAGTGACGATTGCTTCTATGTTTTATTAACTTCCCATGGATAGTTTCTTTCATAGGTGTGATCGATACATTTCCTTGCTCGCTTCTTGTGCATAACAACTACATCTTAATGATGAATCACTGGAGTTGAAAGCTTCGCATTGAAAAATAGGCGTAATTTTATTCAAAGCATGTTATACATATTAACCAAAGCATCTGTGATGAGATAGTCAACTTTATATATGAAGCTTTCAGGGGATATCCAGGCGAGTTATTAGCCATAGCCGATTGGGGACAAACGCTTGCTTTTTATGACGTTGAAGGCAATCAGGTTTGCTCATAACTGGTGATCCGAATTACAGCTTGAGTAAAAGTTTTGTGAGCTCTCAAATTCGTAACCCACACAAAACATCAATGCCATTTGTAACGTAAAAGTCAAAGGCGAATTTTCAAAATCTCTCTGTAAATTACTCTCCTTCTGTTCTTTTTTTTACCCGCTGAATTCACACATCACAAATGTTTTTTCTACCACAGAATTATTCACTATTCTTTCCGTCTTTTTTTAGTTAAAAGAGTAAGGCTTAGCATCTTCTTCTCTTGATGGCGCTTTAGTATAAGTGTACGACGTGCGACGACAAAGGAAAGATGAAATTTTTTGCTCTCGAGATATAATAATATTAATAATAAATAACTGGCCAAAGAAGTGGCGAGTGAAAAGTGAATGGACGGTGGATTGAGTACGATGATTCAGGTGATTCGCGATGACAAAAAGCTTGGCTGTGATCCGACCGCAATGGACTATTTCAACTATGGCCAATTTCTTGTGATATGTGGTTCAAATCGTCAAGTTACTCTTTATAGTCGTGAAGGTCTTACAACTCATTTTATTTTTTGCTGGTCGCAATTTAAGATTACAGTGCGGGTTTTATAAATTTGAAACGGAAGAAAATTGGATCAGCCTCGTTCTCTGTAACGGATTAGTGTCTATAGGACCAATATATTATTTGCCATATTTTCTGTAAAATCCCCAAACTCCTTGGTAGCATAATGGAAAGGCGCTCAGCAAATGCTAATTCCATTCTAGCCGTTAGCCAGTTCTTAGCAATGTAAGCTGTTATAAGGTGCTGCTGTGGTAGATAAAGCGTAGTCAGTGTGAAATACACTGAAATATACCTGTGTTGAGCATGGGCTATATAACGGCAGAATTGCCGATCACTTGGCCTGGACGTGAATATAAAAAGAGCTGCAATCATTCAAAAAAGTCTAATTCAAAAAGCGAAGTCATGTGTTATGGCTATAGACAATTTTGAATGCAAAAAAGAAAGAAAGAAGTCATCGGTGGATATGAAGCTGATTAAAAGTTTGCCCAGCTATCTTTTGTGGGATTTCTTGGCTATCTTTTCTTGCCGTCTGGAGGAAGAAAAATTTTGGATCTGCTTGTGAATAGTTTTCGTTCCTCTTAATTTCTTTGCAGTAAGTGCGTTGAGAGAAAACAGTACTTCATAAGAGACGCGAATCGTGGACCACCCTCTTGACGTGTTTTATATGTGTGCTTAATTGGTAAAGCACAGTTTACAGACGTAGATTTCGTATAAGAAGTGCGATAATTCCCGTGTACTGAAAAGTGGTATGAATGGGTCGCAGAGCAGTCGGATCCTGACGCATTTGAGAATTTGCACAGGCTCGTTAGTTAAGCCGAACTTCAGGTACTACACTGGGAACAGTGGCGCAGATGGACACCTGGGTATGGACGGTTAAGGCTAGGCCAAACACGAACGCTGTTGTCGGTTAGCGAATACGCCTACTGTTCCTTAAAACAGAAATCGATCAGCTTTAAGCTGTCGAAATCTTGATGAAATTTGGTTTGAGCTTTAATCTCCAAGCTGAAACCAAGTTCCATCAAGATCTTCGTAGCTTACGAAAACAATGTAAAAATCAAAACTATTCTAGAAATAGAACGAACCCTTTAGATGGGTAATCCTTTACGGTATATATATATATATATATATACATATATATACATGTATATATACATTATATGTATATATTTCAATAAGGCGAACCAATTCTGTACCTTATTTTGATCTTCTGATATCCTATCTTCGTTGCTGACCTATTCCCCACAGGTCGGATTGAAAAGAGTGGTGCACTTTGCAAAACCTGGCCCATTTTGTTCAGCCTGCACTTTTTTAGCTTATGACCCTTATGATGACGTTTTATCATCTCATGACCCATATGAAGACAGGTCGTCAGCTTGTGTCCTTTGAGGCGGCGCTTGTCAGATCTTGACCATTGTAGGGATGCTTTTTGAGCTTGCAACCAGCGTAGCGACACTTCATCAGCTTTTGATCGGCATGGTTGGGCTTTGTCAGTTTGTGACTCGAATGAAGACTCTTCATCAGCTTAAGTGTGATTGATCTTTGAGAAGGCTTGTCAGCCTTTGGTCGTTACAGTGACACAGTGTCTGCTTGCCGCCCGTGCGACTGTGCTTTGTGTACTTGTGATCTAAATGACGACGCTTTGCCAGCTCAGTTTGCTCGCTAGATTTAATTTTCTGTTATTCTTGTCCATTTCCCAGCTGAAGAAGTCTTGAAAGCAACGATATTATCAACTTCTCTCACTGAACGACGCCAAACCCATGGGTCATTTGATGCATTGAAAGAGCGAGATAAACACTGGTTTGTTGGCATGATGTGGGGGAACGTCGTCGTGGGCATGCCGGGTGTAAAAGGTGGCAAGAGGACTAACACAAGAATGTGGGTAAGATTGAGAATGAAAGCAAACGTTCAATAACGAGATAAGAGCTAAGCACGTTCGGACGTCTCATGAAATTGTCCCAGCCAACCTTAGACTTCATGTGTTTTAAGCGTATTTTAAGGAAGAATATTCCACGTACGATAACGAAAGCTATTCAGAACATTGTTTGTAGTGCACGTTTTCCCGAATAGCAAGCTATAGCTTACGTCAGCGACGCTCACACTCGTCACCGCGCTCAAAGACCGCGGAGAGCAGGATGTCAGAAAAGCCACGCAAAAATTATTTTGAAAGAGAGGATCAAATGCTGTTTAAGCCTGCAGCAATCCTTTGATTTCAAATTAAGAATTTTAACAGAACGATATAATGGGTGGACAAATATCAGGGTTAGGCTTCAAAAAAAGCAGTGCGAGTAGAATGCTTTAACCGTCCTCAAACAACACATTATTAAAAGCGAGATAACCAGACCAAAAGATGGGAATGCAGTATTCCAAACTAGACTGGTAGTACATGATGAAGGCGCTGCGCTAATGTTGTAAGGTACGGCGAGTGCTACTTTCGATGTTAAATGATACCAGCCCGAGCTTTCACGACAATTAAATTATGTTGCAGTCGGATGTGTGGATGGAACGCTTGCATGCTATCAACTTATGTTCAGTACTGTGCACGGATTGCACAAGGTAGTTTTTGCTCATTCTTTAAGAGATGTTATTTAGAGAAGTTTGCTTTATTTTTCATTACCCGCTTGGTTTCATTACACACGGGGGCAGCATCTGGAATATTCTCTAAGCGCAGCGTGGTTCACATGCATTGTTTGAGCTGACGGCTGAAAGCGTTTAACTTCAAACATAAACTGTTCCTGCTAGTGAAGCGTAAGTTTCAAGCATTATTAAGGGCAAAAAATCGTTTTGAATGAAGAATTTTAAAAGTTTCTACCTAATCAGATATCCAAGAGGAGCGTGATGACTTTTAACTTTTGCAGCACTTTTAACTTCAGTGTGGCAATTCATATATGCATAAAGATATCTCAAAAGCTTTTTTATTTTCGTTTTTTTCCACTTCACTGTTCCATATTCTAACCGCCTTTTATCGCTTGGAAGTGAGCAGCTGACGCATGAATTTATCTAATGATCATTTTCGATCATTTCACAGGAACGTTATGCCTATCGAGAGAATATGACCGAAGTGGTGGTACAACATCTCGGCAAGCAACGATCAGTTCGCATTCGCTGTAATGACCTCGTCCGAAAAGTTGCCGTATATCACAACAGACTTGCTTTAAGTGCTTTCATACAAAGCTTTTTTATTTTCGTTTTTTTCCACTTCACTGTTCCATATTCTAACCGCCTTTTATCGGTTGGAAGTGAGCTCTTCCCTGAGCACAACATGAAGGTCAATTTAGCTGTCCCAATACGGCGTAGCTGACGCATGAATTTATCTAATGATCATTTTCGATCATTTCACAGGAACGTTATGCCTATCGAGAGAATATGACCGAAGTGGTGGTACAACATCTCGGCAAGCAACGATCAGTTCGCATTCGCTGTAATGACCTCGTCCGAAAAGTTGCCGTATATCACAACAGACTTGCTTTAAGTGCTTTCATACGCATATCGTGTTGCTAACTCAATGCAGTATACTTTTTGTTCACAATAAAACTGTGAAAGAAACTCATCATTGTCAAGTAATTTGGCAGTTCGAGTTGTTCTTACGATCTTTCAATGCAGTATAGTTGAGAGGGAAACATCCTGGGCCTAAATAATTCACGATCCATTAACCAGTTGATTTTCTTGTCTACAGTTATAACAGTACCGTTTAAGATAGCCTTTCTGAAAATGTTTGGCCTCTGCTGGGTAGAACTGGTGAAGGTACAAATGAGAAAATGGAAAGGCCGATCGAGGTTTGAGGGACGCTCAAGTAAAGACAACTGCGTGAAGACAGCTGCGTACAGGAGGGTATAGCGCAAAGGGTTTAAAGTCCTAGAACCGACAAACGTTTGCGTACTCAGTGGTAGGCGAATTTTAACGGTGGAAAAGTGAAGCAAACATCGAGTTTTCACCACTCGACTGCAACACCAAATGCTACAACAACTAAGTGCTATTTTAACAGAACAACAAAAATTCAAAATAAAATTGTTGGAAAGTCTTGGGAAATTGCTGAATGCTTCCAGTGAGAAAATATGTATACAATCATCCCAATCACATCAGATAGAGATTTCGCTGACTTTATTTTCCGTTCAGACTGAAAATAAGTTTTTTTTTTCAGGTTCAGCTGACAGATCGGGTGCACATTTATCGACAGAGTGCTGACAGAGAGGACGGCCAACTGGAGTACAGGCTCGTTGAACGAATAAATCACGCTTTCGAGTGCTCGCTTCTCGTACGTCCGCTTCATTTCAAATTCTTTCTGTTCTTTTAAATATTCATGGTTAACATTATGTAAAGCTGTGATGCATGAGGACTAAAGGAACGCAGTTTAACTCAGGGACTTAGCAAGTCCGAACATGGCGTGCGTTGCATAGACGCGATATGCGTGATCACGAGCGGATCGTGCAGCGTTGCGGATGGCATCACATTCCTGAATAGAATAGCGGCTAATAGTTTCATGGAAATTTTTTTCGACTTCTAATGTGGTGATGAGTCGATCGGTCTGTGCAAATGCTGAGCAATCAACACCGTCACTACTTGATCCCTCTCAAATCCAGCTTCTCAGCTGATATCGTACCTTTGTGAGTTCATTCGGTAACGTTATCTCACACTTCTGTTACTAAATGTCGCCAAACCAAGTAAGCCGAGAGCGTAAGCGATGACGCATATACGTGAGTCATGTGTCGTGCAACTTCCACATAAGAGATATTTGTTCGAGTTACACGTTTACACGACGCAACTTATATTTTCTCATTTCTACAGCCCTTGGAGATAATACGCATCGTTTATTAGCGTGAATGTTTGCCCTCCTTATCTCTAAAATATCCATCCATGTCGCACACCACTTTTGCAACTTTTGTCCACACCACCATCCCATAGTTATAGGTTTTATTCCATTCAAATCCGAGTGTTAAAAAAGCGGTAATAGATGGTAATTGTTACCTTTTAGTCGAAAACGAGTCGTTGCTATTTAATGATCTCGAACTGTTCCGACTGAAATCTGTACCATATGGACGATGATAGATTGAACACTGCAAGCCCTTTTCGCCTGCAAACAGTTTAATATTTGCTCAGAATGCTCCTAATACGACGAAAACTCTCGAGCATTTCACAGATTTACATCTTCGGCAAACGACAGGGACCGTGAAATGCGGCGACGATCTGTTTCAGGTGGTTTGCGCTCAGCATTTGATTCTTTGTCAAGAGCGTCGTCTTCAGTGCTACGATCATAAGGGTCTTAAGCAACGCGAATGGCTACTCGAATCGCTTATTCGATACATAAAAGTTATTGGTGGTCCATCGGGACGAGAAGCAATTCTGATTGGTTTAAGAAATGGAGCCGTTAGTCTGAAGGCTACTTCAATTTTTATCATTGCATACGCAGAACAAATTTAGCGCTGTCATATGAAGCGAAGTCTAAATGAAAATTTGAAATTTTCATATCGATTTCAATAAATATTTCGCTTGATCACATTAGATTGTCAGTTAGCGCACTGACCGAAGAGGGCCTAAAATATTAAAGACGAATTTCGAACCTGTTCACTTGCTGAAATTTTGTCTTTTTTATGTGACTTCAAAAAAATTGTTTAAAAGTTCTATTAACTCAGGTGTGTAAGATATTTGTCGACAATCCTTTTGCGATCCAAATGCTTCAGCTTAAAAGTGCTGTTCGTTGTCTCGACATAAGTCATCTGAGGTAAACCACTTAATATTAATTTGAAAAAGGGACCTTGTAAATCTGATAAGTTCAAGTTGGCTTCTATGTAAACATCAAATTCCGTAAAAATTTTTGATCATTTCTGATCATCCTTTCTCGAGTATTTTCTTCATCGATCTGCCGATCTGTTGGCGGATCCATCCATCAGTGTCCGACAAAAACATATGTTCATCTTAAATAAAACCTCATGCCTCTGTTTCTACTCGTATAATTGACTCGTAAATGAGATGTTTATGACGCGGCGCGGTTGTCAATTCTAAGCAGCAGTGATACCTTCCTTTTGTCTCTCTGAGTGCAAATCACAGAGAGCTCTAGTTGGCATTTTGTTTGTTGATGAAATTATGAGCACACTGGTTCCTTTAAGGTTCCAGCCACTTGAAGTCATAAAACTACCTATACGCTTCACTATGTTAAGAAATATGAATGTCTTTATCGTTGTTCTGTTACTTGTATTAGGTTGGAATGATCTCATTTTTTTTGAACTGCTTCTTAAATCAAGAGCAAAAGAATTATTTTTCATTGCGTAACGAACTGATTTAATAAATGTGATAAATATAGAATGCTTGTTTGCACTTTTAGACGAAAGCTAGCGATAGTTGACGAGACTGGTGTATGTATGACTTTCGATGCCACTACCAAACAGTTACTTTTTCAGGTTGGTGACACTTCGAAACTTGATGGAATAATTTAATTGAATTAGGAAATTGCTCGTTTTATCCGTACAAGTTTTTGCTTCTTATAACGCCAGAACACAACAAATGTGAAGCTAATCATCGTACTATCGGAAGCAGTAGGAACAATAGCGCATTTAACACTGAATCTGTGTTGAACCGCTATGAATCTCCATGTATATACTTTAGGAACCAGCGTGCAATAGCGTTGCATGGAATGCGGATCATGAAAATCTCCTCTGTTATTCAGGCGGAGGCGCTCTCAGCATCAAAGCGCATAACTTTCCAGCTTATCAGCAACGCATGCAGGTGAGCTCATTCGTTCGCCGAATTTCACTAAAAAAGTTCTCCATGTAATAAAATTTTGACGATTTTCCGGCCATTCATTTTCAGTCTGGCTTGCTTGCTTTCCTGTACTATGAAAATGCCCCTGACCTTCGAAAGGTCTCATTTGCAGCTATTCATATTCATAATACATTTCTCTACTTTTGCATCCATCATTATTATGGCTATTCGAAGAACGACCTATATGTCTTTGTGACGAATAAAATTGGCATCCAGCGGTCTGCATAAGCGTTTTCTTGGAGAATGCCATCTGTGCGACCATATCACCTATTACTTCTGCATTAACTTGTAGACACACCCCAATGAGCTGCCATTGTCATATCTTCGAGATATCCTTGTAAACAGTAATCCATCTTGGGATATAGTTATGTGACAGTTGAGTTTACGCTTACCATATACGCATTGGAAGAAGAGTAACCGTTGAGCGCAATATTTAAATAAACGTGTATAATGACACAGCGTTTTATTATGTTGACAGTTTTTCCCCTTGCGTATTCTTCAACCAAAACTGGTGCTGCGAACTTGGTTCACTAATGAAAGGAATAACTGGCAGAATTTTGGATTTTGTGGACGAATAAAGTCGGCGAGATGTGAAATTTGACTTTCCAGAGACGCTGACGACAGCATAAATTATTCAGAAATTTGATGCTATGTCAGTGCGCTGAAGATCGTATGCGATGACCTCGCTAAAAAAACGTTCATAAATTGTCAGTCTAGCTCATATTCCGTCTCGTCGTTGATCCCGAGTTTTGTGAGTTGACAGTGTGCTGACATCATTAAAAAATTGCTCGACGCATTGAATGGACATTTGTTTTCAGGGATTCGTGGTGGGATTCTCGGGCAAGCGGGTTTTTTGTTTACATATGTTCGCGATGACTGCAATGGAAGTTCCGCTTTCCAACCAGCTATATCAGTATCTCGAACAAAAAATGTACAAGTATGTAAGCACGTCGTATACTTGTCCCGTATGCTTTCCTAAGAGTTTCATCTTTCTATCGTATACAGTGCTATTCAGTTGAGTTCACACTTTTTTGGAGTGAAATATCTTGTGTTGGGCCCTTATTATGACCAAACTACATGTGTAAAACATCTGGAGACGAGTAAAATTTTATTTCATAACCGTTAGACCTGTTTGCATAATCGTTGAACGACGCGCCGCAAACGACAAGGGGAATAACCTCACCGCTGCACACAAATGTGATCGCATATTCAATCATATTTTTTCTAAACTAGCTTCTTGAAAACTGATGTTGATTGTAACCACTAAAAATCTGAATAAATTCGAATGCATTACTTCGCTAGTTTGCTGGCACGGCATTTGCCTCTAACAATTCCATGAGGCTTTTACAAGAGTTGACAGTATATTTTTTCAGAGAAGCTTATGAGCTGGCTACACTTGGAGTTACGGAGGGTGATTGGACAATTCTCGGTCATGATGCGCTCCAAAACCTCCATCTGGACGTGGCAAAAAAAGCGTTTTATAGGGTCAAGGACACTAGATATCTTCAGTTGATTTCCGAAATCGAGGTTGCCCGATAACACCGATCTTCTTACCACGTTATCTTGGACAAATCTCCCGGATGCCGTAAATCTCAGGGCTTAGAAGTAATGTAGAGGGGCTTTATCGGACAGGGCTGGAGGCCTGTATCATGGAGACGGGGCAGCATTTTTCGCGTTTGCTGATTAACGTTTTCATCGTGGAAGTCCTTATTCAATTATAGCTCGCTGAGAAAGCAATCTTTTTTCGAAGTGTGCTAGAATGTTCGCAGTTTAAATGTCAAGGGGGGAGGGGGGACGGGCTACATTTTCAACCCCTGCTTGTTATGGGTTCAGTCAGGAAGTGCATAATACATTACAGTGTTTTTGAAGGGCGCGGAGGATCTTTGTCGACAGAGAGGGTAACAAGTTTTACCAGTTAATGAGGGAGAAGGGATAACCTGAGAGAAATTGGAGATATGTCGAGGAGGTTTTTTCAATTTTTCTTGAATAGGGTATTCGGCATAGAGATACGTACTATCTTAGAGTATTTATAAGGGAGGAGGAGGGACTATGTCGATGAAGAGGGGGATATAAAACTCGTCATTTAATGGATGTCGGATAATTTAAGAGCAGTATGGGCCATGTCGAAGAGGCGTGAGCAAAATTTTAAAGCATCTACTGTATGGGCTTTTCGATATGAAAATCCGTAGTATATTATAGTATACGTTCTAGCACTCTTGAAAAAGATTCAAGACTCAATAAAGGAGGGCTAGTTGTTTGAGAAGGAGAGCGGTGCGTCGAGAGGGGGGCCCTATTCGGAGTAAAACGGTAATTTCATGCATTGCACAGCGCATCAAATGAATTCCAAAAGATTATTTTGACAACTTCCTGTCGAGTCACCTGAAAACTTTCGCGTCGGATATAGTGAAAGAAAGCTGGAAACTCGACAATTCATTTCAATTTAAGCGGCGAAAATCGTTTACGAATCTTCCCATAGTTACAGATATATAATCATGCTACAGTTGTCAGCAAAATGGCAACGTCACCAGTCTGATTTATCGCTTATTCAATCTTCGTTCGCTTTTATAGCAATTTCTTTATTCAAAAATTCATCTATTTCCTCATGTGCTTAGTTGAAGAAACCCGGATCCGGCAGAGCAGAATTGATGCAACTGAAAAGCAAGCATATATAAGCATATTCGCGCATACTTTGCCTAGATTTTGTCGTGGGTTTAGTTCAGAAAATTTTACCACATTTCTCGAATTTTGTGACACTTTACTCAATTGGGAAAAATTATTTATTAACGAGAAAAAAGACGATGATTATGTGATGAAAGAAAAGACTTTGAGCGTGCTTTGGGGGTTTCTTAAAGCCTGTTCAACGATATATCAAAAATGGATTACATTTGCTTGTTCACGTTGCAGGAGATGCAAAAACGTGGCGAAAAGAAAGAATTGATGCTCGCTTATATGAAAGCATATCAGGGTCGATTTCGCGAAGCTGCGTTACTCTTCCAGAACAGTGGTTACGAGCAAAAGACCCTTGAAATGTTTACCGATTTGCGTATGTTCGATCAAGCTGAGGTGAGTCAAAGTTGCGGCAATGCACTGTTTTCATAAACTAGTGTTCTAAGCGAAATGGCTATATGTTTACTGCAAATTTGAGAGTTTTATCAACAACATTTAAAGTTCTCATAGACTGAAAGCTAGATTACGAGTACATAATACAAGTGAAGGTCGGAAGTTATCGAGTTTTGCAGAAGTGCAGAGGTCATCCACAGTCTCCGTAAGGTGCGATGACCGAATGCGCATTTAACTTTGACTTTCGTAGTAAGCATTGTTAGAGCGTTTTATGCGTTCAGGTTTCCGGAAAAACGAGCATGTTCTTTTAAGGAACTTTTGTCGACAGCTTCCGGTGAAACACAAAAAGCGTTGATGCGCAGGAGAGCCGACTGGGCGCGTGATTCAAATGAACCTCGTGTCGCAGCTGAGATGTTCGTCGCATCCGGTGACTACGATAAGGCGATCAAGTTGATGATTGAAAACGATTGGATCGACATGTCCGTTCTCGTTTACTCTATCGGATTTTGGAACTTTCCTATTTCCTATTATGATAACGAAGCCTCCAAAAACGTTGATATTTTATAAATTAGTATGGTATTTTTAAAAAGTTCATGTTAAGAAGCCCAGATATGCACTGCGCATTACATATGTAAACATAAATATAAATAATATAAATATAAACATATCATACATATATGATATGGTACATACCGTTTTACATCGACTAGAGCCTCCGCTCCTTCAAATAGGGCTCCTTCCCGGGCGTCATGAAAAATACACTCACCCTTGAATACTGTCACTTTTTCCCTTCTTTTTTTTCCAGAAATGAAAAACGATTCACTGCAAAAAAAAAGCTTCATTGATATGCGTGAATGTTATTTTCTTCCCATCACTGTGGCTGGTACGAACGAATATGATTTATTCGAGCAAGCACGAAGAGAAGTGATTCAGCTACTAGTCACGACTTTCAGAAGCAGTAGAGAAGCAGTAAAAAGTTAGGAAATGAAAACAGAAAGTATGAAAGCGAACTGTGTTACCTGAAAATATGAATACAATTGCGAGTGACGATGCAATCTAATCTATCATCAACCTAGGGAACGATAATAAGTGGAAATGCTCCCGATGTAGGCCTTCAAGCATTTTTTCCTAACATCAACGTTGTATGCTGTACTCATCCATTCATCCAAGTATTCAATAAATTACTTCCTACTGTGAACAGAGAAGCATATAGAAACGCTTCCGTCATGAGTCTGTTCTTGTGGGCCAAGTTATTTATCAAAATTACTCGAGTTCTTTTCTAGTAGTACATAACACGATGAAACGAAGACCAAATGACGTAAAACTGCTGTCTCAAGAAAAACGCTACCTCTCGAGATCATACAAAAAGCTTGGATTTTGCTCTCGAAAAGAGTCCATTACTCGCTCCGATAGCTCTGTTCAACGTAAAAAGGTATCTAATCCATATATCACCATCACGAAAAAAAACTTTGCGCGGTCGTTTTTCGTGTCTGATGTGCGCAATGCATCTTCTATTCAATGGTTGCAAAGAGATTTCGTAAGTGATGAAGCTTTTTTTTCATTGTTTTCTTTTCGCTAAGCAGAAACAAGCCATTTCAAAACTTGGTTGAATTTGACCAAAGATGTGATGGTTATGATTGAGCAAGCTTCATTGATATGCGTGAATGTTATTTTCTTCCCATCACTGTGGCTGGTACGAACGAATATGATTTATTCGAGCAAGCACGAAGAGAAGTGATTCAGCTACTAGTCACGACTTTCAGAAGCAGTAGAGAAGCAGTAAAAAGTTAGGAAATGAAAACAGAAAGTATGAAAGCGAACTGTGTTACCTGAAAATATGAATACAATTGCGAGTGACGATGCAATCTAATCTATCATCAACCTAGGGAACGATAATAAGTGGAAATGCTCCCGATGTAGGCCTTCAAGCATTTTTTCCTAACATCAACGTTGTATGCTGTACTCATCCATTCATCCAAGTATTCAATAAATTACTTCCTACTGTGAACAGAGAAGCATATAGAAACGCTTCCGTCATGAGTCTGTTCTTGTGGGCCAAGTTATTTATCAAAATTACTCGAGTTCTTTTCTAGTAGTACATAACACGATGAAACGAAGACCAAATGACGTAAAACTGCTGTCTCAAGAAAAACGCTACCTCTCGAGATCATACAAAAAGCTTGGATTTTGCTCTCGAAAAGAGTCCATTACTCGCTCCGATAGCTCTGTTCAACGTAAAAAGGTATCTAATCCATATATCACCATCACGAAAAAAAACTTTGCGCGGTCGTTTTTCGTGTCTGATGTGCGCAATGCATCTTCTATTCAATGGTTGCAAAGAGATTTCGTAAGTGATGAAGCTTTTTTTTCATTGTTTTCTTTTCGCTAAGCAGAAACAAGCCATTTCAAAACTTGGTTGAATTTGACCAAAGATGTGATGGTTATGATTGAGCACCTCAGCCGTGAAGGCATTGCATGCTTTCGATTTTTTTTTGCTTAATGTTATACGATCTTCCTCAGTTACGTGACTCCATGGGACTAATTGTTTGTCGCTGGGAATGGGAGGTAAACCCTACCAACCCCTCTCGTTTCAACGTCTGTGATCTCTAAATCAATTTGAAGCTCCGTCATAATACTAAGTAAACCGGATTAGTCGAAAGGTTCTTCGGAAAGAACAAATTTTGGCAGTGAAATGATGAACTTTCAGGTTAGTGAATTTGATGTATCGCATGGATCGCAGTGATGTGGAGTCACTACGCACAATTGGTGCCTATCTTGTGCGAAAAGGGGAATATACACTCGCATCACAACTGTTCCTCTCAATAAACGATATGCGTGCGCTCATCAACATGCACGTTAATGCCTCCCACTGGACCGATGTAAGCAATGAGCATATCAACGTCGGTGAAGCTGCTAAACTAGCTAGCATTTTATAGCATTTTATAGCGTTAGATTTCAAAAGAATGCAAGTTCAGTATCCAACTGCATGTTTGTATGATTGAACACAATTTTTACATGATCAAACGCAATTTATCTGCACCACCATTCACAATGCTCGTATCGTCTTTAGGCATTTGCAATCGCATCACGCTATCCGAAATATAACGAAGAGGTTTATTTGCCGTATGCGCGTTGGCTGGCCGAAAACGATCGCTTCGAAGAGGCGCAGAAAGGTTTTCGATTTCAACTTTGCTACTACAACTTCACTTCTCGACATTACAACATATTTCTCTCTAGCAGCTTTTCTGGAACACTAAACAACTAAGATATCTTCTGCACTTAGTGAAGAACAGCCAAACAAAGCGAAGTGAACAGCCTCCATATGAATCGGAAGTGAACAGCCCAGCAAGCCTCCATATGAATCCCAAAACCACATGATGGCGATATTTCACTGTTGCCCTTTCATATCGCGCAAGAGTTCTTCGAAATTAAGTATTCAAAAGAATGTTTGTGATTTCCTGCTGTCTCGCCCTTATCCTTCAAATGCGCTTTGATGCGCACTCACTGTTATTACAGTCGACGGAATGCGGAACGAGAGAAAAGGGAAGTTGGACCTCTCATCATGGAGGAGTTTGAATAGAAACCAAAATCGCCGGAAACGAACCAAGTTTTTTGAGCTTACTAAAGCCATCTTAGAAATTTACCGCTTCTAAGTAACAAGAACGGTTCAGTTTCCTGAATGCAGGTGTACAAACGGGCATTTTCTAGCGATGACTTGTGCTTTAACAGGTCTCCAGTTTTGAAGTTTGATGTTCTTGCACACAGTGTGTAGCAGCCAGAAAGGCAGCCAAACTACGTTGGAAGCGCTATTTACGGATTTCGTTCCTATTATTCAACGTTCCAGAAGCAATTATCATGTTTTATCGCTCAATATAGAAATGAACTTTCAGCATATCATATGGCTGGACATGATGTGGAAGCACTTTGGGTACTTGAACAATTGACGGAGAACGCAGTAAGAGAGGATCGTTTTCTTGATGCTGGATATTATCACTGGATGCTAAGTTCACAGTATCTGGATCGATGTGCAAGTAATCCACAACTCATTGAAAAAATGAGAGAGTGCAGTGTTAAGGCCGATTGCTACTATGCATACGACGCCATACATAAATATTTGGTAAGGCGTTAAGTTATTTGATGTCGACCAACGCATTAACAGGTGTGCAGCATACCGAGCCATCCTGCCTTTGCTTTTATAAAAATATGCAACAATCCCTCCCTTCCCATCCATCCTTTATTATTAAGCCTGCGCAATCTGGGTTTTAAATAAACAGATGCAAAGCTATCATGACAAATCAGCTCCAAGTAATCAGCCTCCTAGTATTTTCTTTAATTTGTTGGTGAACTTTTCACATACTGAAACTTACTTTTTTATGCTCTATTGCACACAAAAAGTGGTTTAAAATGTTTAAAACTACTACTCACCGTTTACTCACCTGCTTCACGTTCTTTTCAATCCTTTGAGCAGGTTATTTATTGTTTGTGTCAAATTGTTTTGCACAATACAGAAAAAGTTCAAAACGAAAACTGGGGTTCTTAGTGATTTTGTTTCATCAAACGGTAGAATCCTTCCTTCGTCAAACGCTAGAATCCGTTTTCGGTAGAATTCATTTTTCGACAGTGAGATTTACTTTCAATGTCCTTCCATAGAATCACATTGTTTATATCAATATATGATAAGAAATAATTGGAGCCGTTTGAGGCTGAGCCTTTTACCAGTCGTCCAGCAGAAGCGCTCGTTAATATAGCCCGTTATTTGGCCTTTCAAGACGAGGTTCACAAGGTCTCCAGAGTGTAAGTTTTACACACTATTTGCTTTCAAGCATGCAGTGGATTTGTTTAAAATTGGATATCATCATTCATAAAATATTTCAAACAGCTTCCGCCATTGCTTATCGTGTGGTGTATAACAAAGGAAGCTATTGAAATACGAGCTTATTTTGTGATGCTTAACACACGCTCTAGGCTTAAGGTGCTGCATCGCGGAATCTGAAATAACGAGCGAACCTGACTGCAGAAATATCATTTTGCATTCATCGCCACAAAGTATGTATAAGAGCAGCCATTTCAGTGCAATAATGTACACGCTGGCCAAACAAGGTCGTGCATTAGGTGCATATAAATTGGCTCGTTATGCTCTCGAACAACTTAGCTATCTGAAAGCTCCTGCACGTTTCGAGAAGTTGATCGGTATAGCCACCGTAATGATCCGAGCGAAACCGTTCACCGACGCCGAAGAACTGCTACCAATGTGCTATAGGTAAATTTTCTCAAAAACGTTTTCTTGCCCCCACTTGAAACAAATTAGCGAGCAGATTCTTTGGAAACACCGAATAGATCGGTCTCTGGCATATAGCTGGCATACTGCCATATCTGAATTCGGCTGGCATACCTGACTTCGCTATCACATTTACCTTGTGGCTTCGCTGCGAAGTGTTCGCGATCTTGCAAATGTAGCTCAAGCTTTTCGAGTTCTGCTACAGTTTCGTTTCAGAAAAGTTGGCTTATAAAGAGAATGCTTTCTTGGTGACAAGTCTTTCTGTAAATTGCTCCGAAGTATTCAAAACGGCGGCAATTTCGGAGTTGGTTCCGCATTTCTGTGGCTTGCCAGCAGTACTTACAGCGCTGTACAGATAAAATGGCAGCGTTATGCTCTGTATGCATTCCGCATGTTTCATTTCCTTTGAGGCACCCAACAGTTTTTGGATAGTGTTCGTAAATGTGGCCAATCTTTATTAATGTTTAGATGTGGAGTGGCAAATCCGTTGACCGGCGGCAATTCATGTATTCATTGCAAAACACCGTTTGTATTCTCGTTCGTCTCATTCGGTTAGTTTCATTCACATATGAATTCAAGCGCATTTATTCGTCTGTTCGGTTTTATAAAATCTACGCACAAATTTAAATTGGTCTGCTTTATTTGCCTCTATCAATGAGATCATCTTTTGTTAGTTTCAATCACATCTGCGCTAAAGATGTTTTCTCTAGGACGAAATAGCAATATTTGATATGCGATGCAAGTCTAATTGGGAATTTTTTATTTGGCTATTGATTGATTAATTGATTGACACGATTTTTTTCAATCACATTCATTGTAACCGAAACATTGACCCTTACCTGGGCACTTAATCAATCAATAGCCACATCAAACGATTAACTAAGCACTTTTCGTTTGATCTAACACAAATACTCACCCACTATCGAAAGGATAGGCATGATCACTCAGGGCAAAACAGCTTAAATTGTCCTTTTGCTATGCTTGTTCAAGTAATGTAGAGTGAAAATTTTATGTTTGCATATCTTGCTCACGTATGTATCATCTCGACCATTCAAGACGACAATTTGGTTGTTAGAAAACTAAAGCAGCACTTCACTTATGAATTTCGACAGATATAGTATCGCCGATTCTACTTCACAGCACAAATAAAGCAATAAAATTAATGACCATCTTTCGCTTCAATGAAATGCGAAGGCCACTACTTACTTCATGAAATGATAGTTTTTAGCAGAAAATATAGTGCTGATTTTCTTGCTAGAGAAATTCACCGTTAGATCTAAGTAACGATCCCTCCCCATTTTCCACTCCCCCACTTCCTCGTCTTCATTTTTCGCTTATTCAGTAATGAATTATTTATGGAGAAAAACACTTCGAATTGGTTGAACATGTTGCAGAAGTTCTGCCATTAGTCGAATTCGAAGTTGCCGATGACATTCCAACCGATGAAGCTCGTCAACTTATCGAAGCTGAACCACCCTTATCGACAACCGATAAACCCTTTCAAAAGCAGGTCAAAACCTTTGTGTTTCGCATATCTCCCATTTCTTCATGTTCTTTATAGAGAAAAAGGATATGGTGCATGGTACCAGGAACACTTGGTTGTAGCATAAAATAGTGAATTCATGAGAGGCTTTCAAATTCCAGGACTGAAGTGAATAAAAATTGGCTTATTCGTGCTATGCGCATATTTTATTGACAAAGCGGAATACCATTAGAATTATTTTCGATTTCAAAGAACGCAATGATGAGGAATTTACTCTATTCGCTAGCATTATACGAGATTGATATTGAAAGAAAACTTTTCAGTTCATCTTGGTAGTTCTATTGATTGTTCCAGTCTTGGCATGTATTATTGTAATTGCTGTAAAGGTTATTTCGATCTCAAGCTCTGTCCACCTTTTTATGTTGTGTTTACTTTAAAGCAAGCCGGAGATATATTATCTAGTACTTTAGTACTTTGCAGCTACAAAAGAAGAATACGGCAATAGTAGCTGATCGACAGGCACTACTGAATTTGGAGAAGAATCAAGCGATTATTGCTGATTGGCCAAAACCGTTGAAGACTCGTTTCTATTACAACGTTATTCCGGAAATATCGATTACTATATGCAGCTCATGTTTTCGCGTAACTTGAATTCCGTTCATTTTTGCTTTTAACAAATGAATATCGCCACTAGTACCTTCTTGGCTAACACTTTGTCCTTCCTGGGATGGACTAGTTTTGAAATTTGAGCGCGCATTGGTAAGCGCTCGAAAAAACTACCCAAAATAAGAGTTTCGTGAAACAAAGTAGTTAAAAAGCTGCACCATTTTAGCCATTTTTTGGGGAAGCTCTTGTCACATCGTTATCTCTAATCCGATTTCCTCGATTAGACTCCTCCCAATAAAAGAACAGCACTGTGTCATGTCGAGCGAACACACTTAAAGTTGTTTCATTCAACTAAAATATGCGAACATTTTTAGATGTTCCATATGGATGATTTCGAGATGGCATATCTTCGCAGTGGTGGATGCCCATTTTGTCGCTCTGTCCCACAAAGAAAAGCCGACACAGCTGTTATCGATGACGACGAATTGGAAGCATTGTGATGTTCTTCTTTTATACACCGGTGAGCAGTGACTTCCGTTAATTCACCAGTGGCAAATAATTTTATGCAAAATTTTTTGCCTGAAAAAGGTTTTTAGCGGGGAAAAAATTCCAGTTGCCTTATCTACAAAGATTTTGCGGAAAATCCATGATTTGCGACCAACGAACAGAAGGAATAAAATTCCGAAATTATTGATGAATGTGTGGCAATCAGATCTTGTTTATAGAAACAAAGTATAGCCAATTTCTTGAATCCTTTTCTTTAATCGCTCAGAAATCCAAGATCGAATTATAATGCTGTTCTGCCATCAACGAATCAAAGTTGAGAGAAATCTTTATACAAAAATTGTAATAAATAACAATCAATGACATGTTTTTTTAACAATTTAATTACAAACAATCGCCGAATTAATATTTCAAATGCTTCATGACTTCATTTCACTCATGAATTCAACATTGTCTTCGAACAATCAAAAAAGCATATATTTATGGTATCTTGAAAACGAAAAACTAAAAGTATTCAAAGGCATATTTCATAGAAAAGTTGGCGCACTCATATGATTATAATAATAGAGAATGAAATGCTTCTATTCATTATCCTCCTTCACACTCATTCACCTCCACAATTTCCATATGATTCTTTTCGTTGATTTTTCAAATACTTCTGAACATTGTTGTTTGTAATTTTTTAAATTTATATACTTCGGTTGGTTGTATCTAATCAAAAAATGACTGGCGAAGGCTTAATAACTGTGGTGATAAAATGAGATTTTGATAAACCCTTTTCGAGTTTCGTTCATTTAGAAGTGTTTTTATAAAGGGAACAAACTCTGTATATCA
Organism: Toxocara canis; assembly: GCA_000803305.1. Lineage (NCBI taxonomy): Eukaryota > Metazoa > Nematoda > Chromadorea > Rhabditida > Toxocaridae > Toxocara > Toxocara canis. The sequence continues at coordinate 190,117 of JPKZ01002345.1, forward strand.
ATCAGATATCAATCCACTCCGAGAGTATATCAGTCAATTCACATCGAGTACTTAAGCCGGTTTTTTCTCAGTTCGTCCTACAAAAATGTCACTTCAGATTTCCACTTTTACTAAAACTTTTGATTATGGATTGTTGCACAAGGAAAAATACAAATAAATAGTTATTGCACAGTAAGTAAGTTTACCATTAGCTCTAATCCGCACAATGCGCATTTGAGAGAGTTGGTTCGAGTTTGGGAAGTGAATCGATTGTTTTGTAGTATTGCGATCCGAGACAATCGGATGCGGTATTTCTGCAATTTCGAGTGCTTTAATCACTTTGCAAATGTGATTTGCAAAGTTCGAAAAAAAATCGTTTTATGATCTCTGACGGAGAGGCATGATATCATTTTAAAGTTTTTCTTCTGCAAAAAATGGACATAGCAGGAATAGTTATTGCGTCTATGATGACATGAATCAGTCGCATCAAATCGTACACTTGTTTTTTCTTTAGAGTTTGAAATAATAAGGATGAAAAAGCATTTTGATAGAAAAGTAATGCAAAAGTGTTACGATTATTTTCCCAACACCTTTAAAAGATTTTTGGCAAATGTGATTCGCGAAGTTCGCAAAGCCATTTTTTGACCTTTGTTTAAGTAATACGAAACAAATATACATTTAAAAAAGTTCCTCATGTGCATAAATTGACATTTTTGAATTTTCTCGTTTGTTGTTAAGCTCATTTGCTTCGATGAGCAAATCACTACATCGATTCCATATGAAGATCGCGTCGTTGTCGTTTTGAGCGAATACACGCTAAGGAGATCACCACACATAACAGAAAAGCAAGAAATGCTACAGTGCCAGCATAGATCCATAGTGATACGCACAAATCTGAAAATAAAAATCCTCCTGAATTCGAAGCGTTATAAATATTAATAAAAAGCGACGAGCAAGAAGGAGAGTTGACTTTAGTGTAAAACTTCGTTTTGCTCATTTCATCGGAGATATATTAGGAAAGGCATTGAACACGAGTGTAACATGCGAGCTGTTTGAGAAACGCATTGTTTAAGTAGCGGAATGTTGTACTCGAAACGAGTGTTTTTTAAATACATACACTATAAAGTACATGAGACATAACACAAAAAAAGTTCTTGCTATGGTAACAAGTTTCGCACATTGCGACTTAAAAAGATGGATTTCTATTGTGCATCGAAAATATTGAAATTCATACGTTAAGTGATGCACAGAGACACAAAACCATTCGCGATCGTTTCTTTAGATTTTAGTAAATTTCCTTTCGAATGTCTTATAATGCTACAATTACCATTATTACTGGTTGGAAAGCCCTTTGGATCGCCATCAACGTATACGCGAAGTCTGCGATCAATTGTCACCGCATCCTCGTTATTGCCATTTGAACGTCTCATTCGTTTACTTTCACATATATCACTCTGAAACTTTTAAGAATTCAACAACCAAGCACTAATCCAAGCGTTGATACCTCTTTTATTCCGAAAATGATTTCCAGAAACGGGGCATAGATTGCCGTCTCCATTGTTGAAGAAGCTAATAGAAGTATCTGTCTTCTCAAATAATAACACGAAAGAGTGCAGAATTGCGGAAACGTGAACCATTAAGCGAGAGGTAAATAGCAGGGAGAAACTAAGTAGAAGAATTTCAATGGAAAAATGAGTAATATTGTGATGGTTTGGGTGATGAGGACTGATTAGGTGGGGAGGCGCAAAAATTATAGGGAAAGGGTTTTGTATATGAATCCCAGTTGTGGATGGGAATCTGGATTTTGCTCCACGGTGGCATTTGCATCGTCCTGTCTTAAAGCGCAACCCCGTACAACAAACCCTCTCCTCAAATGTTTCATATTTGTAGCAAAAAAAGCCTTGCACAATGCGAAATAAAGATAGAGGACAGAGAAGTGCTTCTTGCATTTTGCTTCTTGCATTTTTAAATACAGCATTTAACAAAATTAAATTTCCAACATTACTGACACTCGAAGAATTAATTTTCAGCATTATTGATATCCGGAAAATACGAGATAGGCAAAAGTCATCTAGCGTATTTTTGGCGATTGAGAGTAACATACTGGACCCCGGCAGAGTTATGCAAGCAATAAGAAGCAACAAATTCCGGAGGCAGGAGCTCGGGGCAGAGAGGTGATAGCCCAGTGCTTCAGCTCGCCTTTTTGTAATCATTTTTTTATTGTGCGGTGCGCACAGACACTGCTGACAAATGCATGTGATATTGATCACAAACCGGCAAAGCGAGAGCACATGAAAAATGACAGGCCCCTTCGCATACGGTTCGGTAAAATCTTGAGTAACATCGGGAAATGCCGCTCCCCCCTTCCCTGCCCTCCCCCAAAGAAGTCATTGACCTAGAATTTGGGTGTCGTCGGGTCCCTTCGCATGGCCTGAGAATTTCCACTGCCCTCTCTTTGAACAAAAAGATGATTTCGATAAGGTCGTCAGTGTCGCTTGCTAATGAAAATGAAAAATTCTTCCTCTTGTCCTTCGCAAAATTCCTTTTTATGATCATGGCAGTTTCCTGGCAAAGCTTTTATCGACTAGGATTCGCTACCAGAAACAATCATTACAGCTGAAAATGTCTCTGCATTCTTTTTAGATATTAAAGAAAATTCCACTCGCTTACCATAGATTTATTTCTTTATTAAAACAACGTTTCCGTTGTAGCGCTTTCTCTTCTAGTCCTTCACGGCTATCGACTTTTCCGTTTATACCCTTTGCGGTCCCTCACAACATTTGACAAGTGCTATTCGAAAGAAAAAAAAAAACGACGAAAGGAACAATTTTCAGATCGAAAAAATACAATGATTTTATTATGCGTTGGTGAAACACCAAAGTGAACACCAAAGCACAGCAACCAAATATTTCGGTGAGTTGATAATTAAGGTATCTGTTGGGCGCATAAAAAACTAACTTGCCTTCTGAATGCATTTTTCTTTGCATATGAGTACACTGCATGCAATCTCGATTTGGTCGCTCCCGTCGATACGGAAGGCTGTCAACGGTGCTTCAAGGCGTTGCGACACGCTCTCCACTCTTCCCATTATTTGCGGCATCAACGCACATCTATTACGATAGGCTGCTTTCTTGCAAACAGATTTCAGTATGATTTGCAAACTCTTATGTATTTGTGCTACGCTAAAGGCAAAATAAAGTTTTTACACCTTTCAGCATCAGTGGATATTTCATTACTGTTTTAACAAGGTAAGGATACCAGTAATCGCACTAAACTCGCTATTACAGATTTTCGAAGGAATGAATGTTTCAAATTTTATTAGTTCCAATAAAACCACACTCTATATAGCGTGATTAGCTTCTTCAAATGAAGCTATGTTCCCTAGAATAACTCTTCTTAAGAAAGTGTGTTTTCAACTCAGTGGCCTCAATTTCACATGTTTTGAGCTTTTCTAAACTTGTTGGCCATATCTTTTGAAATCTTCTTATAGAAGCTCCCTGGTCTTACATAGTGGAGAACAGTCACCAAGCCTGCCTCATAAGTGGTACATCATGGTTCATCCATTGCAGTGTTTAAGGGTGGGGAGGGGAGGAGGAATTCGGTGGACTACACTCACTTTGGGGCTCATTTAGAAGAGGTTTTTATTTTTTAGTTAGACTTTGTCAGCACAAGATGCTTGAATATTCATATTTAGTCAAAAGTTTTAGTAAAATCCACTCTTCTTAGTCCAGTTTTGCCAGTTTTTTTCCAAAGCTGCATGATCCTGGCCATCACCTCTCCCTTCGTTCCCCTCCCCCTCTCCTTCTCTTTTCGCATTCCTTAGGACGCTATGAGGCTCTTCTATGGCAAGGACTAGGGTTGTAGAGGAGAGGGGCTATGAACATTATTGCACCGGACAGCTTTGTTTAAGGCAATACGGTATGCATGTATGTTGCTGATGTAACGAGAGGTGCGATGCTCATTTGGCATGCATGCTTGCTTTCAAAAACATGGCCTAGCTATGAAAGGGTCCAATGCAGTTGCGATAGTGGTGCAAGTTCAGGTCTGTGATTTTTTTCGAGCAAAAAGAAGATACAGATTGTTCAATGCGATATTGGAAGAGATGTTCTGAGCGTGTAAAATGTGAAAGGACATTTTTGTAAAATATGAAACTGCTCTCGAGTAAAGCGAGTTTCTGACTAGATCGAGAGGTGCTCAAGGTTATTGGGATCACGAGAAAATTCCATTGGCACCCATCTAAGCAGTTTAGCTGAGGATAAGCTCCGCAGCCAAACCGATGTTTTCAACGTTTCTGCTGAAAACTCGTTTCAGCAAAATGCTGGTTTTTTTGAGTAATGTCTTTCTCGCTGCAGTCAAACTACTGCAAACGGGAGCAATTATCATACATTTAGCCGATCGCTATGGAGTACAGTATATAAAACTTATAAATTAGAGCATACAACAATTAATTCAAACCAAGCAACATGCTCGCATTTAGTTCAAAGCATTTGAACATGGAATTGATTAAAATTTAATGGCCGGTTTTTTAAAATAATTTAATAGCCGCTTTTAATTTGTTCGTTTTTAATAAAAATAAAACTTGTTACTATGCAGGAGTATATAAAGGAAATTTTTTCTCGTTCTCATGATTTGGTCGAAAAAAACGACACCCGCATTTGTTACCGTGGTAGAGACAGCATCACTTATTTTATCGCTACCCCATCGACCAGAATGCACAAGCGAAAACACTCCGGGAAAGCGAACGCGAGACGCTCGACTCGTTGAACCACGTTTTTTAACGAAGAGGGATGTTGCAAGCAATCCGACTATCTTAGCAATCGTCGTTTATTTTTTCTTCTTTTTTTTCGTATATTCGTTGTTGTCGTTTAATCACGACCCTATGCAGCTAGCATAAAAGCGTATTTTTTGTTCGTAATTTGCGAAAATCCTCCTAGCGCTCAATTGTCTCCTGATATAATCTTATCATTTGCTTTCATATGCCAACGATAGCGATTTCGAGTAATATCAAAATACAAACCCCTGCGAGATGAGCTTGATGGAGTTTGGTTGTGGCCCAGTTCCGCCAATTCGTGAAGCATTGCAATCGATCACCCTCAGTCGATCGGCTGAAAATGGTTCAAAAAGTGATTCACCCGAATTTAGACAAATGCTTTAAAATCGACGAGTTCAAAAGTTTGATCGTTTTCCAGTTGGATATGTACATATTTTCTAGAAGACTGTAAAGTTGTTTGTGCAGTTAGGTAGTCCGCTGCTAAGTTAAACTACATCGCCTGAATTCATGTCCTGTTCAATATTGCTTATAATTCAGAAGCAAAGATTTGATTTTGAAGTAGCAGAGTCTCAGAACCATACAAGAATGGAAAAGGATTTTTGGGCTAGTTAACAGCAACCTGAAAATTTCTTTTCGAATAAAAATTTTACAAGCCATTTGCAGTAAGAAATGGCGCATTAGCTGCTGAGAAATTATTATACCTTTTTTTTTCGCTGAGTTTGCAAAAAATTTTAAGAGCAATAATTTCTTGTTATTACTGCGACTATGATTATGTGTAAGTGTGAGCTTCAAAACCATACGTTCAATATCACTTTCGACGACTGCGGTCAGCTTCTCGCCAATGAAAACATTCTCAACTGCGCGGCCATCCTTTGTTATCTTTAACACTACGCTCCCTTTCTGAGTTGTTGGTCGATCCAGTGACGAGAACACAGATCGCGGGTCTGGACCGCTAGAACTTGACAGATTCGTAACTTTTGCACTCACAGTGCGATCAAACTGTTTAAAGTTTTCGAAAATCTTAATTTTCACCCTGAGCATTCTGAAGTTGTAAACCAGGTAGTCGTTTAACAACAGTCGTGTTCTTCAAAGAACTCTGAGAGTCTTTTATAAAAAGGGGATCACAGCGAGAACATAATAATGAATTGTTTTGTAGCTCTCATGTAATTTTATAGTGCTAATACAACGCCGGCAGCTTTCAACTCTTACCCAACGACCAGTCCCGAGTGTATGTTGGTGTGTTGATTGCTTTCATCGAAGTCTGGATATCTGCATTTGACCTCATAGAAGAGGTCGTCTTTCGTTGTCACATCCAGCGGTGTAATACGATCATTTGACATTACGATCACAACTGCCAATGTATCATTCTGCAGTAACAGAATAACCGTTTTGTAAGGATGATACATTAAAGATTCAGGTGATCTGCTTGAACCAAATGACAACTGTTCTAGCTATGATTTGCCAGTTTTTTTCCAAAGCTGCATGATCCTGGCCATCACCTCTCCCTTCGTTCCCCTCCCCCTCTCCTTCTCTTTTCGCATTCCTTAGGACGCTATGAGGCTCTTCTATGGCAAGGACTAGGGTTGTAGAGGAGAGGGGCCATGAACATTATTGCACCGGACAGCTTTGTTTAAGGCAATACGGTATGCATGTATGTTGCTGATGTAACGAGAGGTGCGATGCTCATTTGGCATGCATGCTTGCTTTCAAAAACATGGCCTAGCTATGAAAGGGTCCAATGCAGTTGCGATAGTGGTGCAAGTTCAGGTCTGTGATTTTTTTCGAGCAAAAAGAAGATACAGATTGTTCAATGCGATATTGGAAGAGATGTTCTGAGCGTGTAAAATGTGAAAGGACATTTTTGTAAAATATGAAACTGCTCTCGAGTAAAGCGAGTTTCTGACTAGATCGAGAGGTGTATGCACTCAAGGTTATTGGGATCACGAGAAAATTCCATTGGCACCCATCTAAGCAGTTTAGCTGAGGATAAGCTCCGCAGCCAAACCGATGTTTTCAACGTTTCTGCTGAAAACTCGTTTCAGCAAAATGCTGGTTTTTTTGAGTGATGTCTTTCTCGCTGCAGTCAAACTACTGCAAACGGGAGCAATTATCATACATTTAGCCGATCGCTATGGAGTACAGTATATAAAACTTATAAATTAGAGCATACAACAATTAATTCAAACCAAGCAACATGCTCGCATTTAGTTCAAAGCATTTGAACATGGAATTGATTAAAATTTAATGGCCGGTTTTTTAAAATAATTTAATAGCCGCTTTTAATTTGTTCGTTTTTAATAAAAATAAAACTTGTTACTATGCAGGAGTATATAAAGGAAATTTTTTCTCGTTCTCATGATTTGGTCGAAAAAAACGACACCCGCATTTGTTACCGTGGTAGAGACAGCATCACTTATTTTATCGCTACCCCATCGACCAGAATGCACAGGCGAAAACACTCCGGGAAAGCGAACGCGAGACGCTCGACTCGTTGAACCACGTTTTTTAACGAAGAGGGATGTTGCAAGCAATCCGACTATCTTAGCAATCGTCGTTTATTTTTTCTTCTTTTTTTTCGTATATTCGTTGTTGTCGTTTAATCACGACCCTATGCAGCTAGCATAAAAGCGTATTTTTTGTTCGTAATTTGCGAAAATCCTCCTAGCGCTCAATTGTCTCCTGATATAATCTTATCATTTGCTTTCATATGCCAACGATAGCGATTTCGAGTAATATCAAAATACAAACCCCTGCGAGATGAGCTTGATGGAGTTTGGTTGTGGCCCAGTTCCGCCAATTCGTGAAGCATTGCAATCGATCACCCTCAGTCGATCGGCTGAAAATGGTTCAAAAAGTGATTCACCCGAATTTAGACAAATGCTTTAAAATCGACGAGTTCAAAAGTTTGATCGTTTTCCAGTTGGATATGTACATATTTTCTAGAAGACTGTAAAGTTGTTTGTGCAGTTAGGTAGTCCGCTGCTAAGTTAAACTACATCGCCTGAATTCATGTCCTGTTCAATATTGCTTATAATTCAGAAGCAAAGATTTGATTTTGAAGTAGCAGAGTCTCAGAACCATACAAGAATGGAAAAGGATTTTTGGGCTAGTTAACAGCAACCTGAAAATTTCTTTTCGAATAAAAATTTTACAAGCCATTTGCAGTAAGAAATGGCGCATTAGCTGCTGAGAAATTATTATACCTTTTTTTTTCGCTGAGTTTGCAAAAAATTTTAAGAGCAATAATTTCTTGTTATTACTGCGACTATGATTATGTGTAAGTGTGAGCTTCAAAACCATACGTTCAATATCACTTTCGACGACTGCGGTCAGCTTCTCGCCAATGAAAACATTCTCAACTGCGCGGCCATCCTTTGTTATCTTTAACACTACGCTCCCTTTCTGAGTTGTTGGTCGATCCAGTGACGAGAACACAGATCGCGGGTCTGGACCGCTAGAACTTGACAGATTCGTAACTTTTGCACTCACAGTGCGATCAAACTGTTTAAAGTTTTCGAAAATCTTAATTTTCACCCTGAGCATTCTGAAGTTGTAAACCAGGTAGTCGTTTAACAACAGTCGTGTTCTTCAAAGAACTCTGAGAGTCTTTTATAAAAAGGGGATCACAGCGAGAACATAATAATGAATTGTTTTGTAGCTCTCATGTAATTTTATAGTGCTAATACAACGCCGGCAGCTTTCAACTCTTACCCAACGACCAGTCCCGAGTGTATGTTGGTGTGTTGATTGCTTTCATCGAAGTCTGGATATCTGCATTTGACCTCATAGAAGAGGTCGTCTTTCGTTGTCACATCCAGCGGTGTAATACGATCATTTGACATTACGATCACAACTGCCAATGTATCATTCTGCAGTAACAGAATAACCGTTTTGTAAGGATGATACATTAAAGATTCAGGTGATCTGCTTGAACCAAATGACAACTGTTTTATAAGACTTCAGATATTTAGATCATGAGAAAAAGCACTCGAGTTCGTTGGGAACCCGCAATACTCTAGTAATTCTACTGAACGGTTACCGATGATTGAATGGTTGATTACCTCTCAAATGCAAAAGCACACAGACATTAGCTACTTATGAAGTTTCGGCGATACAAGCAAACCACCTCTTAGCGAGTTTACGGATTGTCCGTATGGTTGTGGAGATTTGAAAAGGTCGTAGAAGCCGGCAGACGGTAGAAACGCTGAGTTTATAGTTTGTCACATACGCACGTTCAGTTTGTACTTAAAGAATTAGTTTGCTAAAACTGTTTGCGCTTATAGGTTACGCGTTTTTCACCGATATACTAAGCCATAAATAGAAGGTTGCAGTTTCAAACAAGATGGACTTGAGACCATCCTCATGAAATATTGCATTTTCTTAAGTCGAAAAAAAGCTCAAAAGGAACAGATAATAAAGCAAACAATTTCAATGGCGTTGCACGAATTGTTGATAGCTGGTCTTGAGACAAATAATGAGAATTCACTTTGTTCGTTAACAAATATACGACATTGTGAAAAACGCTCGGCCGCATACGCTGATCCCGTATACTTCTGAAATGACAATGCTTATAGACGACAACTGAGAATAAATTGTCGAACCATGGCTAAAGAAATTATGAGATTGCAACGTTGTAATTTTTGGTATCAATGCGTATGACAGCTCGAAAAACAGTTCTTCAAAACGATTATGAGGAATATGGGCAAATGATGATGACTTTGAAGTTGGAAAAAACATGAGAAAAATTCGAAAATCGTTGATTTTTACAAAAGATCCAACTGTTATTTCCGTACTTTCATTTTATTTAAAAAACTTGTTGTGATTCGCATAGAATGTGAACATCCTAGAGTTCACATTTAGGATGTTCTTTTACGAACATAGACAGTATTAGCTCTGATTTTCTTTTTCTCTCCGCAAAGCCGAATTTCGAGTTTCTGTCGCGTTTTTCGCTCTCTTTAACTTCCCACAATTATGGATGCTGTCATGAATAAAGGGTCTTTGCAAAAGCGTCGTCTGAAAATGTTTTCAGGAGTGATTTCATGGTCTTTTTTACGAGTTTTACTTTCATAATATCAAATAGCGAAATGAAATTGTGCCTTCGAGCAAAAGCTCTTCACAAATTTTGACCCAATCGAATCGTCATTAACGCTTTAAATAACTCTCATTGTGAATATTTCATTAGCAACAAAGAAATACTCGAAAATACGCATTCGCTAACTGATTTTCATAATGTGATCGTGCGAAATGTAAATGTGATTTGCATCGTACGGATAGAAAGTGTCACCTAACTGTCTCATTTATGCGCTTTGCATTCAGTTGTAATCTACGAACAAATCTAGTAATTGATTTGCTCAGAGATGTTTGCAAAGTGGGCATTGTGTGCGAAACCAGGATCACCTAGATGCTAAACCAGATTCAGCTTAGTGTTAAACATATTTAAGACAGTTACATTTCCTCGCGTGCTGAACTTGATATTGACTCCATTTTCCAGGCAAACCGCGGTGACGTTAACACTTTCCGGTGGGATGTGACCAGCTTCGGGCCCAATTGTTGGTAATTGTCCAGTCGAATGTTCACTTTTTGTGGGCCAAGATGCACGACTAAACTCTTCGGTAGCAAAGCTAAAAAGTGTCGTCGATTCACTTGTGCTGTTGTCCTCATCAAAGTGGCTTTCAAATTGTTGCTCACTTTCAGGCTCTTCATTGCGTTCGTCGTTCTGATCAGCAATTGTAGTGCTCAACGAGTCGGTTGCTGAAAAATTTTGCCGTACTGCGTGCATGGGCGTCACTGATACCCAAAGGGAGAGTGACGGTCGCCTGAGAAAGTCTAAGGGCCGCTGATCTGGAAATCCCCAAAATGAAGCTCCACTAAGAAACGGAACTATCATGGGATCCGTCTTGCTTGGTTCATGTGTTGTGTGTGTTAGCAACCGCTTGAAAACCTTGAAATGTGCTTAAATATTTGTCGTGACACAATACAGTGTATTTTGACTTTTGCCGCTTGACATCTTAATTTTTGAGTGGTCTTTTTCCCCAGCTCAAAATAACGAGATTAGCTCGACCCAACTGTCCTCTCGAGTTTCGGCGCTATCTTGAGCTTTCTTGATCACGCTGAGTAAGAGAAATCAGAAGCAGCAATTCGTTCAGTCGGTTGGAATTACTTTTTTTCTCCATTCAGTACCAGTTCATTCTCATATGAATCGTTCTGCATGTATAATCCGTTATCGTTTTAGTGAGTCCGTTTTGCGACTGAAGTTCGACGGATGCGCTAAATTAAAACACTGTAAACGTTCCATTTGGAATGCTCAGTAGGAATTAGGCGTTACGTGTGCAATATTTTCTAAAGAAGTTTCGTGAAAATAGTACATCCATAAGAGTTGCTACATAATAAGAATTGTTTCTGAAAAGATACTCGTCCATGTGTCATTCGTAATGACGTCAGATGTCGTAGCAGGAGATTCGATGGTAGATGGCTCGCTGGAAATGGTAGCCGTCGGCTGAGGTGATTGAAGACTAGTCGATGCCAAGAATTCATCGGAAAACGCTGATGTGAGGAGTGATGTGGAAACAGAACCGAAATAAGGATCTACTGACTCAAACGTTATTGCATCTGAATAGCCTTGCGATACAATTGTTGTCGATTCATAAATTGCTGAAACGAATATAAGTGTCGTTTCTGACAGTAAAAATTAAATGTATAGTTGGCTGAAAATCCCTTATGTAAATGGAGTATTTCGAAAATTCAAGAAATACTATTATTCAATGCTATTTTGTCTCATCACGTCCTGCTTCATAACAACTTATGACTATTTGAAAATGCACTTCATCAATTAATCACTCATTTGATTTTAAGGCTGATTCTTGTTCTTTTTAGTTCACTGACTTCAAGATGATCTGCTGCAGGAAGCAGGAAATTTGATTTGAGAGCATTCTGAAGACATATGATCTCAACTTCTCTTTCTTCAACTCAGCGATAAGAAGCGGTCAAATTCGATCGGATTCGTCCGAAGTTTTGCTAATGGTCGTAAAGCGCTATCAATACGGGTGGAAAAAGCGTCAACTTTGCAAACTTTCTGTAACGCACATTACGAAACGGTGATATGGAAGGCATAGGCTGGCTTTTTCCTTGTATAAAATAATATTTCGTTTTATGGGAGACTGATTCTTTTCTTTAGACGAAATTGATCTTAGTAAAAGGTCTCTTTTGTTGCAAAAAATCGCACTGAATTCATAAGCTCCTTTGCTAACACTTTTAAACCTCAAATACAGCATCGCTTCGAAGCACGTTAATCCCTGCAACTTCTTATTAAAATCAGTTTATTCTCTGAGTCTGAATCAGCGCCCCCCTTCCCCCCTCCCGCTTCCTTGAATAACCCACTTTGAGCAGGCCCTCTCCTCACAAACTGAGGCTCCCAACCACTTAAAATTTAGGCTGTACTGGCTAGTTCAATGATTCCATCACATGTGGCCCAATTAGCAGCTAATCCTTGAAAACAGGTGCCGAAAAATTGTTCTCCTTTTTAATTTTGGCCCCGCAACACTGCCGGGGTCGGAGTATTCAAGTTGAGACCGCATTAATTTCTACCAAACTTCACTAGTGGAGATACGTCAAGAGAATTTTCCGCACAGGCACAAACAAAAATTTCCTGTAGCAAACACTACCCCTTTTGCTATAACAAAAATGGCCATCAAAAAAATATTAAGTCTTCAGCAAAAAATATCACATTTTGAAAATATGAATGCGCTACCGACGTGCTGGATTAAATAAAGCTCGAAAAAATGACGTGCTGCCGAACTGGGCAATAGTGCTGCAATGTTGCTGAAAACGGAGCAGAGCGATTTCTCTCTTTCCATGCAACGAAATCAAAACAAAACAGAATGCGTACCACGCAGACGGCAATATGCTTCCGGAACCTCGCCCAACAGGCCAATCGGCTTTGCGAATTGTCAACAAATATTAAAACATGTCAAATGATGCGCTCTTTCCCTCACAAGACCGGATGCACCACTCATGCACCAAGAAATCACTTGTCAGAATATGATCTCTCGTGAAGTGCAAGAAATTATATTAACCGATTGGCCTGACCAGTACCCGAATACTCCGCTTCGCTTATATGTGTATACGCACAGACAGTCAAGAACTTTCTAACGAATCCGAATCGGACATCGGAATTTCATCGGCAACCTTTCCGTGTGGGTGAATGATTGCTCATCCTTTTCAAATATGCTTGAAAGTAGAAAGAAGAAACTACGATAACTGAGCAAAGTCAATGCAAATGTTTTACTGAAAGGTTTTGCAGAACCAACAACAGAAATCAAAACATGATGAATTTTGCAAGGCTAAAGGCAAAACTATTTGGGCTGTTTTCATCGAGGCATCTATTACGTAAATAGGCGCTGCACTCTTCTTTAAACGGTCAAATTTCAACTGGATCATAACATTCTAAGCTAAATATTTAAATTTCAGACTGCGTGAAATCATCAAAGTTTTGGCGATGAGTTCATTTAAGTCCGTTCGCTGTTTTCTTCCCATAGTGACCAAACTGGAGCATCTATATGTTTGCGACCAGAAGAACATTTGATAATTATCTAGAAAAAAATGACTAAGTTTTGGAAATTTAAAAGAAAATTGTGGCTTGTTTGGCACTGGAGGTGGCTAGCGCAATCATGAAAACACTGACAGGAATGAAGCGAACAGAGTCCAAAATTCCACAGTCTCACATACTTAGGCTCAGTTGACCAAAACTTTAATTTGTTCAGTTGGTATTTCAATATTTACATATAAGCAGTTGGAACGTTTTCAGTTGTCGATTCAAAAAGGACAAGTGCTAGAGGGTTGCGACGACCTTTAAGCATTGCATATTGAAAACCAAAAAGGCCGAATGGAAATGAGATAAAACTTTGTACATATTTATAGGACTAAAATTTTAGAAACTGTAACAAAAATTTGAGTTAAAAAAACTGACTATTCCCTTCGGTGATTTCTGCACGAGATTTAACAGCTTCGGCGATACTTGATGGTGCGCACTTCCGCTTGAATAGACGAAAGAGTCGGTTGTATTGAGTTATCGTTTTGTAATCTGGTGATTCTTTGTCGAGCTGTGTTTCTGATAGGACGCATTCTTCGAGCGATTCGGAAAAGGCGAACGTCACACAGTGGAATTCAGCGTTGACGCAAGCATCTCGACAATCATCCATTTGCATGACGCCAACCTTGTGCTCCTTACGATAGTGACGATGCACTGTTCGAGCACCGTCCACCTCTTCCCAAACGCAGCTCTCCAAGCTCGAGTTCTAAATTTGTTGCTGCTGAACTGATTTTCGTTATGTATTACTTGATACACCTAGAACAGTTCGATGAAGGCAATATTCGGATAAAAACTGGCAAGAATTCGAGCACCCATCACGCAATGTTACCACAATTAGGTTTTGCTTATATTTCTATTTCTATTCCACTTTATTGACTTCTATCTCAGCTTCATAAAAGAAGCCTGTACTAATCGCAATGGGACATTTTTGAAATAGGTACAAAACTTTGGAGGGCTGGAATTTTGCTTTCTGATTGGGTAAACTTTTGCTTCTCAAGAGCTTAAATATGTTGTTAGAGTTCGGTCTCGCTAATGACCATATTCCCCTCCCCCTTCCCCTCCGCCTTAAGAAAACAAGACAGGTCGACCAATGAGGAGACGAAAGAAATGATGCTCAGCTTTTGAAAGTGAATAATAACTTAAATGTTCAACAGCGCCAGGGTTGGTCCAAATGTAATAAAAAGGCTTCATATGTAATAAGTAACTTATTAAGAAATCAGAAAAAGACTGAGCAACTGATCGACAGAAATTTCATTTCATTACGATTAAATGTGTTATGGAATTCGCGAAAGTTATGTTCGATATTGAAATTAACGGCCCTAACTAATGAAGGTTGTTTATATTTTGTCGTTACATCTAATGTGTCTCTTAGACAGCATCGGTGAAAGCCTTTGTCAAATATTTCGAGTACGAGTATCTATCGAAAACAGCATACGATAACGTCTGGCTCTAATATCATCCACATGTTATCGCGGCCTCATAAAATTTCAACTTCAACTAGCTTTGAGGCTCTTAAAAGCCGAACAATATTAGTGTGAATTGGGGTTGTATGAGTCAGTTGTTCAACTTGGTTCTTTCAAAAGATTTTTCTAAAGTCATTTCGGAAATGCAATGTCGTTTTGCACTTAATTATTTTTTTGTGCAAATTTTGTTCAGTTGAGACCAAATACTTGAGAATTTGATAATGAATATACAGTAATGAACAGTCCACCACGAAACGCCGCACTGACAGCAGGTGAAACCATTTCCTCTTCGTCAATGCTCTCCGGTGCAGCTGCTGACTTGCAGCTTAACTCGTAGAAGTCACTAGTTTGATCGTCAGTCAGCCTGCTGAGTTGATCGTCACTGCTTATTGGTAGCAACCTGAACGTGATTCGACTCACACTTCAAACGTGTTACTGCCATTGCTGATGAACGCAAATTCAAATCGTAAAATGCTTCATATGCTCATATGCAGTAGGTACGCATTTTATGCGCCTCGCATGAACTAATGAGAAGTGCTTAAGTAGGACCCGTGCATGTATAAAAACTTGTGACACGCGTCTTATCTCTTTGATATTCTATGGCCTTGTGACTAATAATGAATACTGCTTCTTCGAGGTTTCAGCACCTCATACCATCGTTAGGAAAACAGAAAAAACATGATTATTACAAGGAAATTGACGATATTTTTATGTTTCAGTTTCTTAAGTACCGAAAAGTCGAACAAGGAGGATTCGTTCCAGCCAACTGATGTTCTTCAACAATAGTACTGTGATAATTTTTTCCTGTAGCTATTTTTTTGTCTGGTTTGCACTATTCAACAGGCTTGCGTTTCGGCGATTGAAAACGTAGCCACCCCGCTTGCGGATCAGGTGTTGAGCTACCGATACGTAAAGCTATCGTCAGTAGTACTACCACAATATTCGTCAGTTATCGTCACGCACTGTAAACAATCATTCTATCTCCCTTTCAAATTCACAATCAACTTCGAAGGAATGGAAATGTCCTTACAACAATTCATTTCTTCAAGGCCCTTTAGTGATTTTCCTTGCCTTTTTCTTTTTGAATTTTCACGCTCCATATAATTTTATAATCTTTTACTTGATTATTCTATTCGAACAGTAACTAACAAACATGCAAACTTCGATGAAGTGCTAGCGTTTCGTCCATCAAACTCTGTAAACTGTTAGTTTCCACTAACTTACTGCTATTGAAACTAGCCGAATGTTTTGCTTAAAATAACGACAACCTTTAGTTTTGAATAAATTTTTAAGTTCTTCCTCCCTTCGACATACCCATCTTTTCGCAATCACAGGAGACCCTTAAGAGTTAGCAGTTGACCAAATGAAAAGCCCGTTTGAAGAGAAGATTTGCGCAATATGCAATGGAATTCACTGATCACTGACGCACCAAAATGGTCAAATATATCCTCTAAGGTTACATATGGGAATTTTGCGGTACTCACTGAATGCAAGAATCCAAAAATCTTCGACGAATGCTGCTAGATAGATGCTCATATGTTAAAACTCAACGAATTCTGCCCGACACTGATTCTCACAACAGCATATTGCAAAACTCAAAGAAATGGAGTCAAATGCTGCGTAGCATAAAAGAACCTGCACACACGATCGTCACCATAGTTGAATGAACGGCAGTTACGCTCGTAAAGACAATTTTCGATGCATTGCTCAAGACTGAAATTGTGAGTCTTGGAGAGAGACTGCGTTGAGACAAGGCGTTTTCGGTGAAACTTCTCGAACAGGTATGGTAAACTGCACTTCAGCTCCAGCGATCGATCCACACATACCGGCTCATACAAGCTCAGATTGTCTTAAATACATCTTCCTAGATTGATTATTTAATAACATAACTGAAACTGTTTTAAAAAATGCAAGCAAAAATACAAGACACTTTTGGACATTGCGCAAAAGCAACTGACTGAGAGCAGTGTGACCTCTGAACGCAATGCGCTAGCAAAACTGAACTATTTCGCAAAATAACCAAGGTGAAATGTTTTTATACAAACCCGATGAGACTGCGCGTTGAGAATCTTCTTCGGATATGAAGCACTCATTCGTTCTTGCATCGAATTCGAAGGACCTGCAAAAACGCTGGATATGTACACAAAAGGGGGAAAGAAAAGAGGAAGACCGTAAACATATACGTATTTCTGCTCTCTTCATTATTTTACTACGGCTTTCGAGCTTCTCGGGCACATGTCACATTGAAAAAAGCAAATGAAAGTTTCGGTTGTTGAATCGAACAACAGTTGCCCGGAAGAATCGGTTTCAGGAAATTCCAATTTTTTTTCGGCAAAATATTTCGCCTGGGAATTTACGTGCTGCTAATTGCCTTGTAAAATTCGACTTCATGTGAAATAATACTATAAAGATCCTAAATCCAAAGTCACAATCGTTACTAATCGCGAAGGTCGTGGATGAGCCCTGCTGTGGGAGGAGAAGGCTGCGAACATCCCTGAGCATGCTTCCGCTGACGAAGGCGGCGTTTGATGCTAAATGACATTGACAAAACTCAACCAAACAGGAGCTAACGTGAAGGGGATTCCGTTACGGACTCCCAACCGACTCGATTATGATTACCGAATAGTCTGCGAAAGATTTTCGTATTTTTATCCGCATCGATTTTGATTTGTGCTCTTAAACAAATATATCTGCTAAAAAGCGTTATAAATGGTCCTGCTGGCGTCAGTTTCATAAATCACTAGTCCTCATTCAGGATATCAATTTCACATTTTTCTCCAGGTATTCTTTTGTATATTAAAAAATCGATACATTTATGAAATGCCTTTCTTCGAACTTTTCGAAACATAGGGGCCATACCGTTATCGAGTTAGAGTCTAGCTCGTTCGTTCGTCTACGGGAAATTTCCTTTATTCAGGATTGATGGATTTCTGTTCTATGAAATAGGCAGCTGCTAAACGCAATAGGTTATACCTGCAGAAAACCAACGGCGATTCGATACACTCTCGCATGCAGTTGCGAATATCACGAACACCCATAGAAATGTCTTTACCGCGAATTTCAGTATGTTTTGACATTACAAATTCGACACGCTTGTTGCCGCACCGATCCTTCTCTAAAATTCATCTCGATTACTCAACTCAATGTCTAGAACTTAAGATTGTTCAAAGAACGCACAAAAAAATTAATGCCCAAAGATTGCAGGAAGACTAAGAACGCTCAAAGCAAGGAGAGATAACTAAATTATGTGCCATTCTAGAGGTTGACCGAAAATTTCTTTAAAGTGGCCATAACGACGATTTCCTTTTCAGCTTCACTCCATAAAATTTCGTTTTAATTCAACAAATCCCTTTTATAGAAGCGTATAAATATTCTATTTATTTTTTTCAGGCTAAGATTTCAGCAAGTGAAAATATGCACACAGATAAAACTGAATTAATCGATCGTCTGCTTAATTTGAACGCATGAGCTAATATTAACGATTCGATCAAAAAACGCATTACATGAAATGCAATATACTTTACCATGAATACAGTTGTTTTCGTAATAAATGCTTTCGGCGTTCTCTTTCAATTGGCCTGAAGAACGATGCGACGCTCCATTTATTTGGCAAAATCTATAATTTGAAAGTTTTCCTTTGAGGATCGACCATACATGATCGTATTTATTTGCAATACTTGTAGGTCGTATCTGCTGTAACGTTCAGTCGATAGTTGTGCGTCCTCTTACTATTCGTTTTCCATTTCCAGTCTTAGTTGAATTATTTTCGCAAATTTGCTTCTTCAAATCTTTTTCATGTTTAAAGTTGCACGCCTTCTACTTGACAAACACAAGCAAATTCGTGTTAACAATTATTGTGGTGTAGTAAAAATAATGCCGACGGAATGTGATCTACATCCAACAAACCATTCCATTTCACGAACTCCTACTAAATAATGAATATTCACATTTTAATGCGCACCAACTATATGTGAATGTAAAATTTTTGGATAATCAAATTCTCGAAAGCGCATAAAAATGAACTGCATCTTGAATAGGTCTTATTACGACGTATGCGTTTTTGCCAAGTTTTATAAAAAAAAAAAACAAAATTTTTGAACTTATCCGCCACGCGAATGCGAAATTCCTTTATCGAATGTGAATGCGTTTTTGCTCTTTTAGCACGTTGAAATAGCTGGGTGATACCATAGAAATGTATAAGCAGTACTCAAGAAGTTACCAGTATGCAGCTCAACAGCATAATTTTCGAACTCGTTCTTGTTACGATTACGGCAACCGTTTTTTTTTCTACGTGAAGGGGGAAGGGATGGACTGGCAAGAAGCCCATACTTATACTTGTAAACAATGAGAGAAAAATTTGCCGAGGCGCCTACCGATCCGCTTGAAGATAGTTGACCGATAAACATCTCGGATCGTCGAGACATGTGTTCAGGCACTCGTCCACGTCGACCGCAGTCAACTCACGTAACGCATGCACGTAGAGCCTTTTCGAATGCAATACGTCGAAAGCGAACACCGCATGCTTACAAGCGCGTCCAACACGCAGGCACTTCTTCTCGAAGAGATACGCACGCTCATCGCCATTCGCCTCAACGTTCGCCACATGAAACGTCATATCATGTTTACTTTTCAACCATATTTACAAATCGACAAATTCACAATTATGAACACAGTTTTCATTGGTTATTGATTTTATTGAGCGAATACCGAAATTTCCGACAGTTTCACGATAAGTTCTTTCGATAACCTCGCAGTATAACTTATTAATAGGGAGATATTTATTCATAATTTTAGTAGAAAAAACCAGTCACGATACGTTTATTCATTTTGTTCGGCCGCAAAATCAATCGAGTTAAACGAAGCGAAAATTTCGCTTCTTCAGCTTTAAATTGAAACTTTTCATAACTCAACAACAGCATTCGTTTTTGTGAACCCAATTCTTCATTATCACATCATTAGGGCATATGACAACCTGAGTTAGCTGGCTGAAGTATTCACATGACGGTGAGTGCGTATTGAAGTAATTGAAACCAGCGCATTCGCTTCTTTCTCCATTTACAGGGTTAACGTTATCGCGACATAGATCAGCGCAGGTTACCATTTCGACCTGTAAACATATCGACATCTCATTAAGCATTCTTTTGGGTGCTCAAACGATATGCACTCGAAGTCGTATGCATTGTCGCTAAACGATCATTTGCCCGAATTTTTCATGCTCATCATCCCATAAGGTCATATTTTCCCATCCTGAAATCACACTAACTTGAATGTGATTATTCTCCTTTATATACCGCTCCCTCCAACTTATTTTCTATGTGTCCATCTTTCCACCCAAGTTGCTCGCTCAGAAATTAATAAATCGTTTGCAAATTTTGTTGTTTGGAGTCTTCTCTATTCATAGATGCTTAGTTCCACCGTAGTAGCCTAATTGGTTCTTTAGCTTAAACTAATAGACAGTCAAATAGACCTACAAATGCAAGCATGCGTACACATATATGCAAACAGACGGACGGATAGGCCCATACGGCTAAAAGCACTGAAAAAAGGATGCAAAACGGTTAGTAGTAAAAAAGCTATTATTGTGCCATTATGGGTTCTATTTTGTCGAAAAGATTTTAACAAAGCGATCACTTTACGGTGATGCTCGCGTCTAATCGAGAGATGTTTTCATTGTTGAGTGAATAAAAACAAAATTCAATAAGCGAACCATAGTGACGCTGGTTGGAGTACCATTGATGAATGCGTGATGAGAACGAATGAAAGACGGCTCAGCGCCCTTGACGCATACTCTCTCACGATCCGTATCGTCAGCCGTTTTCGAAGTTCTCATTGCGATTGGCACGTCATCAAACGAAAAATCCGCATCAAAAGGATTCGCTTCGCTATCGTTCGCAAGCGCTAAAATGCCATCAATTTTCCATAACGCGTTTGGACGGTTGCCCCCTTCCAGTTAAAATTTTTAGGAAAAAGATTGAAATCTTAGAATTTCTAGGAGAAAAGATTGAACTCTCTTCCCAACAAACGTTCACGTTCGCCCTCTTGCTTGCAATTACAGTATGACTTTTAGTGAGGGTCTGTCTTTTATGGAGATGTGACTAACACTGACTTTAAGGCGTCATTGTTCTTTTGGGCTGAGAAAAACGCAACTTCGTTTCATCTATCGTTTCTCTATGCTTGCATCTCTCATCATGCTTGCACATACGCATGCACACATTGCCATCATGCTATTTCCAACTGTAACTGCAACGAAAATTTTGAAATGGTCTTCATCGAGAGTGAAAAGATGAGCAAAGTGATAAGCGGAGGGCACGTCTTGGATAAGCTTGCAAATTTTGTTTTATAGTTAAGACACTTTGCCAACAGCGATGCGTAATGGGTCTCGAATCGATGGACTTGAACACAGCATCGTTATCGTACTTCTTGACAACAGTTGAAGCAGTTAATTAACAACGATAATTGGTTCATTTCCATTTAATGAAGCCACTTTTCAGCATTTAAAAATAATTAGCAGACCGAAAATCAAGTTAGCTATTGGGAGTGAACAACTTGGTCGTCATCGGCTGAAGTCTTTTTCCTTGCTAGGCGAAAGAAACTTCAGCAGACAGCAAAAAAATTGACACATCTCTATGCATACTGATCGTGAGTGTCCTTTTGGAAAGGATAATCGTATTTGCTCGCGTTATTACTTTTTAAAAAACAACGTTGTTCACGCCGTAATGATCGATCGACAAATGCGATCAACTCAAATAAGGACAATTGGCTGACCGTATTCTTAAGGTAAGAGCCTATCGAATAATAACAATCTGAAAATCGTTGACTGTGTTCGTTACGCAACATCACAAAAAAATGCACCAGAGCGCCGACTGATGACATTTCATACCTCTCGTCCTTTCCTCATTGCGAAATAACCGCTTGCCAAGAGGGTAGTTATGGCGGTGCGCAGAAATTATGTCTCACAGTTGACACCATGAAGGCGATCAAAAAGGCACTTTCCGAAAGCGTAATTCGCGTTATTACTTTTTAAAGTGTTGCGTACAACAAAAACAACGTTGTTCACGCCGTAATGATCGATCGACAAATGCGATCAACTCAAATAAGGACAATTGGCTGACCGTATTCTTAAGGTAAGAGCCTATCGAATAATAACAATCTGAAAATCGTTGACTGTGTTCGTTACGCAACATCACAAAAAAATGCACCAGAGCGCCGACTGATGACATTTCATACCTCTCGTCCTTTCCTCATTGCGAAATAACCGCTTGCCAAGAGGGTAGTTATGGCGGTGCGCAGAAATTATGTCTCACAGTTGACACCATGAAGGCGATCAAAAAGGCACTTTCCGAAAGCGTAATTAATCAACGATGGCAACGAACAGTTAAGTTAACAAATAAGACTGTCGGCTTAGCGAGCTATTGCGATACTTTATGTGTGAGCAGCCCATTCTTCAGAGCAACCACCAGTTCAGTGATCCACCTTTAGATAATGAAAATTCCTGTTCCACCTGATCCCTTAGCTTGCACAATTCTTTCACTAAAAATTCCTTTTCTGCGATCTTTCGTGGCAAAATGCAATTCGATCAGTAGTGAAATGCATGTAAATTTTAAACTCCATCTCAGCATTCCAATCGAGGCCAAACAGCTAGCTGGTTGGAAATTAAAGGTATGAGGTAAACTTTAAGTGTAGCATAAAATCATAAATTTCATCATCGTAGCTCGAGTGACTCCCGAATAAATTACCACACAGACAAACATGCATAGATATATGCACGCGAACAGGCGCAACCACTCTGCAATACATTTTGCAAAATGCAAATTTGCCAAACTGCATAATCGACAAACGGCTGATGAGCGGTTAAGTGAAAAAAACCCTCGTTAGGGATATTCTAGTTTGTAGCCGTCGTTGAAGTTTAAGCAGTATTAGGTTTTTTGTCTGATTCGATAAACATCGTGCGACCTGCTGAATGTCAATTTCTTTTGATCGCTTACACTGTAAACGAGACTGCCGATCATGATCGCACATAACATCTCGTGATGTAACAAATCTTTTCTACGAAACGCATCATGAGCTGCATTTGTTCGGTGCATTAAAGTGCGCCGATTGCTCCAAAAATAATGTAGTAATGAGCTCAGTGTGCAGTTGCAAGTGAGGCGATAAAATGCATACACGTCAGTCTATTCAAATCAATCGCGTGTTTATGTCGTTTTATGGCCCTTCTTAAAATCCGAGCAACAAAAGGATTTGTCTTTTTTCAGAAAAAAAAACACGAATATACGACCTTTATTTGAGAATTGCTCTTTAGTTGGTCGTAATGATAATATAAAAAGTTGTGAGGGGAGCTGTAAAAGATATCTTGACCGAAGGTCTTTCCCTAAATGCAATTCAAAGTTTACTGGAAAATGTATTAATGAAGTGCTATATTTCCGATTAGGCGATAGTTTTTGACAAAGTTCTTCCAGATGATTTTTATAACAATAAATTGCATTTGATTTTAACTCGATAAAATTATGTCGGTTGCAGCAATAAAGCTCAAACAACCATCACAACTCATTATACAGTTCCCAGACGACGCTGGGTGATTTGCAAACAATGCAAATGAAAGTCGACACTCATGCTCAGTGTGCTGTTCAGTGCAAGACAAGTAGAAGGATCGGACAGGATCGGATAGGATCATCTCGAAAGGAATGGATCGGATAGCACTTAAATGAGCAAAATTGTACACCTTTTCCGGACTGAACAAACGAGTAATGTTTTTTTTTAAATCGAAAATTAAAAAAGGCAGAAAACAGTTACCGCTCAGACAACGCTGAAGTGCTGAAATGTGAAAATGAAAGTTTCGGAAAGTTTTCGACCAGCATTTATTTAAAAACAATTCATGCAATGAGGCGTAATCCGACGGACGACGAAAACGACAATATTTGGTGTGTGCATAGATATTTCTCGTCACACATATCACCCTTTGATTGAACAGCACAGTTATTCACATCGAGAAATGACAATTGTTACTGATTTTATTAATGCTTCTAATAGATAGTGCCAGGAAAATCTTTAGCGAGTACGCTAACCTCTTAGAGAAATATTGCGCAAATTTTGCAAATCATACGTTCTCGATTATCCCGCAACTTGACTCGGTGACTCTCGTACTTATTCTCTTGCGCTTTCGTTTGCAGTTTCTAAAATACCAGTTAAGAAAAGATCGAAAAACTCGGATCTCCACTAGTCTTTGTTTTTGCTTTCGCATCTCTCTGTCCCTCATCACTGGCGAGCGCTAAAGAAATTTGCAGCGAACGTAAAACTGTGATGTCCGTTCATACTACTTTCTAGTACACAGTTCATGGATTAACTAACTATTCGCAGTTTCAGCGAATGTTTTACTCATGAACGACGATCAGAACCAGGTCGACTTACCCGTCGGAACGCAAAGAATCACTAGGAGCACAACGTAGAAGGCAGGAGTTCGCATGGTGGCACTGCTCTGATTCATGGATGCGAGGCGCACGTTTATATGCACAACTGGATCAAGGGGTTCGTTTCAAGAGTGCATGAGTGCCTCTCCAAATATGACACACATTCACACCCCTTAACTCACATTTCACTTTCTGTACTTCTACCATTCCTCCGATGACGGCTTGCTTGAAACGCAGTCCCTCCTGGAATAAATTCTGCACTATTTTTGACAAAATTCTGTTTGAATCAAGCGAATGCACACTGATGGACGCTGCTATGAGGCAGTGAGCACTCTATAAATGAAATTAATTAGCTGAAACGAACTTTTCACATCGTTTATACTTGTTTTCTGCTCCAGCGATCGCGCTTTTCCACCACTGGCAAACAGGAGAATTGAAATGAACTGTGAAATGGGTAAATGATTTCAACGATAACGAAATAGATATGATAGGTCATTCACCTGATACCTTAGAGGAGCAAATGTTTAACGGTTGACAAAAGAACTGAATTCGATGAATACGCATACTGCTTCGGAAACAAGCGACAGGCCGCTGAACTGGGTGGTAGGCGAAAAACTGATCAAATAATGTGTAAGTTTCTAGGGCACGTTCTGAGTTTTGGTCTCCATGATAATACTTTTCAATGTTTTCTGACTCGCAAACTTCGCTTGTACTTGGATAACCATAAGCTTGGTGCGCTGTTTAAGTCGGTTGCCGCTAAAAAAAAGAGGAATTCACGTCAACGAGCTACCATGAAACGCCTACAATAGTCTGCATTTTATATAATTATAGTGTTACTTATGTAATTGAAACAGTACAGAAAGTGGTTCAGTAAAAGTCGCATAGTTGAAACAAAATGCGCACTTGATGTGGTTTTCTTAAGAATTTTAATGACTGAGAGGAAACAGAGAGAGGAACTGGATAGCAACAAAAATCAACTCATCTCACGCCAACTCCCTCTATTGTCTAAGACTTCTATTGATGAGTAGATCGTATGAAACATGCGATAAATAAACGTAGAGGAATACTGTATGTTACAAAAAACGTTTATTAAAACATGCGTTCATAGAGGCGATCGCATAAGTTTTATGAACTTTTTTCTTTTCCAAGAAAATCACTCATAACAACGTTTTACTGCTTGCTTGTTTGCATGTTTTTTTGTATGCCGTAGTTGCTTTTTTCGATTACGGAAAAATACGAAAACAAATGAGCGAGTTTTCGAGGGGCTCAGTTCGATCATTCCACACGGCGTTATTTTAGATGTGCATGGAAAACAAATTTGTGCAAAGCAATTTAAAATGTACTCAATATTTAACAATAATCTATACCAATAATTTGGCTGTATTTTCATCCGTTTGAATAGAAACGAAGATCGAACGATGTGTGGCGACGTGCCGATCAATTTGGTTTTCGCAATAATTAATCATTTCACAGTTTCACATGAGAAAAAGAAATCAATTGAAAAGAAAATAAGAAACATGTTTGTACTGCGCGTGATGCAGCAACAATTCCATGAAGATTTAAGTGGATCAGCACGATAGAACGACAAAAAAAAACGATACGCTAAAGTATGCCGATCAAAACTGCGCACAAGTTGGCAGGCACTCGTCAGATTTTTTTTGCCGCAATTCTAAACGATTTGCAAATGATCAACTCTCGACTAACATCTCGGGAGTACCTCCTCATTAGTGAACGAATAGAACCGATCAGTTTTCGCTTACACCTTTATCGCCTTCATATACATATGTGAATAACGTAAAGAAATGGACGATAGAAAAAGAAGATGAACGCATATTTCATCTTTCTTTTCAAAAAGTAAGCATCAATTCTCGAAGCGAAAATTTCGCCAACATTTCAATTATATTGTTGCTGAATTCAACGTTGGCACCTTCTCATGGACAACGCATGCTCGGCTGTGACGTTCGGACGTTTGGGAAATAAATGATTCATCATGGGGAGACGGGGGGTGAGGATTCAAACTAGATTTTCAATCTTTTTTTAAAACATTTATATACTCACCCGTTTAAACGCCTGAGGAACAAGTTGCCCATCATGGAAAATTTTGGTTTCTTTTTAGGTTTCCTTATTTTTCTTATTTTTAGGTTTATATATATATATATATACATTAAAAAAGGTTGGATTCCTTATTCCTTCAATTCGGAACTTCAGTGAATTGTGGTAAATTTTTGTTGCACTCCTTATGCACCTCTTATTGTTTTTCATTTTCAGCGTTTTTTTTGAGTCAATGCAAAATCTTCCACTTATAAGTTTTAAAAAAGGCTCGGAAATATCTACTCTATGCGCTTGATACCTCATCATCTAACTTTAGTAATTCATAATTGGAAGTGTGCCGAGTGCGGCTGCTCAGGTCATCGGCTCTCCTTTCGCCTATCTCCATTGCCCGCAAGGACGCCTTTGTTTTCCAGTTATTCTCCTGCATTCTTTCGATTTTTTCGATACTGCTTCCGACTACCTGCATCTGTAATACTTCTCTCCGTTTCAGCTTGAGCCTCCTTCTGAACAATGGCAAAAACCAGTAAAGTTTCTTCTGAAAGTAGATCTGCTTTTGATGAGCTTATGGTGCCTTCTGAAGGAATGCGCAAGACCATGCAATAAATGATGGCAAACATGGCGGAAGAGATGCACAAATTCCTAACTGCAATGATTCAGGATATTCTGGGCAGCATTATGCCCGAGATGGTCAAAATGCCCACTCATTAGCTAAATTCCATGCTCAGCCCCAACTTTGAACGTCTATAGATTATGGAAAGGGACACCGTCTATGCCAGTCACTTAACGACGCAGTGGCAGTCCTTTAACATACGTCCAGATCAACTCAAAAGGCTGAGAACGGTTGCAGCTTCGCATCTGATGCAGAAGAGCAACAGCGGCGTCGTTCTGCTGTATTCATCGGTGTTGAAGAATCATGCGAACTTCCTCATCTTAGACATGATCGTGACGTGGAATCAGTGGCAGTAATATTGGACGAATTGAACGTTGACGGCGTCCCAGTCGAAATGTACAGAATGGGAGTGTTCAACAGCAAAACGTCGTCCAGTCAAGGTCATTTTTAGAAATAGTCATGATGCTGTACAAGTATTTCTCCAATGTTATATGCTGAAACGTTCGCCCCGGTTTTCCTCGGCCTACATTGGCCCATCTTATAGCGCTGCAATTCGTGAAGAACTTTTTACGAAGCGTAGAGAAGGCCCAAATGTGCTATATGTAATGCGGAATAATCTGGTTGTTAGGCGCGGCTCAGCTATCCCTCGAAACCCAACAGGCGATACACTTGAAAGCCAGTCGGGGGGCGGGTATAGAGGCAGGGTTCTAAATGCTTCACCCTTGCCTCCGCTCTTTCCCTCCTCGGTTGAAGCTGCGATTCTTATTAGAGTCAAAGTTTTTGGACTAAATCGCATTTATTTCAATGCTCACAGCATAGTAAACAAGTTGCCGGAAGAGTTAGCTTGAGGCATTCATTCGCCAGTGCGGTACACAGCAATTGGTTGACGGCGCAACTCGTCAAGACAACATGCTCGACCTTGTCGTCACAAATGATCTGACCCTTGTAAACGAAGCTCTCGTAGGCGAAAACTTCTCCGCAAGCGACCATGCAAGCGTACTTTTCGAGGTAATGGTTAAACCGCCAGTTTCTTCGCTTCACAGTTACCGAGATTTCAAAAGGGGTGACTGGGTCACGGCTAATGCTATGCTCTCAAGTACTGATTGGAGTACCTACTTTTTGGAATATTCTGATATCGAGGAAATGTTTGCACATTTTATCAAGTTGTTGAACGTTATTGTTGATGTTTGCATCCCACTAGCAAACACGAAAAGAACCACCCCATCCCTGCCCAAATACTTACAGAGAATGACAGCCAAAGAACATTTTTTGTGGCTCGATTGCGACAAGCCAGGTGGGCAAGCGGCATTTCCAAGTGTGCTAGAGACTTCCATCAGGCTTATCAGCAGTTTGCGAGAAATCAAGAAAAGCGTTTGATATGTTCCGGGAATGTTAGGTGGTTTTATAGGTATGTGAACATAAAATTAAACGTCCGCCACGATAAAAGATGCGAATTCGTGCCCTATCGTAGACGATTGTGTCAAGTGCGAAATGTTTGCAGACTTTTTTTGTCGTCTTTAAGAAAGACGATAACTTTCTGCCAGAATTCCTATTTAGAACAAAAGAACGACTGCCAACGGTGAATGTGAGTGTAGAATCTGTGAGAAACGCCATTGACAAAGTGAGCAAAAAACTCCACTTACTCCTTCCTGATGGATTACCTTCTTACTTCATAAAACACCTCAAATATTGTAGCTGTTCCACTGAGTTTAATTTTTGAAAAAAGTATTTCCTGCTGCTCCCTTCCCTCCGCCTGAAAGACAGCTGTAATTGCTCCTTTACTAAAGCAGACCCGTCCTACCTGCGTTGAAAACTATTGCCGTGTTAGTCTGACGTCCTCAGTGTGTAAGGTAATGGATAACTTACTTCTGCATCTTCAGAAAAACAATCTAATTCATCTAGGCCAGTATGGTTTCTTACCAGGTCGATCAACTATCTCCCAAATAATAACCTCAATGTGTGACTGGATTAGTGCACTTGATGACAAGATTCAAACCGATGTAGTATATATCGACTACGCCAAGGCTTTCGACGTCGTCTGCCACAGTATGCTTCTGCACAAGCTAGAAGCTTACGGTATTTGTGGTTCACTAGGAACTTTCCTGATGAATCGTCGGTTCACCGTAAAGGTGGGGGATTCCTTCTCCAACTATCGAAATCAGGCCAGTGGTGTGGCCTCAGGGAAGTGTGCTCGGCACATTGTTATTCATACTGTATATAAACGATGTCTATGATAATTTGTCTCGCGATTGCAAATTGTTAGCGGATGATCTAAAAATATATCGTCCTTTGCAAAACCCCGCTACTGATTTTCACATTTTGCAAAGCGATCTGAACGCCTTCAGCGCTTAGTGGAAATCTTGGCAACTTGACATTTCGTACAGGAAATGCCGGCTTCTCCATATCAATTTCCGTCATGATTGCTTCCTGCGATTGGATAACAAAATTTTACTGTCTGCGGACGATGGGATCCGCGATCTCGGAGTCAAGACTTGTCCTAATTTGCACCGAAACCTTCACTGCACTGAAGTCGCTACGAAAGCGCTAAAGGTGGCTAACTGCATCCTACGTGTATTGCAACATAGATGTCTTGAACATTGCCGTTTAGCATATATTGTATACTGCCGTCCCATACTAGAATACTGTACGCAAGCATGATCACCATACTTGATCAGTGAAATAAAAATTGTTGAAAACGTGCAAGAACATTACACTCTTATAGCATTTCGTAAATTGTTCGTGGGACCACATGCACCTAATTATAAGGCCAGGTTGAAAATATTCGATTTCGAACCTCTGGAGTATCGCAGACTTAAATTTGACCTGGTCCCGTGTTTCAAAATTGTCAGAGGTTTCTCTGATATACCCTTTAAAAGTTTATTTACACTTCTTGACCCTCGTGAACGTCGACCCCGTCGTTATCAATTGGCACAGAAAACATGTTCTGTGAACAGTGTATTCTATTGCTTCCAGTTCAGAGTAGTCCGTATTTGGAATGAACTTCCTGGTAGAATCGCTGAGGCGCAAAATCTTTCTGTGATCACGAGTCGCCTCGACTCATTTGACCTCAGGATAGTTGCTCATCTAATTAATTAAGTGACATCTCATATTCGTTTGATTGCTTACTTTATTATATTGAATGATTCTGCTTTCCCCATGTACACATGTTTACTCAGCTTTACTATCACTCATTTCCTTGCTATTCCTTGCTCATTACACTCGATTCTTTCTATATATATGTGCAATTTATCTACACGTGTAGCGGTATAATCGTATTTATGTTGGTGTCGCTTTGTTATATATCTCACTGCCTCGTGCAGTTTTCTTTACTCATGTGAATAAAGACTATTCTTCTTCTTCTAGTAACAATCGTCATTTCAACTTCAAAATTCTCCATCTAATAAGTTAGATAATTTTCCGTCTAATAACAACAGTCCAATGTCAAAAAAGTCTCTACTATGCACTTACACGAAACTCAGTGAAAAAAGACGATTATGAAATACGGCACCTATAAATCTACTCGTAAGCTTTTTATGTGTGATCTGAAGCATTCGGCGTTTACGTCTCTCTATCGCAATCAGCTAATTCACCGCCCTTTTAGAGTATCATTTTTGTGGCTTGTTTTATTAATCGAGCCATAAAATTACTGACAGAAAATAATTTGGCATAAACAATAAAAACTGGCATAAGCGTATAAAACGTCTCTCCTATTATGGCCGCTGGCCTCTTTCCTTCGACATCATCGACTACCCCCGACTCGACTCATTCTCATTATATTCCGTATTCAGCCAGGCCGAGCTCTGTCATGAACCTGCACTTAACATTACACTTCGTGCTTGTCATTTATGCTTACCTTTCGTCCGTCCTCAAAAATCAGTCAACTTCTTGTCCTCAAATAAAGGACCCTGGTTTAATTCTTGCTGATGACGATTGTTTTGCTCCCAACGTCAAGTCAAAAAACACGCGTTGTTCCTTATCCAGCCGGCTACTTACCTTGGTTCACTCGTTACCCTTACCATAGCTCATCGCCTCTACCTATGAAACCTGTTACTATGCTCACCATGAATTGTATTTGTTACAGCAACGATAGCAAAATGTTGCAGAAAAATGCCCTGCAGGAGAAGCCTTTCTCTCAGTATAACAGTTGCTGTTCTTGGAAAAAAACGTTTCATGACGAATTTATTAAACAAAATTCTATAAAGGCACATAAGTGTAGATAGATACAAAGACTCCAATAACACGCACGCATAATATTGTAACATTTTTTCCTGCAGCTCTCTAAGCCATCATTCACTCAAAACACTTCTGACTGATGAATTGGCTAAACGGAAACTTTTGTATGCGTTTTTAAACT
The DNA here is from genome assembly GCA_000803305.1 of Toxocara canis. Lineage (NCBI taxonomy): Eukaryota > Metazoa > Nematoda > Chromadorea > Rhabditida > Toxocaridae > Toxocara > Toxocara canis. Next base: position 221,337 of record JPKZ01002345.1, read on the forward strand.
TGAAAAGTACCCAATGTACATATTGGAACAAAATAGATATTTATTCCAGCATTGGCGATCGAAAAGGGTTCTCTTGGATCATTTCAATCTTAGTTCCACAGAGTGTTTCACAGAATTTTAGTTCCCTGTCAATTGAATGGCTCCTAGAGGATACCCAGATAAAAGAACAGAGAAGGACACAATATTACCTGCAAACGGATAGGAGTACGGTATGAGCACTGCATATACGACCCGAACAGAGGAAGAACGTTCAGCGAAAGACCGAACCGCTGGTTAAGTAAGTAATCGTTGCACTCCCAAAACGAATAAAAACAGTGGCAGTCGTAGAGAGTGACTCGACGTGCGTATGGCACCAGCCGGAAGACCATCCAATAAATCAAGCACACGAATCTGTTTCACTGTCGACAATACAAGTTGGAAGCGCACGGCTTCGTTACGTGAGACTGCACCAGCCAATTTCTTTACGTATGGAGAGCAGACCTGAATTCGAGTTTTACCGTTATTAACTAGCAGTTTTCAATCTAATAGTTTCCATTTTTCTAACAACTTCGATGGCGGCTAACATACCTTTCATAAGAACGAAGATAAATTTTTCAATATCAAGCTATTTTTAAGCTCTGATAGCTACGGATTCCGCTCCAAACACAAGCCAGTTCTCCACATATACCTCATGCGAGTAGATGAAAACAGTACATATAAAAGAGCAGAATTTGGCCCAGAGTTGAGCTCCCAGAAAAGATAGTAGATTCATTTAGTCCATCGGCTACACATACTCCTCGTTGAATACACCGAAAGTGACTAAAAAAACAACCTTTTCTGCTTGCCCTACGTGCCAACGTTTGGCCGTTTCGTTGAGACGTGGATTGATACCAAACCATTCCATTTGAAAGATAATATTGCCTTCAGATTTGAATTCGTCCAGAAACATTATTCGGCACTGGACCTCCTGAAAATTCACGCAGCTATACTGTTAACGTAATGAAGGAGGACCAAAGACGGTCTGGCAGCATTCGGTTGAAAAGCTTCGTTTGACGCTAGCATAGAAACTTTTTGGAAGAGAGGTGGTAAAGTGCTCGGCAGTAACCATCGAGTAGCTGCTGCTAAGATCGGTGAAAATATAACTATTTCAAAAACTGTTCCTGGACCGCAGTCATGGATCCGGACTCTCGAATCACATAAACTGGCTGAACATAAGCAGCAAGTAAACTCACATGTGGCATTAGCCTTTCGAGAGCAATCTGTAGGCGACTTCCAATGTCATGTGCTACAAAGTTATCTTCCGAGACGAAACCGGACCGTTCAAGCACACCCTTTGGCACTGTTTCTTTAAGCATTGCGACCTCGTCGAGTGAATAGCCAACTAGCAGATAAACTCCTTCAAAAATATTGTTAAACTAGCAAATGCAACAACTGTACAGAACCAATGATCGTTTTAGATGCGAGAACTGAATGCTTTCATATTGCCAAAAAAAAATTTTCATTGAAAGAGCAAAATCTGCTTTCATTTCGGAAAACTGAAGTCCTGCTTTAAATGAATGGATAAAGGAGCTTATTGTGGAATATGAATCGGAAACCTCTTTGCTAAAGAAACACGTATTTACAAACAAAATAGAAGAACTAGTATGATTACAGATTTCTCGCAGCTGTCATTCTTCTCTCACTGCGCCTGCGCTGCTGGTCAACACTACCGACCTACTACTTCGGTCATTCATAGTGATGGTGCCCATTTCACGTTACTTCACTGTGGACATCTTAGAGGAAATTGCTGAGGCAAGCACCTGACTGGATGCTTGCTACCAATGGACGGATGTTCATCCATCCGCGAACAAACAGATTTAAAGATGAATATGAGAAACGGATAAGTGTTTAAGAGAAAAGATTGTTAATTATTTTACAATAACTACTGAACAGAAATATTTCCTTTGGATGTAGTTTAGCTTAATTTAACGCATCATTACTTAACGCGTTGCGCATTATGCAGTGACACAACAAATGAATTGGTCACGATTATAATGACTGTCAACTAAACCGTTATCCATCCCTCCTCCCAATTCTCTTTTAGTTTTAAGCGGAAATCTCACTCCCACTTTCAGGACGCTTTTGATTTTCTTTTACTGCTTCGGAAAGTGCAACAAGTCTTAAAGCAAAGATTGCGATCATTAACTGTTCATCGTCTTTCGCCACCACTAAAAGGACAACTCTCGGTGAATCTGTGAACATGTCAACACGTGGTACCTGGTCCAAGATCTGGGAGATCTTCAGGCTGATCGCAAATAAATACCCCTGACTGGCATGTGCATGCGCCACGATCCTTTATGTATAGCCTTTCGCCGTGTTCTGCAATATCGTCATTATATGAAAGTATCTTCAAATTTACGAAGACTTGAATGGATAAGTCGCACGGCAAAATACAATATCTTTGACTGTGATGCTGTGATTATCAAATAAAGTACGTGAAAGTACGACAAACGATGAAGTAAATTAAGTAAAAAAACTTTGAATGTGTAGCGGCTGTTTAGCTTCACGACTCGATAATTTAATGCATACAGCGCAGCTGCTTGGGAAAAAACTCCGGATCCTCTATTTTTGGCGCTCCTCAGAAAGAAAGACTGCATTCTATAAGACGCATTTTCCAAAAATGCGCTTGTATTTATTGCGTTCTTTGGTTAATGCACTTCGTTGCATATTAAGGCAGATATTTGTCTGCAGAGCACAGGATATTTTTGGCCAGGTAGTTAAAAGGTGCCGCTAATACAATGAGTAGCGGTGAGAGGTTCTAAAGCGTTTAGGGACCTATGTAAAAGGCCGTCTGCACTAGACAGTTTTCAGTTTTAGACGCATTCCAGTGAGGAGTTTCTATTCTATGGGCTTTAATTCAAGAGTGAATCTCTGTCCAAGCGAATGCAATGTACAGTAGTACCCTGTATCTCCTGATTCAGAAGCCGCGGTTTCGGTTGTTCGGGGGTGACTGAAAGTTCAAAAAATAGAATATATTATTATATTGTGCAGAGCATTACTGTACAGTATAATGAGGTACCGCACAATGTCAAGTATTTCATTGACACTGTTTCCAATATTAGAAAGATGTGCAACTTATGTGTGATTTGTGCTATATTGTACGTTATATCGTTCTATATGACATTCTCTAATACCGGCAATACCAGGCAACAGAGTTAGACCTTGCAACACATCCCTCGGATACGGATATTTAATGTGTGCACTGCTGTATAAGATTTCGAGGAAGGAGAGGAGTACAAATTCGCAAACCATGTGAGCGGGTCGTCGGCACTGAAGTTTTGGTAATCTCCCTCGTGAAGTTTGGGATTGCTTCGGAAATTTGAACTGAATTTTGCTGAATCGGATGTTAAGGGCGCCGCACTTTTCCGGTTCGTGCGAATGATGGGGAGAGGAGCGGAGGGGAGGGGAGGGAGCAGAGAAAAGGGGATTGCGTGCTCACCCTTGCCGCCCATGTTTCCTATTGAACAAAGGTCGGCTGTCCGCTTTTATAGATTATTATTTCTGTCATAATGCCAACGCCTTCAAAAAGTCGAAAATGTATACTGATACGTACTTAATTTCGCAGCTAATGGGAAGGTGTTTGCCCTGATGACCCGAAGTGAAAAGATTATCCGCATCGGTCAGGATAGGCATTCTCGCACCAGTCAGGATAGGCAGATGCTCC
>JPKZ01002345.1:225563-258801 GCA_000803305.1 Toxocara canis
GGAGGGGGTGGGGGGAGGGATGAAGGAAAGGATTGGAGGAAAGGAGGAACCCCTCACATGGTTTTACTGTTACGAGAACAGGTCTTATGAGGAGATGAGGAAACTGTTGCATTTCTTTGGAAAGATTTCGACCATTTAATTTTCAGCACGCACCAACTGTGGTGAGCGGTGCATTGCATTCTCCTTCTGGCATGCATGGCAGTTTAGAGCATGAGAGACGTTCGTCCGCACTGCAGTGGCACCAAGAGGAACACCGTCCTGACCAGTCATGATATCTCTGAAAACACCCATTTTTCCATACCGGCTTTATTTAACATGGAAGATAACGAAAAGAATGAATAGTACTAGGTTCGAAATCGAAAGTGTATAAGGTTTATTTTTTTCGCTTTAGGAACTCTTACCCCCAATTTGCACTTGTAATTTCCCGATGGTTCTTCCTCACCTCACAATGTTTAATCATATTGTCAAAATATCGATCCTTTCATTTAAATTTCTTTTTCAACTTTTCTTTGTGCCCTACAGTCCAAACTAATTTATCGCTTTATCGCCTTTAACCTTTGCGAAACAATCGTTGCCATAAAATATGCTTACAAAAATTTGTTGCTCAAAAGAATTCCAAAAAAGAGAAAAATTTTAAAGAGACTTTTATAGAACTTTTTTTTTGAAACCAACCCGAACAATGGATCCTTTGTAGTGAGTGATTGTATTCCCGTTGGCATCTTTTGTTGTGCATCCACCTGTAAAGATGCTATCAGCAGTACAACTCCAATGTTCACATGCGGTTTCAAAGTACCTAGAAGGAAAAAGTTCCGAGGTTACCACCACTTGAAATCGAAACTTCAGAGGTGATTGGCTGCCAATGAAAAATTGTTAATTTTCTTAAGCAAAACTATTCTCATCGTCTTCTTATTGTTGGATGTTTTTACAATGCACTAGCAGGATAAATTTTGATTGACATTTGGCTTTATGCTCAATAGCTCGTTCTGCTTTTTCCGAATTTCCTTCTTCTTCTATTTGAAAAAAAAGATTTGTTTAACTCCAAAAGGGTCGAGAGTCCAGGGACCTATGGATGCTCTTCCCAGAATCTCCCATCGATACTTTTTTAATGACCGTCTTTCCGGCCGAAATGCTCAAAGAATGAGCCCCAACAAGTTTACCGCTCCGTTGACGTTTTGGATGTCATACTTCTGATTGCCTTCCAATCTGTTCTCTTACAAAAACTTTTGGGAAATGCACTCCTCTTCGCCAAAGTACTTTCTCGCGGGGCCTACTCAGCCGAAAGCCGCTTTTCGAAGCAAATTCATTAAGATTAGTTCTCGCAAACATGCTGGTTGAGATCAGCAATATGAGGTGAAACGATAGATGGTTTATGCGGTATCCTTGTTATGCAGAATGCGAACGAAGGAAATGATATGAGGACACAGCAAGCGAGTGGTAACCGACGTTCACTACGGATAAGACATAGTAACACTTATGGCCACTTACCGAGAGGTGGAGGGGCATGAGTGACGTACGGTCCTGATGTGCTTGGTCTCAGCGATATCCTTGTTGTCGCTTTGATCATTTTTGTTGAACTTTTTGAGGTGGTATCGTTTGTTGCTAATGTTAAGTTGCGGTGTTTCTGCGTTAAGAGTACAAATGGCTCCTGTAATGTGTGACAGAACTTTTATCAATTAATCCTTTTCGGAAAGAAGCCAAACAGTGGACATAACAAGTTGAAAAAATATACCGTCTCGCCTCAAACGAAGCCTTCGACGGCTTTAAGGTTCGTATCTGTTTGGCCGTAGCGGGTCAGTGTTTTTTTGGCTTGGCGTCAGCTTCTGCTAAAAGACGTTATTGACAAGGAATTCCTCATTATTCCGTCGTATGATCGTGGTTTCTGTCCTGGAGTACATTTTTTTTCGCCAACCTCGGGAGAAGCAGCATACTTGTGCGGAAAGCAACATCGGGAGGGATGTTTCAATTGAATCAACCAGATAAAACTTAACAAGTCCAATGCTGATCCTTTAGCCAATATGACATTAAAACTGTTTAGTTTTAAAACTGTTCAGCTTGACTGACGTATGAAACGTGCTCATTAACAGCTATGTCGGCATCACAATACGTGTCTCCGTTGTACTTTCAGAACAGTGACAACAAAACTCTTACTCTTGTGCACAATGAAAACAAAAGCATTCTAAACAAGAAGCGTTCTCACAACGTATGTATAGCCCCCCCACCCAACAAACGCATTGTGATGAAACATCGATGGAGCATTTTATGGTTAATATCATGCTTTCTTGCCCTACACGAGAGTATCTTGTCGTCGCTATTTAGTAAAGATGAAAAGTGCACTCGTTGCATACTTTCTGACTTTAATGTGAATTTGACGCGAATGGAACGTAGAAACGTTCCTCTTGATCACGTGAATTCACTGCTAACTGCGATACGAAAATGCCGTTAAAAGCACTCACCGAAGTAGATGGATGCATATCTTGCACGGATTTGTCGGGCTTAGACAGACCGTCGTCTGCAGAAACGAATGTTGTGCCGACTATACGCGGTGACGATATGACGCTCTTTTGTTTTGCATCAGAACCTTTGTGCTCGGCGCTTGCCTTCATGCGCTCTTCAGATGTCATACGATGAGCTCCAGTCTTTCGATTGTCAACGGATGACTTAATTGAAGTTGGCTGCCTTCTCCGCTCTAGTGGTTCGACATCAGAATCATCGAACTCATGAGTGTCATCTGTCAGAGACGGTGAAACGCCGGTTTCGCTCTTGTAATAGTGCTAGAAAAGTTAAGTTTAACACTTTAGTCTTGAACAGATTGGGGACAGAGTCACAACGGCTGATATAGCATAACGTATAGGGCCGAATACCTTTTTCCCTCTTCCCTACTCGTAAGCATGACGAAGAAGAAAGCCTTCTCTCGAACAATGCGCCACACTCATAAATAGGCCAAAAAATTTTGGGCTTGAACAATGAAAAGGGTACCAAGGATTGGCTGAAAAAATAGTCTCACCTCGACATAATCTCACCCCGAGTAAGCCTCTACATCCCCTTGAGATATCTTTATAAAACCTGATGGCATTGTTCAAAGTAACGCAGTATACAAGCTTAACAAGTTGTGAGACAAGACAAAACAGCTAGAAATGCGATGAGCATAATGAATGTGCCGTAATGATGAGCAAAGCAAAATGTTAGTTCGAATTTTCCTGCATTTTTTTCCCTGGTCATTTCATCCGCCAACAGCATTCACTCTACAGGAATGCCGACCGGTGAATAACCTTACTGAGATGTTCAAAATTAAACTTAGACTGTGAAAATTAAACTCAAAATTAAACTGTGAGACATCGACACCATTCGACTAGAATAATCAACGCAACGACCAGGCAATGGGATCAAGATAAACGATATTTGGATTCTACTCAGCCTGTCCTCAACAATTCATTTACTACTTAGGCTCCGAACCATTTCCCCTACAAATTTCATTAGCGGGCTGAATCTGCTTTAAGCAAGGCTATGTGAAATTCGTGTAACTCTAACTTTTAAAATTCGAACGGAAATAATCTGCGGAAAGGTATCGCCACAGAATATTTTCTTTCTGATTGGTTTCGTAGTTCCTATTGAACAGTTGTTTTTTTTTGGCAAATGAAAAATGCGCCTCTCAAAACCGATATATGCAGCACAATGCATTATAAGTTATCCACATGCAATCAATAAATGGATGCTCGTCATCGATTACAAAAGTATATCAGTTGTTTATGAGCTGTTCAAATAGTTCAGCAAATAAACCTTTTCATCCGGATTAATACGTGATACACTCTTCGGCATCTGTTCAGCATTACCGTTCTGTACGGTAGGCTGCTTGAATCTCTGGTGATTGCGATCCGCATGAACAACGACGTGACCCGTCGACGATCCAGCACGCCATCTTGTATGATCACTCGCTTCTGTCGCAGTCGTTACTTTCTGATTTCCTCTCTCATCGATAACATCAGTCTTATGATGACTGCTTTCTCCACTGCTATGTGTATGCCGTTCATCCGTAATCGACGGCAGATTATCACTCATGAGTCTTGAGTATTCCAACATGGAACGTTCTGAAAATATTCTGTGTGATCTCTCATTGCGGTAAAGAGAGAAACAGAGAGGAAAAATGTGCGCTCGAACTGCAATTTCTCTCCGTTCAAGTGGGAAGGGGGGTGGGGAAGAGGGTCAGTAATTCATAAAGTTATAGCGCCGAATTTCGGCATTCGCTTTTAACAAATTGAATTGGGGGGCTTGACATTAGCATAATGAACTAGTACCATCAAGCGATTGGAAGTCCCGTTTGCCCTGCCCGCGCTTTTGCTTCTCTAGCCATCACGTCATATGAATAATTCTTGTGTATGGCACAAAGGGAAAGCTACTTTTTTGATTTTTCACGAAAAAAGAACTCTGCCAAAATCCCTAGATTCACTGTATTACTATCACGTTCATCATAACGACTAAAATCCACATTTTCTTTTTTGAATAAGTCTTGCACGAGTTCGAAAGTTTCTAACTTAAAATGGAAGAAATTTCGCAACAGCTCGATAGCGCAAACAAAATGTCGTGAGAATGTAAGTGCAGCTCATATTCAAGCGGCTATATTTAAAGAAAGAGAAGGCTAATGGAATGAACGAATGACACATATTAAAACAAATAATTCGACTGACTGCAATTGAAAACGCAACGAAAAAGGATGGGAACGAATAGAACACGTCTAAGTTGTGCTCGCAATTCGAATAAAGACCGTAACAAATAGAACTCTTACAGTTTTTAAGGGACTGAAATTAGACTAGAGACTGACGGGAATTCCAATTGCACAAAATGTATAATAAATAACATACGCACTCCATCGAAACGCCAATTCTAAACAGAAATATATCCACAATGAATAAAACTCTGTGGCATAACATACAGGAATTGAATCGAATATCACAGCAAAATTCTTCGTGTAAACTTTCTGCTTTTTGAAACCACCCAAAACACAAGCCTTACAACACTACGCTGAAGGACAAAGCCTAATATCGATCTCATCAGCAATCAGAATCGTCATCTCCGTGCTCCATAAATATTACAGCTTCAGAAAGCACCACATCTCATCATTGCGAATGGAAAGATGCAAACAGACGTAGGCAAGAATACCCGTACCATAAAGGGTGTCAACAACAGCCAAAGGGGATCGTAACCATTGGGAGAATGATTAGGAAAAAATTTAGTCTAACTGAAATCGCCATCTCCGTCAGGAATCAAGTAAGAAGAGGATATCGAACAACCGCTTAACAATTATTTTGTCAAAAAAAACAAGTGGGACTACATGTCAAGGGGTTGGGCTGATATCGACTCCAGTCAACAAACTATCAAGTTCGCGAACAATGGAAATTCATAATGCATGTGATCCAACCGCTCACAAAATTCGCCTAGTAAAGATTCATTTTTCGCGACCAAGCAAATTTAGAAATGGCAAACTTCGTTATGGGGACGTCTCCATACACATGTGCGCGCGCCTGCCTAACCAGCACTTTCAGCACAGAAACGCTTAAGTTATCAAATTTGGTTGGAATAAATCATACTCTAAAGTCGTTTCCTGCGAGCAATCTATACAATTCATTAACCGAGTCATATAAACACGAATTTTTTGCGAAATGTTTCAGTGGGGGGTCGGGTCGAAGAAAACACGAATACTTTTTGTTTGCGAGCATTTGATATAATCTGCTGATTTAAGCAGATAATTATCTGCTTAGCATAAGCATTGAGTATAATTGAGCATGGTTTTTTGCCGGGCAGTAACTTGTCAATGATGCTTCTTAAACGGAGCAGGAAAATTATACTCATTTTTCAAGCCCGTCTGGTTGCAGTTCAACCGGTTGGGTCGTAAAACTCGCATACCATGCCAGCCTGTCTCTGCATGCATTCTCATTTCTTCGGCAACTCGACCGCTAGCATTGCAGATAGACCCGTTGCAACATAAATGTAAATTTTCCGCCCCTTAAGGAGCACAACTCTTCTTGGGCCAATGAACTGGTCCGAAGTTGAATAGAAAAAAAGCTACCGCTGGGGAAAAGATTATACGCAGCAAATTCAGTTACTGCAGCTTCTGAGAATCACGAAATGAAAATACAAGACACAGCTATAACACACACCTATAAACACGCATCCGCACACACAAAAAGACGCGATGCCGCCATATTACAAATGCAAAATTACCAAAAATTCATAGAAATATAATTCTAAGAAACCAACCAACACATGGATTGTTGGGTAGCATTCCGGACTGATATTTACGGCACACGGGGTCATTTTGCGGACAGTAGCACGGATATTCAAGGTAAGTACCACGAATCGCTATTATCGCTTGTCTACAGTGATCCAACTCCGAAACCGTGCACTGACCGTTATGTACGGGACAGTACTCAAAGAAAAGAGATGAATAACGCCTGAAACTTTTAAATTCATTAGTTGGACGGTTGCTCAAATGCAAAGTTACTGTTAAGTTACTATTTCTGCATTGTATGTTCCAAACATTTACGATAATGACATATCTATCCAATGAAGTTCTGAATGTTGGTGAACATTTCTTTCATGGCACGAATTCGAAGTGTTCCGAACAACTGACAGCAACTTGCCATTTGCTGCTAATTGCTTCCGAAAAGTGGCGCAATTCAAAGGCTGAAAGCATCGAAATCAAAATTGGTGTTTCCATGCGCTTTAAGCGTCGAGCGCTTCCGGTGAGTAATTCAAGTTGACATGACGCTTTGCTTTTTTTTCCCTTTTTGTTCGATGATTTGAAGCTTCTAATGCCACTTTCCATAAAAGCATGTGACCATCGCTCGGCTGCAAATGCCAATTTTTGGTTGAATTTTTTTTTGGTACAACAATCGAAAGTATTTCACTTTGGATGGGCGTTGTTCATTCTGACCTCTTTTTGGAGAGCATTTGCTTCACAACAAACGATATTTTCAAATTTACTCGGGAAACTGTTTGTGAGTTACTGCATATAAGTTGAACTGCAAGTAGCGCTCCCATGTGTTGCGTCGGAAACCAAAAAATTTGAAGCATTCAGGTACTAAATGGGAGATCCAAACGTAATCGTATAGCATTATATGTGAGAATACCGCATAAAACGCTCAATGATTGTACGAATGCTTGCACGGAAACAATCTATTACGCTTCTGAGATTAACGGTCAAACTCGATTGCAAAACCTAAAATTGTGAAAGGGATTGAACTAATGCCGACCGTACCAAGCAGCAATTTATCTAAACATTGTTTTTTATTAAAGCAGCAATTGTTTTTTCTTTATTATAGTCGCACATCTTTGCATCACGTTGCGTAAAGGAATAACTGTTGGAGTAAAATATACCTCAATATGGTTTCCAGAACGACAGACATATATAACGAAACTTGTTGAAACTTCTTGTCGTAGGCATTCATAACTCCGTCCCTCTTCCCCTTCCTCTCTCTCCCTCCTCGTCACTCTATTTTCGAATTTTTTTGCGGTCATAGATCTCCCGATCTGCTTTGCCAATCATGAAATCCCAAATATAATCCTATGGATACCATTTTTGATCAGAATTTTGAGAGTCACCACAGTTTTTTGTTCAAATATGGCCTTAAGCTATTGAAATAGTTTATGAGAACGATTTCGAACGCGCTATTGGGCCAAAACTACCATTCGGAACTCTTTTTGAGACATTTTCAGAAATTTCTCAAAATTACTGAAACTATTCGATTCATTTTTCAGTGCATATCGATCCTCAAAAGTTTCAAACTTTAGTGCCGCCGTTTCATTCAGTTCAATAGTACGACAACAGGAAGTTGGTGTAGCTCATGTGTGATTCAGATACGGGGTTTTCAACTACGCCACCAGAACACCGAAAATAGATTCCAATTTCGAAAACAAAATCACACTGAAATTCTCTCCGAAACTCTTCCATGTGATAAGCTCCATAAATTCCATTTTTTAAATCTACAGAAACACTCAAGTTTTGGTAAAATCAGAAAAGTATCAAAAGTTCTAAAAATATAAAGGCGTAATTTACGCGAGTCCTTTGCAAGGTGTTTGAATGGAAGTAGTAAAAACTAGAAAGCAACAGTGGAAATAAGAATATACATCAGAATTAAGAAAATCGATGAATTTTGAGGTAAGCATTAAAACGATTTTTACAGAAAAGCAGCAGTAACGTTTTGAACTCACTGGCACTGATTATCACGGCGACATTTCTCTACGGCTTCTGTACATGTCAGTGGACCCATTTCACGATCTGAGTAAAGACACCTCGGATACATAACTTGCTGAAAATAAATAAATGTTTATACCTCGAATGAAAGCTTCAGTTTAAAGAATTAGAAACCGCGGAAATCAAGAATGAAGGATCACGCTTGGAGGTGAAGGGCTTTTGCCATCCGGCGTTCGACACAGATTTATGTTACAACAAAAAATAAACACATTAGTAACGTTAGGGTAGATAAACTCAACGAATCGTTGATCAATAAACGGCGTGATAGGAAAGGAAATGATTAATCCACCTCCTATTCTCAGCGGTTTAATTGCTAAAAATGTCGAAAAAATATGTGAAGGAGAATGTGCTTTCGTCAAGATAGCCGGAAATCCTTCAGTGAGAAACGCAAAGCAAAAGTACACAGTTCTATTGGGGAGGAGAAAATGGTTTTTTCTCAGCTGTTTCTACAGTTATAGGTGCCGTAAATGAAATTCTTATATGATTTGCAGCTAGTTAGCTATTTTTAGTGGGTTCATCGAAGTTTCAATCACAAAAGCATATGCATCACCAGTCACAATGATGCATTTATAAAAGCTTCATCATTATGCTGCGAAGTTCACTTAAAGGCAGAGTTGTGACTAGTGCAGCCGAAGCTTCTCGATGGTGCGTAGATTCTCCTCACGACAAGAAAATGAGTCGGAACTAGAAAATGAATCTAAAGAAGTGATAAACAGGAATGCTGCATCGATTTCTCGCTGTAAGTCGTTAAATTTAGGACAAGGTTGGATCAGACGTCAAAAGCCGTTCAAGACTCAAACAGTAATATCGAGCTCTACTCAATTTTACTGAACGGGTAGAAGTTTCAAAAGAAACAGTTTGCCGTTACCCTTGCAAATAAGAACGTTTTATGAGCCACATTTAAAATATTTCCCTCCCTGCCCCCTCCCCAACTCCCTCCTTCAAATGACAGTCATGTTGTCAGCATTCACAAGCAGTGATATCTATGGACGAGAGGACAGTAAGGCTAAAATAATAGAAGCAAGGTTCCCACCTATGCAAGAACGTAACCAAGGACGGGAACGCTTCAGGAGCAAAGAAACTTTACAGTTGAACTGTTCATGGCCTGCATTCTATACTGGCTTCTTCTCTCATGCTGGTATTTTGCAAAATTTTGCGACTGGTGATAACATAAGAAAGCACCGGTCACATCGAAATATGATTCGTATTTGTCGCCCTGTTCGTGCCACCTACCCAACAAAGCAATTTATGCGTTATGCTTGCATCACGCTATAATCTACACTCTCTCATTTTCTTTGCGTGAATTGTCATAAAGGTAAAATGCGAAAAACGAATAATCGAGTGAGGTGCGTTTGCGTTTCGAAGAGCTCAAAAAAAAACCCCATAGATATTCAAAAGCTTAATGTTTCCGAAAAGTCATTTCTTTTCTCGTGATGAAAGACGTGAACACTTGTAGTCGTCAATAAATGCGCAATAATATCGCAATGGTGGAAGAGAAGAAATGAAAGGGATATATCGCTCGAAAACGTGCTTATTGAATTTAGCCAATAAACGTACATTATTCAAGCAATAAACGGATGCACACCCTTTTTGAGCAAGGAAAAAAAAGTGGATGTGCTCTTCTAAAGAAATACGTCAATTTGTTTCTCAAATAGTCAGTCCACTGGTGACCACAGTGTATAAATTATCCCATCGCTCTGACCAACCGATTCGAAAACATCTCAGCCGATATTATTTCTCAAATGTTTTTCTTCTTCTAGTTATGACCCGTCAAAATGCAGCTCCCCACAGAAAAAATAATCCACTTCAACAAAAAAAATCAGTCCCCTTTCCTGACATGATAAAACAGCTCAAATTTCTCACACAAAAGTTATGTGCTAAGATTTCGAATAGGTAGAATTTCAAAAAAAAATGGAATCATCCTTTTAAAAAAACGAAAAAGAATTAGGTGAAATGAATAGGTGTATCGAAGGAAAAAAAAGGTAGTCAGCAAACAATGTTCGGTGAATCCTTTGGCGAAATTACTATATGCACCTCATTAGTACAGAAACTGCAAACGAAACAATGGCAGTTTAGTTTATTGATGACAAATCGATTGTTTTGTTTCTTTTCCGTTCCCTAATATCGACACAGTAGCAAAATAATTTGAATGCTATTCGTGAACTGGCACCTATTCCACTGCAAAATATCCATCAGGCCCAATAACGACACAACTGCGCCTATCGCAGTGCAGTGATTCATTCAAACCAAAAACGTTAACGTTGGCATAAATGGTGACAAAAAGTGGTGGGGTCGTGCATATAAGTGGACCTCCGAGGGTGAAGAAAGTATCAGAGAGTGGTGACACAATTACAAACAGCCAGACTCAAAGGATCGTGAATGTATCACAGACCCACGAAACTGCAACAGTAAAAACCTCGCACGGCTGTGAAAAGCAATAGCGATTCCCAGGATTACGAAACTGAAAAAGATAAGAACAATATCATCGGTAGAATCTATAAAGGAAGCCATTAAAGATATGCTCATATAAATGTACCTGATGCTCAACGCACTCTTGGTCTGCTAGACCGCAATGACAAAACATTAACGACTCGACCGATGGACGAGCAACATAGCGCGTAAACCGTTGCAACGCCTGCAAACGATGGGTATGAGAGGTTTTCAAGAAAAAAAAGTTTCAACTGCACTTCTTGCCTTCTTTTCAGCTGAAGCAATTTCACCTGAAATGAGCGTAAACGAGGCAAACGATAGACGTAGGTGCTGGTAAAGCCTGAACAATGACGACAGCTGTGAGGTGGAGGCTATCTGAGATGGCGATCTCAAATACCTGTCTCAAATCAGATTTTAAACCAAATCCGTTTGAGTGTGGATTCAAACCAAAAATCCAATTATTCTTTATCACCTATGAAATATGCACACATAATGTGCTGAAAGCAAGCATGTAAAAAACCATAAACAAATTTGAACGCGTGCCAGGGAACTGTTACGATGACAAACGCTTTAACAGATATACTCATCAGCGGGAGCAGTAAATGTTCTGTTTTGGTGAGCATGACCAAAAACAGGGCCACAAGTGCAGAAACATAGAAAAGGCGCTCGCAGGATCTTTAGAAATTTAGGTAGTGACTTCTTTCACTTGCTTTCATAGCTTCATCATGTTTGGTTTCCATGATGTCGTTCTGAATCGAATACATTTTTCGAACCAATGAGTTCCACATTCTTCTTAAAGTACCTTTTTCACTGCCAGCCTGAGAGCAAAACTGAATGACTGCGACACATGAGAGTGAATCAGCATTGTTACTGCATAAAATATAAAAGCTAGTAACAACAAATCTCATATAGCTACTGAAGCTTCGAACTTCGCGTTCAATACGTAAGGCATATAAGACAAGTGAAATACAGGTAAGGGCCATAATTTGTCCGTAATTCTTACTACCTCGTTTTTTCAGAGAAAAGCGATCTATTGCTTAGTTTTAAAATGTAACGAAAAAAATTCAACAACTTGACGGTCTCCACTGCATGTGTGAAACAACTGTGACAAAGAGTAATGTAGGCAAAAGAAGAGAGCTCTAAGCCTTCGGCGACCAGCATCATCATCGTCGGCCACCGCGCCATTTATTTGTGCAGATCCCCCACTACACATCGCTTAAACGGCTTCCGAGCATTATATGTCATTTTGCTCGCGAGAACTAAAATAACAAGTGCTTTCTTGGCGCAAAATTGGTCAAACATCTCGACACTGACCATTCTTAAATCAAAAGAAAATTTGATTTTGAGCATAAACTGTCTTAAGTTGTGATATTCTTGAAATTCGCAACATTTGTCCCATTTGTTTCACGATCAAATTTCATACTTTAAAGTGCAATTTATGCAATTTATTCGGTAGATTGCCATAGGCGAATCCCGAGCACGATATCGAAAACTGAAGACTCGCTACGGCTCCAGACCAGTTGAGTTTCCACTAAGTGAGAATTTTGAGTTGCAGAATTTGTTCGGGACATCGATCCCACCAACGGTTTTCATAGCTATTCGTAAATGGCGAATATTCAAATTTTGTATGAGCCAACCGTGCTAACAAAAAATTGAATGCATTTCGCGGTCTGTATTTTCCATCAGTTGAGTCACAGAAAAGCTGAGCTCTAGCGTATGATTCGCGTGAGCGTTCGGATCAACTAGAATTTCAATGCTTTAATGTGCTTTGGTAAATTTGCACTTTACGAATCGTGTCATGACCACATAATTTCTGCATATGTGTATTTATGTGCATGTCTGTCCGTATATCTGTTCCACTTTTTCAACTTGATGAATCACTGCAGCTAAAGTTCTGAAGTTAGCTAAAGTTAGCTAAACATAACCTGGACCCTGGTATCACTTCACATGCTTATTTTCGTATTGACTCATCGGCCTTTTCGAGAGAACAAACCCTAGTAGAGAAGGCAAAAAATTTGCTTTTCTAGCCAGTCGATTGTATGAGTCGCTAACTGAATCGCAAAAAAAAACGAATTTTTTTTCTATGACTCAACTGATGGAAAATAGAGACCGCGAAACGCATCCAATTTTTTGACAGTATAAGTGTCCGTAACCCTACTGAAGTTAAGTCGATCAACTCTAAAATTCTTATTTGTGGTGTACCAGAGCGTAGGTACAGTTGACTACCAAAACAGATAGCGCTAGCTTCAGCGGATCTCAACAGTGTGACCCCTTGAGCAAATTTCTTCAGCTGCCCGCGAGGAACTAGGGATGCTAGTCTTGGTGACTCGGTCTTCAGCCAAGGAGGATCCTGAGTTGTTACTGCCCCGGCCTCACTTCCTTTGTTTCCAGAAAGAGACGGCGGACTCAAGCTTTGAGGTCCTATTAAGTGCTTGCTAAAATTGCTGAGCACGGTGGTGCCAAGAAACACTGATTCCGCACTAAAATGGTCGGACAGAGAGAGACGCAGACCGATGGAGATGGACAAACGTAAATTTGTAAAAAAACATACGAAACACCAAAGCTGACGAAGCCATAGATATGGTAGTGACTCAGTGGTTCCTACCTTTTGGATTTTCGTGTTTTGGCGATTGAATGATGCTAAAATAGCGAATTGCACATTGTCACAACGATTATGTGCGCTAATATGATGGGCCTTTCACTTTTGCGCTCTTCAATGAATTTATTAAGCGCACTGAAACTATTCTCGTGCATATGGCAGAAGAGTAAATAATTCCATTTAATCCAATTCATTCCATACAAATAAACAATTTAATTAGGTTTTCAATTTTGAAATTGCAAATGAACGCAAATAGTCCATATTCAGTGACTGCAGTTGTTTCCAAATTGCGATTGTTTGGCAAGACACCGTCTTATAATAACCGAACTATATCGTCGTCAGATATGCCGATGGGACCAAAAAAAGTTGCCTGCTTATCACCAGTGTAAACTAAGGTAACAGTAAATTCCGAAGTCCTTTGAACGTCAGCATCAATCAGCAGACGAAAGAAAAGCAGAAACTACGAGAGTATGAAAATCTCATTTACGGAAGAACTTGTCCTACGCAAAAGATGTGTCATAAAAAGTTAATGCAAAATATAAAGGCGACGGGTATTTGTGATTCGAAAGGGATATTCTACTTCAAAAAAATTACCCACTAGGGTGAGAAGGTGAGAAAAACTAATCAATCATCATAAAAGATTGAACGATCCTCAATAAAAAAAATACGAGTTGAAAAGTTCGCCATAGGATCACACGATATGCGCTTTCTGCAGTCTAAGTACAAATGGATTAATAAAAGTCCGAAAGCCAAATGAAAAAACAACTAACAACGAGCAAACATTTCTGCCTGACCACCCCTCCGCAAAAGCTACTCTCATTGAACATTTCCTTTCGAAACCTCTGTGAATGCATGTTGGTCCAGCCAACCGTTCAGCAGATCAGAACTACTATCGCTCTTGACGACCATTTTACGGACCTTCCATGTTCGTTCACTCAAAGTTCCTCATTTCTCATTCAGGTACTCCTAATCGGTGTTGCCTTTTGTGCAACTGTATTTCGCAATCTCATGCGACGAAATTTCGACATCAAGAATTGAGAGTTATTGTTCCCTGACTATCTCCTTCGCTTAAATATTTCCTGTCTGCTACAACTCATTTTAAAATTCATGGTAAGTTCTCAAATTTTGTTTAGAGGCTGTCACAGTGCTGCTGATTGTGCTCGCAAAAATTTAATAAAGGTTAAATTTCTGATTATTCAATTGAAGCTGCACGGCAAATAGACAAGGGAGACACATACACGTATAGACGCAGGAACACATATATGGGGCTTGTAAAGCGCGTTGTCTCTGGTAAAAAGCGCATGAAAAGAGCGAATTTTGCACCAGATGATAAAGAAGTGTGCCTTTTCCATTCAGTGAACGCATTATACGATCAAATTCCAAAATTCACCTTTTTTACATCAATAATTGCGTGTAACTTTAACCTTTCCGCCACTAAACAAAAATTTCCCTTAACAAGACCATGAAGCCGAAATTCAATCGTTTGCGATCACTTCACCGTCACTACAGAAAAGTTACAAAGCCTCGAAAAAGCCCCACAATATATCCGCAGACTGAAGTTGCCCGTAGATATACGAAGACGTAAAAAACTGAGCAGTTTGTCCATTGATTTTTGTAGCTTGTTGTAGCATGAGTTGTATTAAGTTAGATATTAAGTTATACTAGACTTCAATCAATTTTACATCTAAGAAATGGACTCCTACTAAGCTGCAGCTATGCTAAAACTGACTTCTTTGAATGTTTAAGCAAAGAAAAAAGAGCACGTATAGACTGCTGATTTTTCTGAGACTAGAAAGAATGCTGATCGCTTTCTACACGGCGGTTGCCTCACTCTTTTTGCTCCCCCCTCCCGCGACTTCCGGGCGAACCAACTCCTTAGACATATTTCAACGTGAAAAACGCAACCCATTCATTTCAATTCTTCCTTTCGCAGAAGTAATGGTTTCAAATCGTGAAGAGAATTTGCAGTATCTACTTGAACAATAATCGTTGTTGGCCTTATATGGTTTATAACTTTTTTGATCACGAAGTGAAGAAACGCGCATAATTTGACGGTCATTTCCTGTGCTCGCTCGATGTTACACTGATATAAGCTTATTAAGTGCTTTTCACATATGATAAGTGAGCCATCTGGCTAATTAAATGGGACAGAATGAACAAATAAACGAAAGAAGAAGATGAATAAATAAAAGAAAGAACAAATCAAAAAAGTGAGTGAATATAATTATAAAGTAAATAAATAAGCAGATAAATGGGTGAATAAACAGAGGAAGCAAACAAGTTAATGATGGAATAAACAGGCCAGTTAATTGACTATTTAATTAATATTTTTGCGTATTCTTAAGCATCTAAAAGAGTGAATATAGAAATGAAACTGAGCCACTAATTTGAACAACTTTCGAAAGTCAAGTTGAACGCGAGGGAGCCAAGCGAGAAAAGTAAAAGGGGAATTGTTATAACGAAGCACCTCACTATTAAGCATCAAGGAAAAGAGAAAATGAAGGGAGAGTAACAAAAGCAATGTAGAAATTACTGCCGATAGATACTTAGAAGGATGGAGAAACAAGCAAACAAATTGTTTTAACATAAAGAAGACGAACAAGAAAATATCATGATTCCGATCATTATAGTCGTCTTGGCGAAAATGGTTACACTTCATTAAAATAGTACTTCCACTCTACGTCTTTCAGTGAAAACAGAAGGAGAGAAAGAAAAGGAACCTATAGGATGAAGTTAAACGGCGAGAGGAAATGGGCCATCCAAATAGAATGTAACAGAGATAGAAGGAAAAGAGGAATGTAAACACCAATTACAAAATGCAATCTTCCAAAACTAAGCTCAAAAACTCTAGTGATCATGCAAGCTTCTTTAAACAAACTCAGCACTTCAAAGGTGCAGGTGTAGACATGACCAAATTATGTGAGGCTGAGTCGATGTTCCTTAGCTACGCGCTCAACAACATTACCAACTTATATGAAACCATATGCTACTGACACAGCCGGCCGTATATGCGGGTTCACATGTATATCGCCGAGTGACAGTATGCTATAATTCATGGCCGCAACGCATGCAGATCAAGAAAAACGGCTCAAATGGCGTGCCATACTCTAAAAACCGCCTTCAAGTAAGAAACTTCCAATTAATGGCCTACGTCGATCACAATCACTTATTAAAATACGCGGAAAGATTGAGCACCCTTGCTTAACTGCGGACATTAATTAACGAACGCATCGTTCGAAGACCTCTTTACTCAATTCTCGGAACAGCGATTGTGAGAAATCTTATAAGTATCAATCTTTACGCATTATCACATTAGTTTCCCAAGAAATTTTTTCAATGCTCAGAATTAATATATTAACTCCAGCATTGTTATCGGATCATGAATTACAATCCTGAGAACTCCAATAATTATAATTATTTATCTTTCTAACTTTAAACAACCATCTGCTTTGCAAATGGTTCATAAAAGCGGAAAAGATTCGACTCCACATTCGAATTTCGCAGTCCTTTTTCCGCACACAAAAATCGACTTACAGCTGCGCATTGTTGACGATTGCATTGTCCTGTACATCGGATCTGCACCTCGCTCAGATGCCACTTGCAAGCATCAAAGCGCTCACAGCGATGATGTGCCGCCACGCATGTACTTGCTGAAATAGCAGTCAGGAAAATTCGGACGAGTTCAATCTTGTTTTTGTTGAGAAAATTTATTTCTTCATGTCGAAGATGAGAAACTAGCATATCTTATGATAGAACAAAACGAAGTAATAATCACGGTGAGATGCGCTTAATTTCTTCCTATATTATCTTCTCATTATTTCGGAATGAAGAATTCATCTGATTCGCGCAAATTTCATTTGAATTTTGCTGGAAACATCTTTTGCCTCACTGAGAAGTCAGTAAAACATAAGAAATGTGAGCAAAGTGACTTTTTCAATAAATACTCCCCCCCCCGCCCAAAAAAAACTTTTTTAAAATAAACTTTAAGAGTCTGTATGCTGCAAATGCCAACTCTATTTTCCCTAGATCGCATTTCCCATGGTCCAGTTTTTCGCAATATACTAATAATATCCATGGGAGTTTCTAAAAAAGGTCATCTCTGCATTTGTGGCAATCACAGCACATAAATATTTTGCAAAACTGGTTGCAGTAGGGGTTCTACTGGCTCATTCCTGTCCATAAACTACGGCAGTGCTTTTCATCTTCAGAAATTATAAGACTAAAAATATCTAAGTAGAAAGCAGTTATGCATGTATAAACAGAAATGACTGCTGCTCACGAAATTCGGATTTTGATATTTTTGAATACAATTTATATTGATATGTTTGAAGTGAATGGAAAATATGAGTCACAATAACCAGAAGAAATACAATTTTTTTTCGGAATAAAACATGAGGACGTTAAGAAAGAGAAGAAAAGAAGCAGCTTTTGTTGACAGCAATACAAACGAAATTATTTCGCAGCACATAAAACAAATTTAGGAGTAAGCGTGCGTAAAAATAATTTAGAAAAGAGTGTGATAAAAGATATAATAATGATGTATATGCCTGTCAGTTGTGTGGTGTAGACGGCCGAGAGAATAATACGAAATGCGCAGCTCAGAAGCGAAAGCATTCGGACGATTGGTGACGTTTCGCACCTGCCCCTCCCCCCGGAAGAGAACGCAACAGCTCTACTTACTCCTCACAAACTGAACACTGCTTCTCGAACTTCAAAGACAAGACGCTTCAAACAGCTAAGTGCCTTATGACCGCAATTATTTGGCACATTTTGGCTTCGGACTGAACGCCTTCCGAATCCCCTCTCCTACGACTGAGACTTCGTTGACAAATTGGCCTCGTTTCGGATATATGGAACCGTCGTTCCATACTTCGAATGCTACATGCTCATTTTTTTTCCTGCCGTTGGTTTAATCGATTTCCTCACCCTTTGCATTACAAAAACAAGCAAGAAATTACTGGTTCGGTTTTGGGGAAAGTATGATGATATAATTATAATTATAATAGTGACGCTGATAATGATGATGAGCTTTTAATGCTCAAGAAATTCCTGCGAAAAGTGCTGCTCCTCTTGCCCTACAACACACTGCCACAATTCATCTAAATGATCGACCCATGTTTAGAGTTACTGCGTTCGACAAAATTTGCAAAACACTGATATGTCCGTATCTTCGAAAGTCGAAAGGAACATCATCATCCAGCTACCGTATCCGTGCGGCGAACAAAGATCGAGTGAAATTTCTTTTTTTGCGTTGGTTGCACTTTTAAAGTTAAGAGGTATTTTATCTGTTCTGGTCAACAGATTTACGCTTCTGATCACTTCGGCCACAATAGTGTCGTTGTCATACAATTTTGTAATTTTTGTCAAAGTGTAAAACCATTTCGATAAAATATTGCAATTACTAAAAAAGACAGCACATATTCACGTAGCATAACTGCAATAACTGCATAGAAGACGTTAGCTATACAGTAGGGGGAGAATATAGGTTCCAGTTCAGAATCACTCAGAAGCAGTCGAGAAGAAATAACCTGAGTGGTCTTTCTGGCGAAACTGAGTTTCTGAATGTATAATGCCCATATTGCCTTTTAGTTCTGAGACATGACCATGACGTACCGGCTCAGATTGATTAACAGAACCACTTCGAACACCGTTATGTCCAGAGTCCCATCGTGTATCCTGTTGCTTTGAAGAAAAATCATTAGTTTTCCTCGATCGCTAAGTAGAATTCGACAACAATTTCACTTAATATCTAAATTTTATAACCTCTAAAGTAAAAGTAAGTATATGCGGTTTAGATGACTACGTTTAGCCGATAAATGAGTGACACTTTCGGAAATCGATAAGAGAATCGAAACTTGTATAATTCTTAAAGATGAGTTCTTAAGCAAATATACTTGAGAATTTATTCGCTAAATGAAGTCCATGGATATTTTTGCGGCTTTGAATCGGGATTTGTTAGTCTTTGAGCAGATTTTGCCTATGCAAACATTTGTATCCGCTAGAAGACTGCATATCTACGTTTTGTTTCTAGCAGAAAAATTGCATTAACCATTTATTGATTAATTGAACGCAGTTTCTGAAAACGAAATGAAACGAAGTGATTATCATCTTCACAATATTGCGTAGATCCGAGAAACTTAGGGGATCTGAGGGATAATATTGCAAAATATTTCATAAGCACAGCAGATCCGGAAATTGAATGTCATAGATGATTCATCCGAAAATTAGAACTGCGACCAAATATCGGCAATGGTTGAGGAAAAAAACAATTGAGCAGCAATTACCTTATCGACTGGTGGCTGAGGAATACTCGTTACTGGTCTCTGTGTCGTAAGACTGCAAAAGAAAAGACTCGTTCGTCCTTCATGTCAATAAAATTCGGTTGGATGGCATGAGATATGTCGTAGGCTGCATAAGTGGCCCGAATGTACCGTTCGACAGGCATGGCATTCGGATTAGAAATTGTGAATAAAGCACTCACCTTCTATGCTGGCCATAAGTTGAGAGGGGGTGGGGAAGGGGGGAGGACGGCAGAGGAAACTGTAATCATTACACCTCCTAAGCAAATTACGATGAACTCGAAAGTAAATTTTTAGATTGGCTAAATCAGAATACTTTCACAAAGCGCTCATATATACTCCAGTTGGTCGATGTTGATTTCATTCGAAAATGAAACGATAATTTCAACTTTGAAGTAGAAATTAAAATGAAAAAATGGGAGACAGCAAAGCTGACCGAGCTCCCCTGTTCATCTTTAACTTCAGTCCTCTTAGTTTTCTTCCAAACGAAATCACTCGACGCAGCGCTGGTCAAAACGTGCAGTTCGAACACGATAAGCACACACTAGCACTGCGTCACCGCGGAGGTTCTGAGCCTCTGCCCACGAACCGCGGTGACCTATAAGATGCGGAAGATTGACCACCTTCGACTTCACTTTTCTATCTGAAGTCTCGAGAGCTCATATGAACTCCGCTTATATCGGCCGACTTGAGTCTCAGTTCGCTTCGAAACAGTAATAGTATGTAAAGGTACAACAGTGAAAGATCAATTAATATTCAATGGCAACATACAGAGGTACTGAAGGAACTCGTGATTTTATCGTAATCTTTTCAGGACTATGCCATCATTAAAAAGAAGAAGTACTAAAAATTAGGACTGCATCACAAGTAACGATCGCATTGTTTCTCGACATCAGCTGAACACTTCTTCCCAATTAAAAGAGCTTAAAAATTGCAAACGCAAAAAATCAACAAAATTCACCCGTTTTTGCTAGAATAGCGCTGAGCGGAGTTTTCGCTAAGAATGCCCAATGCTCGTTGATGCGTCGTTCCTCGACCATTGCCTTGCCGCATTGTGATCTCCGTTCCTAGTCGATCTCTACCACGGGTCATTGAGGGCCTCTTAGTCGATTCGGCAACATCCGGCAGCAAGGTTACCATTTTTGAATTTTCAACTGATTGTGTCAGTGAATAGGCTGAAGTTGTTACCGCATGAGTTCCACGTATGCGCTGATCTCCTGCCTTAGCATTACTAGTAGTGCTAGTGATCTGCTGCGCTCGATGCGGATTTTGGCCACCGCTTTCTGAAGTTTGCACTTTAGAATGCGTCAGATGTCCTGAAGAGGTTTTGCTGTCGTCAGCAAAAGTTGCTGTTGGATGGCTTCTAGTGTTTGGCGCAGGCATTTTGGTGGAATAGATGGCGCCTGTTCGTCGCAGGTCGGCCCTAACAAGAGGATGCGAAACACTGTGGTAAGTCTCACGAGTTGGCACGTGAGCAGAGTTTAACGAATCTGATGGCAAGGTTGTCGATCGTAATGGGGGCATATAACGAACAGCTCCTGACGGGGGAGATGTTGACGTGCTTGGATATAAGTATTTGGATTCAGTTGAGGACAACAGTTCTTGACTGCGGTTCCGGTGATTTAGCCTGTCATTGTCCGTATTGTTTCGCCTGGCTGCTAATGGCATGTATAAATCGTGTCCGTTAACTGAATGTCGTATCGGTCCGGTCAAATCTGGCGGTTTTAGTTGTGGGCGAACTCGCTGCAACTCGTTCTCTTTTTCAGCTATTGTTGACTGTATATTTTCGAGTGGTTTGGTAACATAGTTCGGGACAGGCGGATAACGATCGGGTGATGCTTGATGTTGAATCGGTCGAGAATCTTTCGATAGCAAGGACACTGAGGCCGGCCGTTCTACATTAACTTTCTTGACCTCAGAAAAATCAAACTCCGAACGCGGTGGTCCTAACGCTGCTGTGGGGCGCTCGCTGTTTTTGACGGAATTCACCTGCAGAGCGCTCTGAGGTCGATAATTGTCGGAGCTGATCTGATATCTTTCAGGTATTTCTTCTATCTCATGCACTGACCACTCTCGAGATAAGAACGAGATCGACGTTGAAAAATCACCCGAATGACTGATTTCATCTGGAAAGAAAACTCAGCCACCTTTTCTGAGATAATGCCGGTTATATTAATTTGAGACGAATATAAGCGAAGTGAACAAATGAAGGATGCTTTTATAGCAACCGCTATTTGTGCTCTTAGCCTATTTTTTGTCATTAGCGCATAAAATTATGCAAGAACACTGTAGAGCTCATATATCCAGTCGTTCTAAACGATGTGTCGAAAACAGCAACAACAGCTGTTATCTGGTTTGTACTGTTTCGAATACCGAAATTTGCAAATACGCTTTCTAGGTATTGAATTCAACGGGTGAGCACCACAAACGACCAAATGCAAAGCACTTGTTGCGTCATGCCCATTGTGGGTGAACTCTCGCACTGGCTGCTTCGATTAACAAAAGCACAGTTTTTATGCGGTTTTGCAAATGTGCACTGCAAAACACATTTATGGCGGCGTCACGTTTTTGCGTATATGTTTACGTGCGTGCATTTATGTGTCACTCTGCTCGGTGATTTCTACTCGGAAACCGTTGCAGCCAGAATCACGAAATATGGTCGATAAACTCCAGTTCGTTGTTATTCCCTAAGTCCAGGTCCGGTCCGATTTCTTGACCCCGGGAGAACCAAAAGACACCTAAAGCTGCTAAATAATTTGCATGAATTTTACATCTGGCCGAATCGACCGATCGGATTACTCAACAACAGAAGACATTAAGCACAGGATGCATACTTTGATGAGTTTAAATGCGAAACATTGTTTGCGGCTGCTCTGTGAAACCAGCTAGTCTGATGGACGTGTTCGCCAAAACGCAAATCGTGCAAGCCCCAAACGTGCATTCCCGTTCAATCGCATGTTGTACACTTCATTGATAGGGTACCTTAGTGATTTTTTATTCACAATGAGAAATGCTTGGTGGTGCTTAATGAGAAGAAACTTTAAGTGGTCAATGCTTTAAACGCATAAGATGCAATCCATTGTTTAATGGTTGTTCAGCCACTCATTCATTTTTTCTGAAAGCCGAATCTCCTCTCGCAAACATAATCGATCTTTTACTTAAAAGAGTGCAGTGCACATTCCACTCGATAAGAAGAGATTGCGAAAGCAATTTTTTAAAATTCCTTCCGAAGGTACTGTATCGATCCACCAAGTGCACCGTTATTTAGCATTGTTGCACACTAAGGGTAAATTCGCTAGGGTAAAACAAAATGTGAACGAATAAAACGATGATTTCATGTAGACTTAATTTGTCTGAGGGGCGACCATGCCACTTATTAGGTTTTTTTAATGCAAATTAAGGTAAGCTGCAAAGTAACAGCAAGCCTTATGCAGCTTTTAACCAATCTTCTGCTATATCGCGCTGAACATATATCGAGTTTTTCGTATACGATAAAAATAGGCGTAGAAATCGGTTATTGCATTACCACAAAAAAACTTTGTGGCTTTCTCAGAAATCTTCCACCTGAACGATCACAGCAATGTGCAGTAAATTTTTCGACTTTGCATGCAAAAAAGCGTACAAACGCATTTGTTGTAGCGTGTCTGCAGACGAATCCAATGGCAATCGGAATTTTTATCTTTGCAAGTGCAGTTGCCAAGTCCGGTCCAACTGATCCCCTCGAATGATTGCCAACAGTCCTCCCTAAAACTATGAAGCTTTAAGAAGAGCGCTCGTCAATACTTTATTAGTAATGGACATGTAATTTCTGCTGATGGGCACAGCCAAAAGCTTTGTCGACCTCTGGTTCATACGTCAACTGAATAACCTCAGCTATAGTCCTTGTCGCGACCACTCCCGAAGTTTGATTGAGTTTGTAGAAACATGAAGTATGAAAATATTGAGGTAAATAATTTTATAGCAAAGAAGCGTCGCATGTGCATTGAAGGCACCGATAACAGTGAACTGTGTCGATCAAACGGACTAATGGATGGCTCTAAGGCGAAAGTCGGCAGATTAGATAACCGTCGGGAACAGGACTGGCTCTAAGGAAAAGGTCAGCCCACCACACCTCTAAAAGCGGACAGCAGAAGGATAAGAAAGAGTCGTCTTTCAGAAGTTACGAGGCAGCGTGGAATAATTGTTGTGGCTTGTTTTATCATTAGATTTGTATTGCTTAATTTTCATTCCATGTAGGTCATTGCCGTTTACTTTCTATGTGAAATGCTTTAGTTTTGCTTTCTCATTATGCAGCAGAATATTGTACCACTTCTATCGTAGAAACTTTTGGTTGATAGAATTTGACTTGTTGTGCTCTGCTAAGATACGTAAAAGAGTTTACGAGTTTACGATTATAGCGTATTGATGTGCTATTCCTTCGAGTTTATGATTATAAAATATAGATAGATTATTCCGCTGTGCTGAAGTGTTCTTTGTGTTTTATTCGTTCGTAATGCGATTGTGTCTACGTCGTTCGTTGCGCCTTACGCACTAGTAAAATGCAAGGGGTTTAATAACCCAAGTTTGAGATTTGGTAAGGACGAACGTTTCGAAGAAGCGAAACGGAAGCAGTTGTTCGAGTAAGGAGAAGTAATGCAAGAAAGAGTAAGGAGAAACGGTGCAAGAAATCGTCGACTCAAGTGGAGCAGCGACGATCGACGAGAAGCGAGCAGGCCAGTTAAGTCTCACGACAGTATATATTGACTACCGGATGAGAGGAATTTTCCCGACGGCAGTCATTACAGTCCCTTTCGACATCCAGCAAAGAATCGTCCGCAAACCGCAAAACCGGTGCTCTATTTCGAATTATGTTTCCCCCTTCCCCTTCACTCTATGGCGAATATCCATTTCCATTAACAATTTCGCAAAACTGAATCCTGTACATCCATTTGCCTATAGGTGCCGTGAAAAGCGGAGCCCTTTGGTCGAGTAGAACTTCTCACACCCCTCTATCTTTCCACCGAAACATCATGAAAAACAAGGTCTTGACGTTTCTTGATGGATTATTTGTTACCACCTTCGATCAGTTGCTCTCCGAGGGAAACCGCTGTCGCGTTGAAACACCCTCTGACTTCTCAGCCGAAACTCTTCTTTGGCCGATCGTTTCTCGATGGGCTTCCCTTCCTTAACATTCGTCTATCTGGAGCATATTACCTTATCTCGATCTCGAACCAGCATTACGGCCGAAAGGTGCCGACCGCAGCAAAGAAAATACCGAAAACAATAAGATGAGATGAACCGAATTTTTCGGATCAGTGGTCGAAGAAATGGGATGTACTGAATATCTAGAAAAAAGTGTGTCGAAAAACGAAAAGGAGGTATGCCAATTTTTTGAATCTCCTTGTAAACGGCAGAATACCTGTTTGTCATAACACAGAGATTGGAGGCATCGACGGCACATGAGGTACGGAATATATTCCAGAGTTGTCGGCAGGAGACGTGTCTCAGGCATACCTCATAGAGTGCGCGATTACAATCGAAATTATCCAGGGATCGTAAGCTTTGCAACTCTGCAACGAACTAACACACAATTCTATTTCATGCATCAGCCATCATTCACATCGGCAGTTATCTGCTGTAACGATGTGCGAAAATTTGTGGAAAGTATTTTGTTGCTCGATCAAAGCTTAGTTGAAACAAAAAAAGTCATATTGCATATTAAAAACTTAGGAATGAGTTTTTGAAGAGTATCCAATTTCAATATGAAATCATCTTCGTTTTTACAAATCTTCAAATTTCCTAATCGTATTGAGAGTTTTCAGAATTCCGCAAACACTTGCAGCGATTTTCAACAACTGTTTCCATTCATCCATTCTTTATGATTTCCATTTCTATTTCTTACATACAATTTCTATTCACTTGTTCCTCTAGTATAATCATTTTTCTGTCATCACTGTTGCAATTCTTCTATTATAAAGGAGTTTATTTTGGAATTCCAACTAAAGAGTAAGTGCTGCTCAGAAGTCATCGTACGAGGCTTTTGCGTTAAACAATGGATAAAAGTTAAGCTTAGGAAGCAAAGACAAAAGCTTAGGACGATTTACGCGCTCAATGGAGCGTAAAATGCACAAGGTCTTCCGCTGAGGACAAAAGATTTTGTTAGAAATGAGCGGGTCCATGACATTATGAATAAAGAAGCCAGCAAGTTTTTGACAAGACTGCAGTTGCATTGCGATCTAAGCCTGCTATAAATATCATTCATTTTCCAAGCAAGGGATCTTTTCAAAGTCTTCGAGAAAAGTTTAGTTTTTAGCATATTTCGCAGAGAAACCCGAAAAAAAACGTTTATGACTGGCTCCAGAAGGTAGAGATGGAAGCTGTACATTAAAAAAGTACAGCAACTTGGGAACAATCGTGAACTGGCTGAAGTACAGAGACTAAATGCGGCCGTAAACTGGCTTCTCTAATTGATCGACTAATGCAAGAAACGTATGCATCACACGGTACACTGGATATCAATGAAAGGCACTTCCCTTCGCTCTTGATTTCAAGTGTTTCAAAAACGAAACTAGCCAGCTGTTATTAATTATCGTGCCCTGAATAGAAAATTCGCGTTGAGAATCTCTGCTAGTCTGTTTTGTTTTTTTGCAACTTTTAATGAAAATTCTCTGGGAAATTCACTGGTCCATCCCTAAAACGTCATCGGTTTTAGGAGAGACTCCTTGATCATACTGGAAACTGATTGCATTGATGACGTTTCGAAGGCGAATAAGATCGATTATCACTGATGAAGAAATTTTCTTGACATGGAATTCCATTCGGACTACTGGAAAATCGATTTGTTGTAGATGAATTACAATAAGTCTACTATCAGCTCAGAGCTGAGAATTTGGTCCCGTAATAGCTAGCTGGTTGAGCGCTCAAAATCCCATGAAAATGTCTTTTCCCTCAAATTCCAACAAAAAAAAATTGTGCGAAAAGAGTTGCTCTGTTTTCGAAAAATCCCCGGATCCTGCGAATTTTTCGGCGAAACGAGTATTTCTGATCCGAAACAATCCCGAAGCTTCTTATTTCTCGATCCTTGAATTTCGTCTCCAGTGCAGTAAGGAAAAAATGGCACTACTCTTTCAGAATCGGCTGGGAAAAGAATTAGTCTAAATTACTTCGGAAGAACGATCTGTTAAACCAGTCATGCAAACATTTTCAGCGTATTCAATTAGTAAAAAAACTGAAAATTTTGACGATAAAAAGTTACGAATTTTTTCCATGCAAAGAAAAAGGCGTTTTCCAATATTCTTCCTTAAAAATATCTGAAAAAAGCACTGTCATGAAATGTGAAGCATCGTTTCAGCACCAGTCGGTTTCCTACAAGCTATACGAGTCCAAATTCCAGTTTACAAAAGAGTCAGAGGCAGGCAGATATTTTCCCTAAACAAAAAGCAGTGTTTCACTTTTATACGGGCGGAATTATTCGCGTTGAAAAATTTTGCCTTGGCTAAAATGCGCGCATGAAGCTGAATTGGACGGTCGCAAATGATAGACTGTTTTATAAAAAGAAATGAAATTTATACAACACTGACAAAGCTCAAAACTCAAAAGAATAAACTGGAAACCAATGTTGTACGAGAACGAAATGCACAAACGCGGTGAAAGTAATTAAACTGAGCCTTTAGAAATGTAAAAATAGATGGAGCATATTGTCTTAAATAAATTGATTTTTGCGCAACACTCACTTATTAGCCACTCTGGCTTCCCGTTTCATATTTTGACCACCGTACACAAAATTCTTTTGCCTTGCTTATTTTGATCTCAAACAACCTTCATTGACTCCGCACAGCAGCCTACTCGTTTATAAAGAGACAGCGATAATTTAAATAATCAACATATTATAGAGATCCACCTCCACTGAGTTGATTTTTCCAATGACGTATTTGTTCGGACATCGGACTACGTGTTGATCTCCTAAGCATGTCTCCGCTTTCCAGTGATGAGTCTATGCCTGGTGAAATAATCGGCTGCACTCCACCAGAAACACCATCGATCACTTCTAGATCGAGAGCTCTGGAGGCTGATGCGGAGCGTTTGGCAAGTCTTTTATGGCCGTTAGATACTGGAACCGTACAGTCACCATCGTTTAATCTTGCTTGTATCTGAGCGATATCTGGACCTGGAAATGAATATAAATTAAATTGAAGCAGTGAATGTTTAAAAAAAGTATCTCACCTTCGACCAGCTTTTTTTTTAGAGGAAATTAGTAAAGACAAATCTTCTTCGTGATAAATTTCACTGCTATCAACATAATCATTGACCGACAAATATTCTCCCCAAATAGCAAGTAAAGAAAGTTTGCGTTTTTAAGCTCCAATTCAGTACTTCATTGCGCAATACTCTGCATTTGTGTTTTCCTAAATTACGTCAATTTTTTGGTGTTGCACATAAGATAAGCACATTTATTGCTTTATTTTCTCAGGGGTGCGAAAGCTTGTTTTCGTGATTGGTGTGACCGAAGCCAGTTACGATTGCAAGTTCTTCGCTCACTCTTGAAATATCAACATAGGAATATCACATTCATTTTAGGGTACGATTTCTTCCCATATTACAATCACCAGCTTTTATGTAATCGACGGAGTGCTATTTCCTTTTAAAATACGCTTCAGCCAGTCCATCCGTAATGAATGGTGCGATTGGTTCCGTAAATTTTTTCTGTGATTAAATATGGGTTTGACGGTCATTTCACAAACACTAAAGTTGCGTTCAAAGCCATGTACTGATCTATACAAGTTTTGATGTGCTCACATCCATTAGCTCCTCGTTACCAATGCCACACATCTGTTGGAAAGAAGCACTTCCTAACTGCTGTATGCGCAGCACTGAATATAATTAGTCCGCTTACGCATCGTATGCTTCTTTATTTTATCCAAAGGACTACTGCCCGAACGGGCATCCCTCTTGTCCCATCCCTCCCCCTCCCCTCGTATTATAACCAAAAGAGGTTCTCTTACAATATAGTTTAAACATAGCTCCCGCTGTTCTGGAGTACTGCTAACTTACTTCAAAAAAACCACTTAGAAGAGTCTAAAAAAATTTCTTAAACTTCATACGGTTATGATCTGGAACAACCACTTCACTTGCCACCCACCACCTCCACCCCTTCGCTACTGTGTTTTTGATCTTAGAGGTTCCTTTTATGGTAATATGATCTGTTTATACGTCTCATTACACAATGTATGTATGGTCATATCTCTTAATCTCGATGCCCTTGAAGCGCATTTCGATGCCAGATTTCTATAAACATTTACAAGCAATCCATCGAACGAGTGGTAAAACTGCAGGTGAATAGCTGAAGAATTGTTCTTCTGAACTGCCGTAAGATTCAGTATTTCAACGCGATTTGCTAACTCTTCATCAGGTCTGTGTGATATGAAAAAAACGAACCGAGTTTGCCTATGCAGTTTCTGCCAAAATGACTGAGTATTCGTTTAGCAAGTTGCGAACACTTCTCGTCGCATTCTGCAAGATTGAAAAGGTTAAAACTAAAAACTACGCAAATACGCATTTAAGTATTAAACAAGAGTGGAATCGCGTGGCTTCCTATAGGCCGACAAAGTGAGCTTTATACAGTAGACAATTGCCCTCCGAATACTGCTTAAAGAAAAGATACCAAGTACTGGGAAAGTTTTTGATGCGCATGAGATGAATAAATATTATCGACTTCGAAAATGAAATGCTTCAAGCGGTCGCAATTCAACCAGTGATCGCCCAAAGCAAAGAAGAGCAAAGTACGTCAGCGATATGTCACTATCGGCAATCAATTGCTTTTGTGATTACCAATACTGAAGCCTTAACAAATCCAAAACCTAAAATACACGCCGTGTTTACGCCTGTGGTGCACGTTCTATGCGAGCTGTCTTATTCACGCTTGCGTCATGCAAAAAATAAAAAATAACGTGCATATCTGAACATTTGCCTATGCATAAACATACAGCTCGCATTTTTCCTACTTTTACTGTCGTTGAATTTATAACCGTAATATCTCTAGGATCTCAATGAACGTAGGCGTCGACTGATCGTAAAGTTATTTTCGAACGGATGCCGTGATTAACAGCTTGATCAATATCAATTGTTTTGAGCCGTTTTGACGTTGAAATCCGAAACCGTTTTCTTCATTCCGTGGATCGTGAAACAAAACAAACGAAAACGAACAGATGACGCACAAAACAACATTTGCCGAACGGGCGAAATGCAGCATAACTAAATGCATTACGAGACAACTCGTACCTCTTGAATAGATCACTGGGCCACCATTAACAATAAGTAATTATACAAGCAAGTCGACCTGATATTACTTCTGAGAGATAACACGCTGAGGAGTATGGTATCCACTGTAGTGCAGTAACAGTCAGGATAAGGTTTTTTTCTTATTTGCGGAATCTTCCGACGAAAATGGAATAACATGAGTGCAACTTCGACCTGGATAAGTAAATGAATTTGGTGA
The DNA here is from genome assembly GCA_000803305.1 of Toxocara canis. Taxonomy (NCBI): domain Eukaryota; kingdom Metazoa; phylum Nematoda; class Chromadorea; order Rhabditida; family Toxocaridae; genus Toxocara; species Toxocara canis. The sequence goes on from JPKZ01002345.1 coordinate 255,614, forward strand.
CTTCTCTTGTTGTGAATTTTATGGCTGCCCGATGAAACGCCGAGCTTTGTTGAAGCTACCATTGATTGAACATTTTCAAATTAATTACGCAATTTTCGTGCTGTCATTCTTTGAAGCTGAAGAAAAAGCGCTTCGAAAACGCTTCAACCAAAACTTTTTTCGCACAACGTTAACTGGTGTTGTCAATTTTGTTTCTGTTGTAAATTTATCCATGATGTATAAGCATCGCGAAATCTGCAAACAATGTGTTTCCCATAAGGCCTTCACTCCTACATCTACCCCCCGCCCCCGTCCTACATCTATAGAAAACTGCCCTATTCAGTTACCGAAAAAAGTTCATCTACCTTAAAAATAAAAACTGAAAATGATTTACCTGGCGCAGTCAAACATTCAGAGAGGTAGTTCTGCAACTGCCGAATACAATCTAACTTTGTTCGACAGCTGGTCCACGAATGAGTGCATTCATCTAGTGACCATGCTGAAACAGGTCTTAAGCAATGTTACACAGTGCACAACGATCTTCCTTGACATGAATGGTATCAAATAATTTCTACACTAATCAAAATCAGCCCAAGATGAATATCCGTGGATTAAACGTCCGGCATCATCCCAACTCGATAAAAAGCTGTTTATTCATTTTGAAGACCGCGCGAACTTGCTTGTGGCTCACGCGCGACGCACAACTTTTCGTTTCATAGGCCATAAAAGTAGAATTACGAAAATTGGGCAAAAAAAAAATGTGTCCGTTCGCGAGCACAGTAACGAGTAAGGTCGAGCCCACGCCACAAGTGTGCTTCGTATAGAAAAGTACAGCTCGTAATTATTTTGATCATTCTAGAAAATGCTCAAGTAGTTTAAGCAGCTTACAAGTGTGAACTACCAGTTCGGGTTTAGAAATAGGGGAATTTTGAACGGCGCTGCCACATGTTTACCAGTAATATCAAAGATCGCTTAATATTTCGCCAGAAGGCAACTAAGTCCAGCGCGGATATTCCGTCTAACACAGCATAGCACAATTACAGCTATTTGCAAACAACACCAGACTTCAGTGCAACAACGGCAAATAATACGATATTCCACCCACGGTTAAGAACCACAATCGATGTGTCCGTTCGCGAGCACAGTAACGAGTAAGGTCGAGCCCACGCCACAAGTGTGCTTCGTATAGAAAAGTACAGCTCGTAATTATTTTGATCATTCTAGAAAATGCTCAAGTAGTTTAAGCAGCTTACAAGTGTGAACTACCAGTTCGGGTTTAGAAATAGGGGAATTTTGAACGGCGCTGCCACATGTTTACCAGTAATATCAAAGATCGCTTAATATTTCGCCAGAAGGCAACTAAGTCCAGCGCGGATATTCCGTCTAACACAGCATAGCACAATTACAGCTATTTGCAAACAACACCAGACTTCAGTGCAACAACGGCAAATAATACGATATTCCACCCACGGTTAAGAACCACAATCGAGCATTGGATGAGTGGAATGGGGGGAAGGTGATATGTTCTGAATATTGTTTTTCCGACGATCACACTCATGTATATTGCGTTTATTTTCAATATTCCTCTATATCAAAAAATTGCAGTATATTGAAGCGGTCATCATAATCAAGTCAGATCCCTTTTTCAACGCATTACTTGTTAAATTTTTCAGAAATCTACTTCTGTCCTTTTGAGAAAAATTGCAAAAAACTTTTTTAGCAAATGATAGTCAAACAAAGCTTTTCTTCTTTTGCTCAGCACACATTAAAATGGGTCTTAGAAATCCTCCGACAACCATACGTATAAATCTTTTATGCAAGTGACATTCATTCGACGGCTTTGTAAAAATTTGAACTGAGTCCTCAACTCCTTATTGAATATCACATAAAATTTGACGATTATGAACATTGTTCTCGTCTCACCTGTTCGCCAGTAACCAAGTGAAAAAACAAAATGTAATAAAGCCAACTTCATCGAAGTTCTACGATGAAGGAAGGGCTTTGTCTTGAGATAAAACAGTTAGATGAGCACAACTGCTCAACGGCTTAATTACGGCACAAGTTCACTGCTGTTTGAAATTTATCGATAATATGCTATGCTTTGTTCTTTATCCAACAAGCGTTTGGTGGAACTAGAAACGCTGCTATTACGATGTCAATCATCCAAAACCTGCTAACGAATCAGTTAATACAATCTGAAAGTGAATTCGTTAACGAACAGTCACATCCTTTTACAGTGACTATCGATCATGATATTCGATCTGATGCCTTCTACGAAAAAGAAAAATTAGTTCAGCTTCACGAAGCGTTTCGTAATTTTGTGGCCATATTTGTGTTGGCGATGTAAAGTGGACTCTGAATTGAACCTTGAAACGCACATCTCAGATGGCTTTCGAAGCAATGCATTGTTTTTTTGTTTAGGAAAAAGTTTCTTTTTCCACTACAGCGAGGAGCAAAAAGATAGGAACATAAAGGAGCCAAAAAACGCGAGCTATACACTACGATATGCAATCTTTTGCGATTTAAGCAGCACTTGGAGCAGCAAATCGTGCTCTAAAATCGAGCAAAAGCGCATTTTGAAGGTTCGGCGAGGTGCACTCATCTGACAGCTGATGAACAGCGTTCACTGAAGATTCCGCTTCTCGACGATGTCTCTGGTAGGTAGCAACCCCGATACTATTTTAATGGGAGTTCACCCAACAAAAATGCTTCTGGAAGAAATGGCTCCTGACCTCTGCATCTCATAAACTGGCAGCGCCATTTGCCTTTTTGGCCTTTCCATCCCCAGCCATTGCTTCTTGGCTAATTCTGCATATTTCCGCTTCCTTTGCCGAAAACTTCTTTTCGAACCACATTAATGATAAAGCCAACCCTAATGATCGACAATTCACATAGCCCGCAAATGAAATTTTACCGGGCAGATTCTTGCTGCTCAAACTCGTTCAATCGATAATTAACGGCCAAATGAGCACAGTTAATCAATCCAGAGCGCAAAACGGTTTGAGCATGGCAGAAGGCGGAGCGCAAAGATTCTCCACAAAGCTAACAAAGACGTTGTCCATCAGCATCGCCCACACTTTATTATATTCAGAGAGGACCAACCCAAAGATCATACATATATATAATTGTAAAATGTGGGCGATGATGATGGAAAAGGTCTTTGTTAGCATTGTGGAGAAGTCTTCAAGCATATATACGTAGCTGTATAT
>JPKZ01002346.1:9933-21368 GCA_000803305.1 Toxocara canis
GTGAGGGGAATTGTTGATTTGACCGATCGCTACGAACTTGATTGTTCATCTAGCATAAGTATATTTGAAGAGAAAACCTGTGTATTCCGAGTCAATGCGCGATAGCAGCATGCATTTTTGTTGCTCATAAATTTCATACCTTTGGAGTGTTATGCGTTCTTTTCGAAAATCGGTTGCACGTTGCGGATAGTTTGCGCCAATCATGCATTATTACGAGCCATATTTACATTTATGATCATCAACGTAGAACTAGCACTTGGGTTTGGGGTTCGAGTTTAGCCACTCAAAAAGAAAAATGTTTTTATTCATGTTTAGAATCTATTGCAGATAACGTGCTATTTGACAGCATGCGAGAACATGAACCATCAAATGCGGCGCGAGTTTTTTAAAGCAGTCCTTCGCCAGGATATTGCATGGTTCGATAAAAATCAGAGTGGCACGCTTACTTCTAAACTGTTCGAGTATGTGATCTTTTTGAAATGAATTAATATGAACAACTTCTGGCGTTGTTAGTTGTTTATGCGAAATGTATCCCTTTCGTTATAATCTGAACACGTTTGAGATTTTCTCTTCGAGAGATTTACACTCTGGTAGAGGCCGTAAAATTTTCGATTTTTAAGACTCATCGTTTATTCGAGGGCAGTACATAGGAAAAGAAATCTCTTCATTTCGGCTTTAGTTGTTCTTGCGTATCATTGGAATTGTAGTGTCAAGCTCAATAGTTATTGCTGGTTTCAGTAACCTTGAGCGAATAAAGGAAGGCACTGGTGACAAACTGGCATTGCTGGTCCAATTTGTGAGTCAGTTCTTCGCCGGATTCATTGTGGCATTCGCCTACGATTGGCGTCTCACGCTGATTATGATGTCATTGTCTCCATTTATGATCATTGCTGGAGCATTCATGGCTAAGGTTCGTTTTAATGAATATTAGGGAAAAACAGGTGATGAAGCATAGTCGAATGCGTAATCCGACTTTCTCAAAATTCATGATCCAGTTTCAGCTCTACCACTCCATTTTCTTTGCTGACCAAACAAAATGTCATGAACTACTCGTCAATCTAATGGCAATAAAAATTGACAAAATTTCACTGCAACGGTAAGTTGGCATAATGCACAAATCGTAGCCAAAACCTGAAACTATTGTCGAAAAATGAGCCCTAATACGATGTTTCGCACTAGGCAAAGGCCTTCATAGAAATAGGCAAATTTATGCTTGTTTAACACACATCCGCGTTAAATGCTGTTTGATAATCGCGAATTTAAGCTGTTTACTTTGTATCCTTATCAACAACTATTCGATAAGTCGAAACCTTTAGTTGATGGCATCAGCAACTGCGAAAGAGGCCGAAAATTATGCGACAGCAGGTGGTATAGCTGAGGAAGTGTTATCTTCAATTCGAACGGTTGTCGCGTTCAATGGACAGCAGTTCGAAAGCGATAGGTTCATTTTACTTGTAAAACATTGCCCGGGAAAGGAGGGGTGACAAAGAGGTAAATTCACCTTTTTCTCACCTTCCTTTTTCTTTTTGTGACGATGTTTTAGACACTGGTATGAGAGTATTGCTACATGTGACCATCCAAAGAAGGGGAGAGGGGGGAGGGAAGGGGAGGGAAACGAGGGGGAAAAGGAGGAGAACAGAGATAGCAGCTGCTCCCTGATCGACTAGATTTATTCCTTTCGTCTCCTGGGCACTGAAACACGTGCGAATAAACGGACCTCGCCTCCACAATTGGTTGCAGTTCATTTTGTTCTATTGTTTTGGCCGAAAGTCTAGCAGCTCTTTTAGGAATCCTTGTATTCCATTCTGCCAGTGTTTCATGACAATGAGTAAAAAACCGTCTTTTTGTAGAGGTGTTTCACTCTTTGTTTGTGTTTGCCTTCGGCTTTTGCAAAAAACAGTGTTTCTTAGTTTGCCAAAAAAAACCCGTCAAGGTACGCTCATTCAAGATCAAATCCCCTTCACAAATTGAACTGATATGCTTTTTCTACAGGTATAACGAAGCATTGAAGGGCGGTATGAGAGATGGTATTGTGAAATCTGTGTACGTAGGTGTAGGGCTGGCGTTGACGTTCTTCATAATGTTTGGCTCTTATGCGCTCGCCTTCTGGGTCGGCACCGGATACGTGTATGATGGCGTTCTCACTCCTGGAACTCTGCTGACTGTAAGCAGTCTGTGCAGCGATTACAGCATAAGTTTTCTTGCCCAATGGAACTGATTACCTTGCTAACTTTTTAAGGAATCACTGATATGCTGTCGTTATAGGGCACATTTCAAAGCATCGCTTATTATTTATGCAGTCATAATTTCGTTTTAAATGACAATAATCGCTTGAAAAAGTCTTTGCTGGCGATGGATATCGTACGACACTTTTCATATAAGACCTAGTCTGCGCGTTAAATATGGGGTAGAGGGAGTTCTATAATCCATCAGTATAAAGTAGATATAGTGCTATAAGCTATTACTATGGGTCAGATGAGCAGCCGAAGTAGACATTTCGCGGCACTTTCATCGTATTTTATATGTCAGTATCACGTTACTTATTCTGTTGGGTTCAGCAATATTTCAGAGATCTAAAATTGATTGGTTTGAGGTTTTCTTCGGTGTGATGATGGGCTCGATGGCTTTGGGACAGGCTGGACCACAGTTTGCAGTTCTCGGTTCGGCGCTAGGAGCAGCTGGTGCAATTCTTGAAATTATTGATCGAGTAAAATTTTATGAGAATTTTCAACTTCTTTCTGCAAAAGTTTCTTCCCAAAAATTTTTTCTTTCTTAAAGCAAAAGGGGATTGAATATTTATCACTTTTCCCATGTATTGACACATTCAGTATGAAAAATTAAGGTGTGCAGTTCAGTTGGAATTTCAAATCTTTAATCTTTGAGAATCAAAAAAAGAGATTATTTTATAATCTAATGAATTTATAGGCAAGGATGCTGATGAAACGATTTCTTGGGAACTTGAGCTAATTAATTAATTTTTATTTCACATTCCTAGAAACCAAAGCTTATTGGAAAATCAAAAATAAACTGTTGAGTTGGTAGCAAAGTCTCTCCACCCTTATCCTGACTTGCAGAACTACAGGCGACCGATGTAGAGGGAAGGGGGAGAGTAGGAGAGGGTGAGAGAACGGGAAGGTGATGCTTTTGCTGGTAAGTTCGGCAAGTACTCTATAAGCTCATGTGTTCGGAGAGATCAGAAATATCTTGCTTAGTAATATCTTTAACGCTTGGCTGGACCAGCACGAAGTTTGAGGATTCATACCAATCTTGCTGGAGGTTAAGTCTTTAGAATACCATTTGAAGTGCGTATATTCTCGTTTCAAAGGTGCCTGAAATAGACGCGTATGACGAGTGTGGCGAAAAGCCGATGAAAATGGATGGTCGAATAGAGCTGAAAAATGTGGAATTCTCTTATCCGACGCGACCCGACATAAAGGTTCGACAGTACCTTAATGTTCGGATTATTAACAAACATTAGTGAACGTTCGACTAGCTTGAAGAAGTTTTCATTATTCATTAGATAGGTAATGACTTTTACAGTTACCAATATTTGGCAAGAATTTTTCTTATTAATTCCAGCACCGTACCGACAGGTATTTCTTTTCGTGAACCACTTTATCTGATTCTATTTTATCGCCCTCGTTTTCTTAACTAGTCTATAATTCTCGGCTTTCTCACGAAAATGACGTTCGTGAAAAATTATGGCGAAGGCAAAAGCTGAATGTCAATTCTTCGAAATTTATCGCCGAATTGCGTCAGTCGTCGACCCCATTGTGACTGTTTTGCAATGAGAGAACGTAACGATCCTCGTACTGCACTGCAATCAAACACTTCCATGTGCGGACATGTTTGACCCATTGAGTGAAATGCTGGCCAATTCGCCAATCCATGAAAATATGTCGCCTTAGTTGAGTTGCGGGCCAGTTCGAGGATCGAACTAGCTCAAAAAAGTTAGGAATTCTTGTAACAGTAAGGTAGCACATCAGTAGTCATTGCGAGCAACAACCTACTTTACTGCAAAGGTCTGGCGCAAAACATGCCGTCGGGTGAGAACCAAATTTGAATCCCATATATGATAATCGCTTTTGTTGCCTGGTTATGCGCAGTCATCGTATATAAATTACTTATAACTAGTTATCATCAGCTCAAAAGCAGTGGCATGTGGAGCAATTGTCAGCCCAAAATCGTCGCTCTATGTTTATTCGATTTTTCATCGGATCAGCGATGTTAATATTTGCAGGTATTGGACGGAATCTCATTTACCGTAAATCCTGGTGAAACAGTCGCATTGGTAGGATCGAGTGGATGCGGTAAAAGCACTGTAGTCAGCTTACTTCTTCGATACTATAATCCAAAAAGTGGAAAGGTACGTTTAGCGCTGATGAGAAAAATAATAAAATTTGGTTGGAGGGTGGGGAGAAGAGGGGTGTGAATCATATTTCTGACAAACTAAGTCCAGCGGTTGACCCGGGATTCAAATCTCAACGGGGAACACCATGATGAGCGCTATGGAGAGTAGGTAATGCGAAGAATTGCTATGTTTTATTTGGCTGCTTTTCTAATTGCTTGGATGTGAATACGTAGGGGTAATTTGTGAAGTGACGGATGGACTTGTTTTCCTAAGCGAGGCTCGAACCCAGCCGCCAGTCTCGCTTGCGGGCGTAATTTCCAATCCTCGCTGTGTAAATGATCGTTATCGAGTTTGAACTAGACCGAAATGAGCTATATTGCGAGACGTTAAATAAACAAGAATTACTGGAATATCTTTCATACCACAAGTTATTTTTATGTCATTCGTGCTATTCTTTGCTGACCGTCAGCAGTGACATTTTTTATAGAAAACAAATGATGAGTATGTTGATTGTCTCGCCTCTGGGATAAATGAGCAAATGAAACCATAACGGAAACAGTTAAGTGCTGCTAGTTAAATGCTCCCTCTACTGCTCTAGTCGTCGAATCAGTTAATATAAGTGCGATTATGCGCTGAAATCGTGCAGTTTATTATCAGCTCGTTTTCCATAGCCGAATGCAACCGTTATCTCTCCTCTCTTTCGTCTTCAGAGTATGTATGGCTTTGTATCTGAAATTTGAAAAGATTCTGTATACTTATCTGCTTTACTTTTTTTTGATTACATCGCAGGCGAAAGTTTTATTTGTGGAACCATCGCAGTTTCTTATTGATGAACAAGTTGTCTGGTTTACATATGTGTAATCGATATGACTGCTGCGTAGTATTGGTAAATGTCGACACATGGACTTTGGTGCTTAGCTGAGTGGTGTGGAATAGGTTCGCATGAATTTAGGTTGCTGAAGATGGGGGAGAGGGAGGAGGAGGTGTGGGAGGAAGTGGAAAGACTAGAGGTAAGTATACGTGTTATACTTTTCATGGAAGTCGCTGGAGGCTGATGAAATCAGCTTAGTAGTGTCTTCATTCTAACATACGGTTATTATGTTAGAATGAAGACACTACTAAACTAAATTTCTGTTAAGTTATCAATCGTTCTCACAAAATTATCACCGAAATATCGAAGTTATCACATCGGCCAGTTATCATTTTGCGCTGTTATGGGGAAAAACTGAGACAGCCTAGATGCTTCCTGCAACCGTTCACTTAGTTTAAACCACTCCTTACCATTCAGCTAAGACTGGGCGGCAACTCAACTCTTATTCTCTAGAACTGAGGGCGATTTTAAAAGCCTCTGTGCAAACGGTTTTCGCCTGCATTTGACGGGTGTTATGGCCGTTCGAACAGACTTATTAATGGAACGATGGTCGGTCAGGTCGATGTTCTGATTTTTTGTTGAATCATAACCACCAAGGCCTGAAAAAAAGCGGGATTTAGTTTCGGTTTTTCTTTAGATTCTAATCGACAATCATGAAGTGTCATCATTAAATCTGGCATTCCTGAGGAAAACGATTGGTGTTGTATCGCAAGAGCCAGTACTCTTCAATACGACCATCAAAGAGAATATTGAAATGGGCAATGAAAACATGACCGATGGAGAATTATATGCTGCGTGTCGTCTTGCAAATGCAGTCAATTTCATCAACCAGTTACCGAATGTATGTTAATCGCAGTTATTTCTACAGATAAGATATTTCGTTACAGCAAGATTACTGCGTCTCAAACGTAACATCCGTGTTACTAAACGAGAATCTTTAGGCTTGCGTTTCAGCTAATAAGGCCATTATCAGGGACAACCACCTGCAAGAAAATGCGACAGAAGTGCAGTCACTGGGTCGAGCAAACGCGAAATGAACAGAAGAAACTTTAAAAAACGAACCAAGCTACGATAAGAAGGGCGACACAAAGAGCAGTTTATTTTGATGAAGTCAAAGGAAAAAGCTATAGCAAAATGCAGTAATTAAATGGTGAAAGCAGTATAATATCGGCAAGAAATATGCAGTAATGGTATCACATGGCATCATTAATGGGCACCAATTACACGAAATCGGCTAACCTTTATTCTACGTTTCGGAAGTTTAGGCCATTGCCATGAATGCATGCAGCGCAAAATGTTTATGAGGATTATTACAAAATTTTTATACGTGTTTTTTTTTAATTTACAAAATTATTACAAAATGTTTATGCATTCTAGCTATACGCGTCATATAAGAGCCACCTCTTCGTCACCTTCGTTGATATCGATGTCAATAAGTAACATAACTAAATTGGATTAAATAAGCCGTGATTATTCGCTTGTATTTATGCGCTCTTTCGAAGATATTTTATTTGAAAAAGAGGAATTCAATCCAACTCCTCTTTATCCTGAATGCGTCGTGGGAAAAACGCCCTCCTTGATTAGACCTTTTCTCCTCCACCTTCCTCTCCACCCCCTCCCCGCCTCCCCTCCGCCAAGTGGAGCTGTCCTCTTGAGAAGCCGTTTTATTTGTTATCACGAGAATTTCATGCGAATAATGGCATTCACATAACCATATTACGGGAAGGAGAGATGTTCACTTGTATACACAGTCTTTTTCCCTTTTACGCGTAACCTTGTTCAGCGTGCATTAACTCACTCTTCATTACCTTGTTAGATGCTACATTTTGTTTTGTAGAAATATGAGACGGTGGTCGGTGATCGAGGTACACAACTTTCTGGTGGTCAGAAGCAACGAATCGCAATTGCACGTGCTCTTGTACGCAACCCAAGGATCTTGCTGCTTGATGAAGCTACCAGCGCTCTTGATGCTGAGAGTGAAAGTGTCGTTCAGGAAGCACTCGAAAAGGTCAGTTATCGTTAGGGTGAAGAACTGGCGAGATTGCACCACTATTATCCCACAAAAACCGAATCGAGGTCGGCGTATTTAGGTTTCTTCGTTTAGTTGATTCCGTTCAGTTTATGGGTCCAGCCACTGCGATCTTATGGAGTCCGGCGCAGTTTTTGAAGGGATTTTGAGTGGCGCTTCATGAAATAGTTTGGAAAATGAGTTTAGTTTAGCACTGTTGAAAGTAGGCGCTACTGATTGGCTGGTTGCTGTCGTTTTTTAGATTAGGTAAACCCGGTTTTAAGGAGAAGTGAGATGCTCGAACTGTAAGAACATAGAAACTGCAGTAAGCAAGGGAGTAGTGCCTTTACAGCTGGACGCAAGTCAGATCGCCGCGTTTCTTCTCCTCCAATATCGTTTTGTGCTTTCGGGTTGGGCATGTGCTACAACCTGTTAATGTTTTCGTGCCTGTAGGATCGTCATGTGCTGAATGGTTCTGTGTTGCTGTCTCCATCAAGATTCCCCTTGACTACTGCATATCCCTTCTTACTCAACATAAATTTTCATTGCAGTTACTTTTTAACGCGAGAATTGTTGCAACAGCGTTAAACACTGAGAGAATGACTTGCACAGCGAAAATAACATAACGGGCTTTTTGACAATTTCTGCTTGACAACAGCAGTTACTTTGGGGTTGTGATGGCTTTTTATTGCTAGTTTTGTCAAGATTTATGGAGAAATGCTTTTATTACGTAGGGCAGGTGGAAATGATGCGATGCGCACTTTGACGACACCCTTTAGGCAAGCCATTTTCAAAAATTGCGCACAAACGAGGGAAGTCATCGTTTAACCGACTTCTCATCTGAGCCGACCTCTTCTTTGGACCACTGTCTTTTTCTGAAGCTCGACTGGTCAGAAATGCAGCCTGAGGCCGGTTTTAAAATGCCTGCCAGTTTAGAGGGTGTCCGATTTTAATGGCTACTTATGTGGAATGGCCTATCCAGAAGGGTATTGTATTTGAGCGGTAGACTGGAATTGAGTGGGATTTGTGCACATCTCCATTTTCAAAAGGCGGGGCTAGACTCAGGTTGGGAGGGGTGCAGCTTCTGTAAAATTCCGTATTCAGAAAACGTATTCAGAGTGGAGAAAGTATGAGGTTGAATTCGAGGAGGAGACTGTATTGTGGGTGAAAGTGCCGAATCATGAAGGCTTACGGTAACGACAATCTTTATTCATTTATATTCTGGCAATTAACAGGCCTTTTGTTATTAAGGCCACATTTAATAGTGAACTGCGTTTTGTTACGGTTTGCTGAGGCCATCTAGTGAATTCCTTCCGTTGCTGCAGTACCATTTGTATTCGGTTGATTTCATTCGTAAGCAGTCGTTCGACGTGGTTTGCCAATCGCAGCTCTCCGCATAATGCTTCTTCACTGTCATTGTTAGGCCTTAGCTAATTTCATGTTTATTAGTGTAAATCACCGAACCATAATCGCATTTTCGGTCCAGCTTAAATTTCGCTGTGCTTTTATAAGTTTGTTCAGTGGGGCAGGTGGTTGACTGCCAATTTGCACAGTGACCAGGGGAAGAGAGATGACATTGAAAGCTTAAGCTCTAATTACGTCACGTATACGTTATGATTTTGGGCCATCAGTAGGCAGCAAATAGTCATTTACCGGACATCATCAATACCTCAGAGCGTCGCTTCTTTAGTAATACATCGTACTAATTTCTTTTTTTGCTGAAAAGCTGTTTAATTTGGTTTAATTGATGTGTGACATTTAATGGAAATAGGAACACAATATTAAGTGAAGTGCACGAACCTTAGCGTTTTTCAATTTCAGGCGGCCCAGGGGCGAACCACGATAGTGATAGCGCATCGTTTGTCGACGATAAAAAATGCTAATAAAATAATCGCAATGAAGGAGGGTCGCATAGTCGAAGTTGGCAGGCACGAAGAGTTGATCGCTGCGAACGGATTTTATCGTGAACTCGTCAACGCTCAAGTTTTTGCGGATGTAGAAGATAATGGTTTGCCTTTTCCCATCACTTTAACTACCATGAAACTTAGAAGGTAAGCCCAGAGTTTACGATGTTCGCGAACTTAGAAAACAGTATGTTTTCGATGAAGTGAACTTATAAATTTAGGTGCCGTTGACAAAAGGTGAAGATGCTCCGCATACGTGCTTGCAAATCTTTAAAGAGAACGGAAAGGAGGAAGTATCGGGGAGGGGAGCTTATTTTAAAGATATTGTGAAGACGTTACTCATCGAATTAAACTTATACAGACAAGTTAAACAAATAAAGTCACTAAGGATCGCAGGGCTCTAACTTGATGAGAAGTTTCAAACGTGCGAATATGACTGATGAGGAGATTCTATTAAAATTTGAAGTTAGTCTCTCTCTCTCTGCGCTGGTATCAAACCAAATAACTAATATTTCTGAGAGTTATGCATAGATTTCTGCTAACCTCTACACATAAATGGTTACTGCTCACTTCCATGTCATGTTTTTCTTCCTATCTGCTATTTGCCAGAACAATTTGAGGACACAGTTCATTCAAATCCTATTTTAATATGAAAAGCATCAGCGTCCCAAAGCTGCACATTCTGATATGACGACAGATATCAGATATCGTAAAACAGAATCCCCAAAAATTTTCTACTGTCGATGGTTTTCGAGAGAATTTTATTTGACGGCGAGAAGGACGAACAGTTGACAAAAGATTTTATTTTTGCATTAGATAAGCAACAGTCATGTTTCATTGTTCTCTCATTTTGCAGCCGGAAAAGAGTCAGGATCATTATCTTATCGTCGTCAATCCGTTAAATCCAATCGTTCTCGGCTATCAAGTGTGACATCTGAAAAGGATGTCCCATTATCACCGAAATTCATACATCGAAGCGCTTCGAAGACTGCATCCATTACAGCTGCGGCCACCGAACACGACATTAAGAAGGAAACTGAACGGCTGAGGAAAGGTATGATTTTTAGAGGGGAAAATATGTGCGCCTTGGACGGTGGCAACTCGTTATCTTTTTAAACGTGACAGTGCGCGTTGTAGGGCATCTATTTTTTCCGCGAATGGGATGATTGTTATATTTCTTTTTTTTTTTCTAATGAATTAATTTTCGAATCCCAACAGTCTCGCAGCTGAGTTGAAGTTGAGATACATAGGCTGTCTTATACGTCCAATGAGTGCCAATAAGAGATGAGTGGTGCAAAAAATTTTTAAGATTCATAAAAGGTAGTGCATCTATCCATCTAGTTTCATGTCTTCCCTGCGAAAAATGTCACCATTAACATTTGCTGCCTTATGTCGTAGTACGGTACAGGAACGGATTCAAATTTCGGACGAAACGGGAAGTGCGGTTTGGGACAACTGAGGAATTGAAGATCAGTATGAAACGTTTGCAGAGCAATCAGCACCTAGAAGCTTGGTGCGCATTCAGGTGTCCAGCTTCATACATGAATTTAACAGCCCCTAGTGTCGGGACTCAGTTACGCCTCCCTTCGGTTCTCTCTTTTTTTATTTTCCGTCTCCTCTTCTTTACCATATCACTTCAGTTTCTATTGAGCCGGTTACTGCGAGCCCAACCTGGAATGGGGCTGCGATTTGTGACTGTCTTCGCTCATCTGGAGGGAAAAAGGGGAAGAGTGGGAGAAGGGGGGGAGAGAAGATGGGAAGAGAAGTAGATCGTATATGGCGATATCTCTGCAGGAGAAGGTAAAGAGGTTCGTGGGTGCAGTGTGACGACAAACGCAATAGTGCGATTGGCGACCACATGAAGTAACACAGATATATATCTGAATTTCTCGTATTTAAAGGTTTTTTTTTGAAGTGTTGCCAAAACGCGTCAATAACGAACGGATGGGACTTTGCGAATCTAAGCGATTTGAGCGTCCATCAAAACATAATCCCAATATTGATGGTTAACCTGCCGAATCTGATTACTCGAGTTTGAGCTTTTGAATTTTCTATCTCTGAGGCACTTTACTTTTTTTCCTGAAATGAAACTTTGTTCAGCCGAATATGCTTCTCCGGAACCAAGCAATCATCAGATTAGCTGCAGATTTTTCAAGCCATTTTTGCTTTCTAGCTAGTTCGATGGAAGTCGCAAAATTAACTCTCGCTTTCAAGGGGAAATTGTTGGAGAAATCCAACTTACGAAACTCTTTATTGGGGAAACAAAATTGCCATTGTATTTTTCCGAACTCGTTTTTTTTT
>JPKZ01002348.1:2060-64386 GCA_000803305.1 Toxocara canis
TTACTAACATACATCTTTCCATTGCCCTCTGTGCCGTCGTTAGTCGTCTTTCTTCATTTTTTGTTGTGGTCCACGTTTCGCTTGCGTATAGCATGGCGGGTAGGATCGTGCTGTTGAATAGGTGGGCACGGAGGGTCTTGCTCATTTTCTTTTTCAGCTTGTCCTTTATCGAGTTGAACGCCCTCCATCGTGCTCTTATTCGTCGCGTTATTTCGGGCTGCATGTCGCGATCCATCTTCAAGATCTGCCCCACGTAGACGTACTCCTTCACCTCTTCGATTACATCGCCCTCCACTACTATTTGGTCTGGTTTTGTCGTTTCTGACCGCATGAATTTTGTTTTCATGCGGTTTAGTTTTAGGCCAGCGGCTGCACTGTGAGTGCTGAGCCTGGTCAGCATGGCCTGTAGTTCGTTAATGGTTGAGGCGATGAGTACGATGTCGTCTGCAAACCGGAGATGGTTGAGGAACGTCGTCTGCAAACCGGAGATGGTTGAGGAACTCTCCGTTGATGTTGATACCACCCTCCCAGTCGATGTCTCGGATAATTGATTCGAGACATGCAGTGAATAGTTTAGAGGAGACTGTATCTCCCTGTTTGACACCTTTCTCCACTGGAACAGTTACAGGTGTCGGTAGTAGCTTTATATCGGTGGTGCAGTACGAGTTTGACTCTTTGAGCAGATTGATGTATTGGGCCGCGATAGCTTGCTTGTGGAGAGAGTTTAGGACTGTGTTTATTTCTACGTTGTCGAAGGCCTTTTCGTAGTCTACAAAAGCGACACAAAGGGGTAGTTTGTATTCTCTTGCTCTCTGGAATAGTTGTGTAAGGGTAAATATATGATCCATCATGCTGTAGTTCTTGCTAAAGTCTGCCTGCTCTCTTGGCTGTTGGTAGTCGAGACATTTGATAGCCTCGTTGCTACGATCTTTGTAAACAGTTTATAAATATGAGAGAGGAGGCAAATGGGACGATAGTTTTATAGATGTTCTTTATCGCCCTTTTTGTAAAGCAAGATGGTATTTGACCCTCTATCTCCTTTTTGTCGGTCACCGTCCGGCCATCCTCGGTTTTTAACGCTGCCACCTCCCTTCTGTACTGTGCCAGTTCCCGTCGGCATCTCTTCATGCTTTTTCTTTCCCCCGCGACTCTCAGCAATTTTCTGGTTTTGAAGTTTTCGAGATCTTCCTTCAAATGCTGCCTGGTGGCCTTGCATAGAATGGAATACTCGACTACTATCCTTTCGTTTCTTTCCATGTTTTTCCTTCTTTCCATCATTCTCTTCGTTTCCTCAGAGATCCTTTCTTCTTCCTTCCGCCCTTTTCCGACGTTTGCGTTGAAATCGCCCATGACGATGGTGCATGTCGATTTTTGGGCCAGAGCTGCCTCTAGCTCTCGGTAGAATTCTTCGATTTCATCGTCATCACTTGTACTTGTTGGGGCGTAGGTCCGGATGATTTTGAGGATGGCCTTTCCTGATATCTGAACGTTCAGAACACCTATTCGTGATGATGTTACGTTGCACGAGACGACTTTGTCAGCCCATTCCTTGCCTATGATGAACCCTATCCCTCCGACTGTTCTAATACCGGCTCCTTTCCCCAGTCTCACGGCGTTGCCATTTTCCCACCTCGCGTTTAGTTCTTCCTTCCGGCGTGTTTCGCAGAGTCCTAGCACATCACATTTTATTCGCTTTTTCTCCTCCATCAGGTGGGTCGGTTCAAAATCCGATTCCGCTACTTCATCGTAGTGCAGAGGTGATAACGGGTCGGGAGAGCTATGCCAGCGGAACTTTATGCTCTGGCAGGTCCAGCCAAGCTGGAAAGGCTTCCCGCGGGCTCCAGGGTGACGATGATGGTATCTGATCCCCAAGGGCCAACCCGGCTAAAGCGGAACGGTAAACCACCGCAGCTGAGGAGCACAAGGGCTAGCGACCAGGAAGCAATTACCGTAGAGGTTAAAAAAAAGGCCTGCCCGCCTAACCAGTGGGATGGCGTCAAAAATCGCTAAAACAATGCAAAACCATGAAGCGTCTTACTTAGTGATACAAAAGTGCGAACACGCTCGAATTTCCATCTATTTCTGTGAGGAATTTTATTGATTGATTGAAATAACGAAAAAAGCGGATAACAGAAAAAAATGCTCATTTCTCGCCAAACCCTCAAGTATTTTTTTCGAGATTTTTCTTTCGGCACTTCACGAACACATGGAATTTGCACTCTGTGATGATCTCATAAGCAATTTATTGCTGTGCTTCAGTGCTCCACTCAAACAAGCTGTTTTAAAAAACTGTGAGGTGGGTGCGCACTAATCATGGTTATCTGTATGCATCTGCGGTGGATCGTTCGCTTTACATATGATAGTCACTTTTAAAAAAACACAAATTCTGCTTCATGCCATCGCTTCAAGTGTATGAGAATGACCTTTCGTGCGATTCATGAAATGCATATTCACCAATGATGAATTGCCTGTTTACTAGCCCCGCACGTTTTGAAACGAGTAATTTTTGAGGCTACGCTCTGTACACAGCCACTGAATGTGGATGGCAATGTTGCTGGTCTTATTAGCGCTCTGTATGTTGGCACAACAGATTGATGGCCTCATCGAATGCCTGAATTGCGTTGGTGCAGAAACGCTTCACTGCGATTCCTCTTGCATTGCCAGCAGTTGTTTCATAAGTAAGTTGTGAGATGCCTTCTAGCGTCTGCTCTTTTCCGCTTCATTCTTGTTTGTGAATTGATAATAAAACAAACTTATAGCATGTGGTTGAATGGTTGATGACACATATTCAGTATCACCTCACATAACAAAGTCCCCCTTCCCTCTTCTGCACTCCCTGTTAGCCCTCTAAAAGATGCTCGAAAAATAGTCCCACTTCGACACGACTCCCGCATCAAATAAGGCCTTACCTGCCTCTTAGTAAAGGAATTGTGAGACTTTACGGCCCGAAATCCCCACGTGAAGAAATAAAGTATTTTTTAAAGCGGAGAAATATGAGCCGAATCGCACTTGTTGCAAGCGCTGTTAATTTTGTCAATGGTGTCTCTATTTATGAGTATCTTTCCAACAAAGCTTCTGCTAAATATTACTGCCTTCTTTTGGTTAAGAGTTAGTGACATCATTTACTGGATATCATAAGAGTCGGCTAGTGCATGAAGATGATTCTCTTCAACAACAACAAGCTGGGTACAACCCCTCAACTAATTCGATTCTAATCGAATAAGCGGACATGAATAGCGACCGTTGAAATGGAGAATCAAAAAATCACAGTTCGGGATAATCATATGGAAAGTATCACATCCGGTATTCTACGTCTCATGCGACATAAGTCAACGGGAGTGCGGTCTGTATCTTACCGATATTTAGAGTTATTAAACATCGGCATCAAATAACGTGAGCTTGCCCCCTTGCAACAATTGAAAATGTTTATGATGATTAATGAAAGGACTTTGCTTTGCAAATTGAAAAATAAATAAATAAAAGTAAACAAAATAAAATAACTTCATAGAAAACACTGCAATACAAAATTTTTCAAACGATTGCCATGCGCCTGATTTAAAAAGAACCTCTACGTGAAATATGAAAAATACAAGTAAACGAAACACTTTCGAAGAGTGACCGCGCTCCTTATTTGAGGAATTAAGGTGTAAAAAACGATATGTCGCTGGAATTCGGATGTTCGGAAGGTGTGCATTCGGATATCTGCGTTACGACCGTATCACTGAAGGAAGTGCAGTCGGTTTCATGCTATTGTTCGACGAACGCTTGCAATGGTCCTGCATCATTGATGAAGTATTTTCTTGTCAGTCGGCACAAACGTGAGTACCGAGAATTTAAAAGAGCCGACTTTTGGCCAGTTATAACGAAAAGAGTTAGCATGAAAAGAAAGGTCCTCAAGGAGGCGGACTGACAGATGTAGAAGCGCAGAAGGCTACAGGGAAATGAACTCCCTTCGTCATCCCCCGCCTCCAATGTTTCTCTTTCTAATTCACTGTGCAAAGCAATTCTCTTAATCCTAGGCCTTTTCTATTGACTCTTGCATGCCACCATTTGCGCTAGTCACCAGCGATACATATGGAAGGCTTCCTTCATTGAATGCGTCCAACCAGATCCTGTAAACAAGTGATTACCACTTCAGAAAGCGGTCTTATTCCCAGATTCCATGTAACACGTTCGGCCATGTGCGATGCCATTTTCCTCACCTTCTCCTTCAGGTCTTCTCGCAATGCCGTTTCTTGCTTGGATACTAAAAGTGTAAGCTTGATTAGCCTATCGGTTGAACAGCTGGTATGGCACTCACTCGAGCTGTCATGAGAGTCTCGACTGATACATCATACGGCCAAGAAGGTTCATGTTTGAAAAAAAACTTCTTCTCACCAATGCTGAAAACAAAGATCGCATGAATGCAGTCTGATGAGAAAGGTCAAGCGTAAGGTAGCGCACTTCTTTGGGGGTGTTACTGTTTTTATAGCATAACTGTGATCCTATATTTTCACTTTCAGGGTTCGTTATTTACCTATCTCGCCACTATTGAAAGCGAAAAACCCCGACAATTATCACGAAAACTTCAGGATGCACGGCGAGACGTGATGTGTGAGGAGTATTTCAGGCGACAGCTCATCATTTTCGCACACGATAACCGCCGACTCCAATACTCTAGCAGTTGCTGCTGCTCAAAACTCAACTTTTGACTCAAGCGGAGAATCACCGCCCGCGGATGATACTGCCAATGGAAATCAAGGGATCACAGTACTGAATAAAACAACATCGCCGGTGAACACTGCAGTCACAACAATCTCTGCGCCATCACATGAGTTGCCAGCGGCGCCAGGTAGAGCATTTCTGTAATAGACTTTGTTGCGTACTTAACCAAGAGAAGCACTTTGAAGATGCGAACAATATCATGCTATTTTGAGGCCGGACAATCGAGGGTGTCCGAGTATCCTACTTACATCACAGCTTCTCTCTTTCCATCTCAGTGACCTTTTCTGAAGCGTCTAAACTTTGCATAAGAAATGAATAGCGTTCAGAATACAAAGCGTGGTTCAGCAAATGGGTCAGTACGAACCGTTTTCAAGAAGATCACAAAACTGTCATCCTGCAAAACTCAGTCAGCTGAAATCAGCCACAGTTGCGGACGGCGCTATCATACCTTTTCTGCCATTCACGACGAGCAGCAAAGTAGGAAAACGCGCTCTTGGAAGTGGCCATAATGAGAAGTGTATCACATCTATATTGTCTTGGAGGATATGTATCACATGGAGGATCTATATCGTTCAAGATCTAATTAACTGTTATAATCATTCAGGACGCGCGGTCACTCGGGACGAGAGGATCAGCACCGTAGTTAACTCGATTTTGAATCAGATCGAGACCATCGTGAACAAGTTCAAGAATGATACGGATCCATTGGTTCGGTACGTTGTGGGCGGTTTCCAAGACAATCAAGAAAAGCTTAAACAACAAGTTAATGAACTGCTTCCGTCGCTGTCATAGAACTGATTCCAGTCATTCTTTTTGCTTGGTCTTGCATACCCGTGTTAAGGGTTTTTCCAGAGAAAGAGAAATGACTGGATGGAGATCTGTGGTATGTCTATGTGACACACGAAATGTCATAGAAGGAGTAAATGCTTTTCCGATGGTTCGCGAATATGTGAACTCACTCGTTTATATTTTTCCAACATTCACCTTTCGTTCTATTTCAACTTTTTCGTCGGCCTCTTTAACTTTACTCCATTATTGGGTGGATTCTTTATTGCATTTTCAAACAGTTTTCTTCCTTTACAATGATATGGCGCAGGTTGAAACTCCATATTTTCATAAAGTGAGAGAAAAACAAGCATATAAGTCTGCATCCCGCGAACATAAACAATGCTCACACTAACGTTACGTGCTCCTGTATTTCACATTGACATAGCTGCTCATGTTTTTCTCCTACCGGCCAAGCATTCCATGTTATGTTATCAAAATTAATGATCGCCGCCCCGAAAGCAAACGAATGCAATCATCAAGTGCTTCTTTGACGTTGGTATGATTGGCATTAAACGCCTCTAAGATCAGTTTTGTCATTACTGATCTTTCATCGCAGCGAAAGTTGTTGAAAACAACAATGGGAAACATATTCCTTCGCCCACAGGGAATTATCGCCGTTCTAAGCCGAACTGCGCAAGAAGCACATCGTGACAGTCAGTGCTCTGCTATGCTCCGCAACTGTTTCTCGACGATCTCTGTTCCGCTTTTCATAAATTCCGGAACCTGTGCGCCTTCATTTATAACCAACTGAATTATGCGCATTGCCCAATATGCATAGATGAACAACCGAAACAATTAACATAGGACAGCTTTGGCTGTATGGTTTCGCTTAGGATTCGTTGTTCTCGTCCTACTTAATTTCCCTTCTTCATCGAAAACTGCAAGCAGGGCAGGTAGCAATTCTTGAGTTTGCAAGGAAGTGTTCTAATTGGGGAACACCTAAATTTCTTGTTATAGGCCATCCCCTGTCTATGCAAAGAAAGCGAAGTGGCACAAGAAGTTTTCAGAGTATTTGCGATAAACGTAAAGCATGAAAAATTAACTGAAAATAACAGTGAATTGCAGCGAACCCTAAAACTATACAAAAACAGCGAACTCGGAAAGAGCTGCAGTGAATGTAACAGTGCATTGCATCGACGAAAGCTATTTATAATTTCATGTAAATCTTACAGCGTTCAGCGATCTTCTTATACTAAGGAAAAGTGCCACGGTTTAAATTTAAACTAACTTATTTTTCCAAATTTTGCTTCTTCTCTTCCTGATTAATTTTCTTTGCGATGCCCTACGAACAAATTTCTTAGCAAATGTTCCACCACTAACACCGTTTCATTCCACAATTAAAAGTTTCCTATGCGATTATTGGATAACTTAATGGAACGTATTTTGATGATTTTACGGGAAGAGGCTCGCCTAGCGATAGGGAACTTTCAAAAAAACTTTTTAGGAATTCTCTTTCACGGAAAAAGATACAACATGAAGGCCTTAGGCAATCAGCGGCGACTTATTAGCTCGGTCGAGCTTCCAATCCATTGGTTCTGCTACCCATTCAGATGGTATACTTTGCCCCAAAAGTTTTTGCTGCCGTGACTCATGTTGGGCATCAAAATAACGGCGATGAAGAAATGGTTTGATCTTCAATTGCCGACCCCATCTGACTGAGGACATTGCCATTGCTGGTAAACGTGTTCCCCCCTAAATTTGCTCTTCTTGCGATGCTCCTTTGCCATCACGCTGTTGCATAATAGTAAATGGCACTGCTAGCTGTATCTCATAACGTTATAACATGCTATCTGAGTGTTACTTCGGAAGACCAAATCTTTGTTTATTGTCATTTCGTATATGCATAATGGTATAGAGGCATCCGATGTTCTTCGATCGCACAAGAACTGAAGGCAACGATAGCATTCAGTGAAATAGAATCAAAATATAATGTGGTCCTTTGCGGCCTGGAAACCAGGTTATAGCCGAAAAGGCTTGTGATGGTAAAGGGGAGCAGGAACTGTATCTCAGTTTCGGGACCCACAATACTCGCCGAGATTGCCGGCGAAATGGTATTGAAGAAGATCCTTTATATCTGCAGCATCCGGTCATACTTAGAACTGCGACTGGTAGAAGTTTCCAGCATATGCGAACCCAAGGTTGTTCCTGGTGACAAAGGCGTTTGTATTGAAATTTGGACGGCCCGTAGCATTCGGTAGTGGGCCGATCCCAGGATTGGTTATGTTGCCAGGCTGTGAGAACACCAGAAAAACGTATCGATGAAGACCGGTGCCCTGAGGTGGTCCTGATGGAATAAACGTCGCTATAACATTGCCTCTGCTGGTATTATTACCCGGAATGTTGATTACCAACCAATGGAGCCACTCGCGCAATGTGGGGTTTTGGCGGGACGGTGCATCAGGATCAGTGAGAATGAGAGTATAGAGTCCGTTGCTATCCGCGTCCCAGCCAAGCCTCGTCGGTGGACTGCTCACCTGCGCCGGTGTCAGTGGGTTACCGCAGGTCACCTCAAGATTGTTGAAAAAGGCTCTCACACGTCTCGATGGAGGGTTTACTGTGACATCAGGAACGATTTGATTCCTTCGGTATCCACAACCAGCACAGAAACCGCATGTCACTTGACATCGCGCTCGTAACACGTTCTCATAGGCAGGATTATCGCAGAGTGCGCTATATGTAGCACAGTCACTGGCTGTGTCTATACAGTCGCAGGTAAAGCATGTCCTTATACATCTTATCTGCACGATTTGGCTGAATGGCCGCCTATAGCAATGCGAGGCTACCTGTGGACAGTTAGAAGCTGTATCAACACAAAACGGTAGAGGTGTAGGTTGCTGCGGTATGACATCTGAAAGATATTTGCGTTAATTCATCTACCAAATTTTGGCGGTACCAATGCAGTCAGGGGTAAAGCTTAAATGATCACGGATGTGGGGGCTCAAATAATCTCAGCAAAAATAAGTAATGACTACTGTATTCTTACGACATTAATGACTCGAGATTCGAGGTTTTCTTCAGTTACTCCATAATAGGCAACTCATCCTTTATGATTCGACCAACAAACTGTTTCGTTCTATGGTCAGTACCTCAATTCAGTGCTGATGATATTATCCTGTTGACGATACCAACAGGCCAAACATGACGCTGCGATATACACTTTATTCGATAAACGGTTTTTGAAACGGCAATATTCAAAACAGTTTAGTTTTTGCTTTATCGAGCAGAACCTCAAGATTATACAAGTGGAACAAAGCTGTGGCTGCTGGACGGATGTGCAGGTGAAGGAAATGGTTTGAAAAACCGAATTGCGGTTTTAGTGCCTTTTTGTTTGTTTTTGAACCGGCACGAGGAACTATGTTCTACTCTCGTTCTGGAATCCCCAGTCCCTCTTTCTTCAGAGCAACTCATTTTTTTCATCTTATAGATAGTCATGACATGAACCATACGGTAATAATCCATAGCTGTAGCTTCAGCGATTCCTAAGCAGTAATTACTGGAGACGAATGGGGCGATGAAGTGCTCTGTGAACTTAGTGGATGAAGGAGTTGTGCGGAATTATTTTCAGGCAAGTCCGCCCAAAACAGCTTTATAGATCACGCAAGACAAATGGTGAACAAAACTTGATGAAGACTGGCGTATCTCGACGGATGTTTAGCTATGCTAAATTCGCTCGCTTTCTTTGACGAGACCTCATCAGTTGGTGAAACTATTGAGGTCCTATCCTCTAATGGTTTCAATAAGCCTTTTGAGCCTGTGAACACATCAACATATTTGTTGCTTTCACTGAAACGTCCAGTAAATATGTCATCTCGTGAAAACATTTACCGCCCCTCGTGGTTTGAAAATTATGCTGATAGGAAGATCCCCCTCTCCTGAAGAAAACGTCCAGTATAGCGGACTTCAATTATTTGCACTATTATTGAGATGAGCTGAATGAGTTACGAATACGTAACACTGTGCCAATGTATCGACCAGTGCTGTGGCTTCAGTGAGCGCTTGATCGACTATTGACTGATTTGCGCGTTCGCAATGTCATCCAAAAGCCTTAAGCGTTCGAAAGAAGGGGATGGTGGAAGCATTCGTAACATTACTCTTTTATAACATTTCACGATCAATTTACCTTCACGGTTCATTACGCGCGTTTCATTCTTTAGAAACGTATTACGCCAGATGCAGTGCATAGCACGCTCGATGTCGTGTTCTCGCTCCACAAATGCTTTTGTGGATGTGTGCTCACAGCTGTCCCACACTCGCCTTCCGGTTTCATGTCGAAATGCAACGCACAGGCAAATTTCATGCACATATCTCCGTATTAACCGACATATTTTACAACTTGTTGTAACGTACATGAGTATGTTTGACACTTCGGAAAACTTCGGAAAACCAGTGTTTATACTTACTTCCAATGGACAGCGCCCTATCACTTAATAATTACGTTACGCCATTCCACCTTCCTCGAATTGGCGACGAACCTCGCTCACTGTTCAATCTTCTCGATGAATAGCACCGGAAATGTTTCAAATTCATTTGGTAGGCAAAGCCTTAAGCCAGGCATAATAGAGGATACCACTGTGTTGTTTTCATCATTGATGATGCAAGATAACGATAGGTTATTTGCTACCATGGTACTTGAAGGAGAAGCCCGTACCTCAAGTTTATTTATATGAATGCTCAGTATCTGAAATCCCGTCCTCACCCAGTGTTCTTATTTTCCAAACTCTTTGAGCGATGCATATACCCACAGGTCTACCAAGCACTCGAGCCTTTTTTACCCAACTGCCAACACGTATTTCGTAAGAGACACTCCATCACCACAGCGCTCGCGGAAATATGTGAAAAAATCCTGTGAAAAAATCCTCCTGAACATGGAGAACAATAACCTAACCTACGTCGCACAGTTAGGTGTCCAGAAGGCGTGTGATACTGTGAACCCACATATACTCCTCCAGAAAATCATCGACAAAGTAAATCCGGATGACAAACTAACAAAGTTATTGAAAGACTACCTGCTAAAAAGGAAAATAAGAACAGTGGGTGAGGATGGGATTTCAAAAGCGAAACAGATTCCCACAGGCATCCCGCAGGGAGGCATACTTCCTCCTATCCCTCTTGCCTTCTTGTTTTCCGGCGTAAGCGAAGTTGAGACGCACGGGAAAATTATAGTTTTCGCAGATGACGTGCAAGTTCCATACATGTTTGAAGAAAGCGAAGAACCAAAGGTGGCGAATCTGATAGACAAGATATGAAAAAAATTATAAAATATCTAAGAGAAGCATTAGAGATGAAAATAAATGAGTCAAAAACAGCTATCACCAGATTCGGAAGACCGCGAACTAAAAAGCGCCTAGCTAGTGGAACCGTTCTGAAGATTTTTGGGGAAAAAATAGCTGTTAAAAATGACACCCGTAACCTAGGCCTATATCTAGACGGCAGTCTAACCTTCCGAGCCCATTTTGGTAACGTATCCTCTTCGTGTTCAAAATTTCTATACCATATGAAAGCAATAAGGCAATACATGAATACGAGATGTATAACAATGCTAATAAATGCCTATGTAATCCCCAAAATTCGATTATACCTGTCCATCACCGCGACAGCAACTAGAAAAGATCTCAAAACACTACAACGAGTCGCAAACCACTCGATCAGAGTCATTCACAATCTTAAAAAATTCGAACAAATTGGCGAATGCAAAGTCCGCTACAACTAGGGAGACATCTCAACACCAAGCAGCGTGGAATTTAAAGTAATGGTCAAGAAGATGCAAAATGGTCGACTCAGTGAAAATTTGAATAACTTGCTGACAAAAACAACTCATAACCGAACGAGGCGTGAAATGTACACCTGTGAAACATTCCGAACAAATTACGGACAAAAAACCATAAGACACCGAGCGACTGCTTTCCTCAATACACTATTGCATTTGAGTGATATGTAGTGATGTTTTTATGACGTAATATTTTATTATGACTGTGTCTCATTATATCCTTCTATATCATCTTTGTATTGTCGTAAAGATAGTTATTGCATACCGACTAAATAATAGATTCGATTCGATTCGATTCGAATGTGGAATATGTCTGTGGCTTAGTTTTCCGCCAGTTTACGAAGTCAGTCCCTAGCTCATGATTATTTTTTACCATTTCTCAGCAAGATGCAGCTACAACACAAATAAGCCTAAAGCAGGTCAAAGCTGAACTGCCCTTTACAATGATGCGATTCATCATCATTTGAAGATGTATTGCAGTACTGTGGGCAATAATTTCCTTAAGCTGAGGACCGGTTCACTAAACATTTCACCGTGTTTTTGGTATTATGGAAAAAACAGAACCAATCTGCATGAATGTTTCTTTTTTCTGAATGCAATAAACTCGGGAATAGTGAGGAAGTTAATTGGGTTGGTTGAGAAGGCTGTGGAAGAATGAGAAATCCGTTTGAACCGTCCAAACGTTCCACAGAATTTATTCCACTCACCGCTGCTCGCTTAAACTAGGCAACCTGATGTTATCGACTTAGCGTTCGATATCAGGCGATTTCTCATCTGCTAACAGAAAAAGTTCATCGGTTCAGTAAACATCACGTGCGATCCTGTTCACTTCCGCGCCGTGGCAAAACAAATTGATCGCATGTGAACGACATAGTAAATGAGGAATTAATGTAGCGCTAGTAGCGCATTTCCATAAGACATACCCATCTATAGTGCTTCAAATGGCCAACGTGGCAACTATCTGCCAAAAATTCAACTCTCTGCCATTCATCCATTTTATGCAGTCACCAACGATATCTCATTGTGGCAAAAACAGTGTGAGAAAAAAGAAAACTTGAAAATCTTTAAGAAATTAAAAGAGATACGCTGAGTAAAAATATCGATGATTATTGCGATGATGCGCATTGTTAGCGGAAAACACTTAAGGATGATCAAAATGTTATTAGGAGCAAAATTGCTTTAGCTCACCAGCAATAAACACTTTTGGGAGCACAATCGACGGGCTAGTGTCTGCAATATTCACTCCGGCATAACATTCCTGGACTTGAATGCAACGAAGAGTAAATCGAACGTCGTAGACCGATCGCTTTCTAAGGTGAATTCTTTTGTGGTGTCTTAAAGCCTATGGACTTTCATTCGAATGTCCATAACATAGTGTCTGCGTTTTCCATATGGTTTCACCATTTTGTAATGGACAAAAATTCCAAAAAATAAGTTCCTCCACTGAAAGCAAAGATATATTTACGAAGAGAACAATGTCGGTTTCTGTTGAATTTATTTAGCAAAATGCGTCAAACGGAATAACGTTACGTTTTTATTCAGTAATTAAATGCAGATTTTAATAAAGCAGCTTGTTTGAATTTTTTTTTGGGAGGGATAAACGGGCAGAACGCACATTAGGAGTGTTACGTCTGTGCTTGCGCATGCAATTGTCAGCGCATGTTCGCGATGTAGTTCCAGATCTCTTGCCAGAAAGCCCAAAATGATTTAAGCGAGTTTCTGAATGGGCTCTAAGATGTAGAAAAAACCTTATGAAAGAAAGGATTAATTCAGTGGATTAATCGCATTGACCCTTCTTTACTGCATAACCCAAATTTGACGTTTATATGCTATAAAACGTTTCAAATTGCTACTTACATTAAATAGAGCTTCGAATGTGAATTTCTAAGAGATACAATGGAAACGTTTATAAAATGAGCGCGAAACCTCTGGAATATTCCTTCCACTGGATCGCCATCGCTTTAGAGCGACGTGAATAGGAAACGCTTAATGACTCTGAACGGGGAAAAGTTAAATGACGAAATACTTGAGTGTAGCAAAGTGCTTTTCGTTTGATTCATGAAAATTTACAGTACAGTTTAGACAGTTTTAAACAGCATCGGAGAGCATTTAGCGAGCCAACGGCATGGTGCGCTTTCAACTTTCTTCTGTTCGCTAACTCAACCGTGTTCACGTTCTAGCAGGATTGCTTTTTTTTTCACAAGAAGCTGTCTAGAAGAATCAATGAAAATTATTATGAAAACTAGCGGTGCAAGCTTATCTCTATTTCAGGTTGTTGGCTGTTTTGAAATTTTCTTTTCTGATTTTTCTGCAGACGCCTTCTAGGACAGAAGCATACAAGAAATGAGGATCATCTACACACTCTAAGTGATAAAGAATTAACCGCAAAACATATTGAAACTTGTGACACATTTTGCCGCGCCACACATCTTGAAAATGGAAATGCTATACTTGTGAATATGAATGCAGTTCGAGTTTAGAAGAAGTAAAAAGCCGAGATTTATGTAAAGTTCAGAGTATCATGGAGTGTAAAATAATTATACAGCACCACTTGTGAACACTGTAACAGTCAATAAATTCTTGTTTTCATAGCTGTTTGGGCATGGCACTTTGTAAAAGGAGATCTTTTGTAATGGGAATTTTCTTCTGCAAGGGGGAGGGGGGGGGAGGGGGGGGGAGCCGATCATAAAAATTACTCCATAGTAGCGCTGAGTGGACGTAAAGATCCGAGACACAAATTTCTCAGGTTTGGGTGAGGATCTTTGATTGTGGCGCCTTTCAACCAGCTATACTTTTTAAACGCGACAGTAGCATCGTATTTCGCAAATTCGAAAGTGCAACAACCATTTTGGTATTCTACGATCTTTCATCTCATTTAAATTCTAGTCCACGTCATTCATAAACATTTGGGCGTGGAAAACATTTGAGCGCTATCTATATAAGGCTCACGAGAATAAACTTTACAGAAGCGGCTGCTGCTTTAGTTGGCTGTGCGGAGTTCAGTAGGCACATTTTGATTACTGAAAATAACGTTTGTTTTTGTGCACTGCAAAATCCAACGTTAAACTGTGCGGAGCGCGAAAGAGCAATGGCTGCTTACTTTCTTATTTTTCGCTTAAACACACTTTGTTTCTTGTTGCATTTGCTAGGAAACTACAAAGCGTTTGGTACATTCTTCACAAGATAATATAAGACTGTAGAGGCTGTTAATTTGGATATATGAACCCCTCCGGTACTCGATGAACAAATAGGTAAATTCAGATCCTATTTCCAGAAGGCATAAGGCCGGCTAAAATTGATAGACTCGTACGAGGCCGAAGAGTTCGCATTATGAGGGGACTGGCGGCATTCTGGTAATATAGGTAAGGGAGATGGATAAATGGGATAGTTGAGGTGGCAAAGGATCGATTGACCGAATAAACCAGTATTCCGTCGCATTCGATAATCTCCTTATAGCCACTCACTCCATGTCCTACCTCCCCTTAACCCTCCCACCTCCTTCCTCCCATCCTCTAGCTTCACCTTCCCTCCTGCCTGGACCGACATCGGCCCTCACTCACATAGTACAGAATTTTTATGAGGTGAGCCGCCGCTGAAAAGAATCGGTAGTCTTGGGAAGTTTCCAAACAAAAAATTTGTTCAAAAACGTGAAAATTAGGCGTTTCAAGAGTACGCTAACTCCCTCTCCTTTCCTTTCCCTAGAAGTCAATTTCGGTGTTTTGTGGGCAAGGGATGTTTGAGGAGTGACAATGAGGCGCTGTGATCGACAGGAGGAGGGGGACATTAGAAGGAAATATTTGTTAAAAGATCGGTTGAATTGTACGATTTTCTCTGTTAAATGGGCTTTTTTAATGTTCGGATCCCTTTGATCATTCTGTGAAATGCAATTTCTGAATTAAATAAACGACGAGTTGTCCGGATTCTCTTTTGGCTTCTGAATTTTCCTGTTGGTTTAAACAGCGCTTTAGTTGTTATTCAGAGTTGGAGAAAGTCAGGTTACCTTCAGTGCCCATTTACAGCTGCTGGGTCATGCTTCACTTGGTTATCACCGTTTTTTTGGCAGTACTATAAATCACCTCCTGCCCTTGACCGAAGGCTCCTTCGCCGACATATGTGACGCCAAACCCGAATCCGAACGCATGATACCACAAATTGTTAGTTAGCGGGATAGCGATAAATGAAAAACTTTGTTCTACCCCGATGTCACGCGCTATCCATCAGTGACGTAATAGGGCGAGAAGATAAATAAGACGTGTTTTCGAAACTATTCGATGCATATCCTCTTGTCTTCGTGTGTTTTTTCTCAGTTCATTTCGAAGATATTTTTCCTCCTTGGCCTTTCCTTGTTTCCGTACATTTTTTTAGCTTGGTTTGCTCACCGAAAATTGAAAGCACGAGTTCTTATTTAGCATATTTGTCGTAATTTTGCAGTCATCGCTGGGCAACTAGACTAAATGGGAACGAGAATCGATCAAGAATACCCGGCTCGTTTCGTTCATTTCAGCGTAAAATATTTATCCCGCCTAGGTTATGGAATGCGAAATTTCTAAAGGTTGCTTTACCGTTTCAAAAAATCTTTTGCCAGTTTCCGTCCCCAAAAAACGTCGTAGAGAGATCATACTTCCTTTCAGTACTTCCACAGCAGCCTGAAAATCTTTAGCCTTCATGTTTTCCGCCGTGGAATAGGAACTTGATAATGGTTATGCTACTCATGGAAAAGCTGTTCGCATCGGAATTTCAACTTTTTTGTGCCAAGAACAGAGCCTCTTAGAGGACATCGTTGTTTTCTAGAACAACTGATGTAAGTGGTTGTTACTCTAGGTGAACGTGTAAGCCATCTTTCCTGACAGCCATGACCAAGATTAGGGTACCGGCGCCCTCATTTGGGTGATAGTTGGAAAATTGCCGCCGCGTACTTGTTTGAGACGCACAATTGAAAAGTTATGTGCATCTATGCTCAGAATATAGGAACACTTCTTTTGATGGAGGCTCCAGCCACTTTTCAGTTTTGCACTTGCCACTTTTCAGCCTCTTGCCAATTTCAAGCGAATTGATCGATCACGGTCCGCAGAAAGTTTTCCTCTCTGCTCAAATTGGCTCATTTCAAAGGCTGAATGCCATTCCGGCTAACCGGTGGTAATTTCGCGAAATGAGATCGCATACTGAGAAATGATCACTGCTGAGATTTTAAGGATATGACAGCAAAAGTATTATAGGTGTGCTACCGCTGTATTTTTTCACAGACCTGAAAGTACCTTTCTTTAACTTAAAACCCTTCGCGGTTTTTACCGGCTATCGCGCTGCTTTCGTTTCGCCGAATGCGGAAAACAGAATGTGTGCTGTTTTTCGAACTAGAGTGAACGGTTTCGTTCCAATACAGCATAAACGAAGATGATGACTGTGGATGAGTTGTTGTTGGCTTCAGAGTTTTTTCTGCGAGGTAATTCTCTCGCTAATGCGCTGCCCGAAAAGGCAAGATTGGTTTTACAAAATCTTAAGATATGCAAGACCTGCATTTATGAACTAGTTCTTCACATAATCCCATACGCATTGTAGCGCTTGAAGTAACGCTACTGCGACTTTCGACTTCCTTCTTGAAAGATTTCGCCATTTGGATGATTTGCATGACAACCAAACCCTCAACGCTTAGTTCGGACGCATGAACTGTTTCAGAATTTCAGATAGGAGTTGTTGACCACTGGATGTTTAAGATGGACCAATAACAATATCTGATTTTTATGGTAGAAGAGGCACTGGTTAAAGACAAGTGAACAAGTAAAATTCACAGCGAAGAGTTCGTTGAGCAACTACCGCCAGGGTGTATGCTGGAGGCGATCATTTTAGAGAAGTGGGCGCGTAAATTGATGTCTTTTCGCAGTAATTGCATCGGAGCCAATGGAGAGCACTTGAAGGATTAAATAGATATATGAGTAACTTTAATATTTGCTAAAAGTTCTTTAATCGCTAACGTTGTTTCTACAGCAGAAATTTTTTCCGATAATTATTTTGCAAAAAAAAGCCTAAATTTGATAATTAGTCCTTGCATTACTTTTTTTTAAATTTCAAACGCTCCAGGCTGATTGTTGGTTACCGTCAATGTTTCCTTATTGTCCGGTGCAGCCAGCGTCTACGGTACCTTGATCATGCAATTCGTGCGAAATTTGTTATTCTTGGCGTTTGCCCTGAATCACAAAAAAATGTGTAGTCTGTATCATTAGATCAACGAGTGTAGCAGGGGTCGCCGAATCGGTTTCATGCTTTGTGTATGGGTGAGATTGGGGATGAGCAGCGGAGAGCATTAAGGCGAATGCTACGTGAGGCGAAGCAGCTCGTTAGCTAGCGAGACCAGTCTCAGCGGCCGGAGTTAGGTAGACGAGCTCCAGTGGGGTTAGACCGGTGAAATGTGATTATTCGTCGTTTGCGAGTATTTATGAAATCGGCTGGTGTCATGACCGAGCGGGCAAAACGCATAGCGTGCCAACGTCACGCATGCGTAGTGCGATTTGGTCGGTGTAAATCACAAGCCGATCAGTTGCGAAATGACTGCATTTTTTTATAATCCGAGATATATAATGTTCTCCGTAGTTAGTGGGTCCGTGGTTCCGTTTAAAATAGAGAGTGGCAGTGGCCGTTAGGTGCGGCTCGTGGTTCTCAAATTTTTTAACCCTTGCTTCAGTAGTTCCGAGGCCAATACTACCATACAGATAGATAGTTGCGCAGGGATCAGAAACGCGGACACAGAGATGGTGCTCCCCCAATGCGCTTTGCAAATGCAGCAAATGCAAATTTGTCAAGATGTCAATTAATGCAAACGTTTCAGTGATCGCAATGATGTTCCTCGCGAACAACTTCGCTATCTTAACAGCACTGCTGTGGTTCCCAAAAGGTGCGTTTCACTTGAACGTATTGCTTCTAATACAGTTTTCTCTATAGGATTTTCCTTTACGATAAAACCTTTTCTTGAGTCGTACATACGTAATGGATGGATATATAAAATTGTGCTCCTTTCGGTTGCTGATTTTTGTTATGCTCTCCGTCTAATTTTTTGTAAGAACCCATAAGACTGATTTTCTTCGAGAACAGCTCTCGAAAGCGACCGTTAACAAATCAAAAACGAGTCTCGCCCAACGTATCGGTCTTCCTGAAATGGAGGAGAGAGAAGGGCTGCCGGACGGTACCTATCTATAGTCCTATGAATCTTCCTTATTGTTTTGCCGCATCTTGCATGCGTTATTTTATTCTCGTCTCTGAGTGTTTTACATATATTTAATCACAGGCTGCCTTCATGAATGCTATTTTCATAACCGAGTGCCATTTTGAAGCGTTTAAGCATAGAGGGATTAGGACATAAACGTTAATGGCGTAAGAATACAGTAGTCATTACTTATCTTTGCTGAGATTATTTGAGCCCCACATCCGTGATCATTTAACCTTTACCCGTGACTGTATTGGTACCGCCAAAATTTGGTAGATGAATTAACGCAAATATCTTTCAGATGTCATACCGCAGCAACCTACACCTCTACCGTTTTGTGTTGATACAGCTTCTAACTGTCCACAGGTAGCCTCGCATTGCTATAGGCGGCCATTCAGCCAAATCGTGCAGATAAGATGTATAAGGACATGCTTTACCTGCGACTGTATAGACACAGCCAGTGACTGTGCTACATATAGCGCACTCTGCGATAATCCTGCCTATGAGAACGTGTTACGAGCGCGATGTCAAGTGACATGCGGTTTCTGTGCTGGTTGTGGATACCGAAGGAATCAAATCGTTCCTGATGTCACAGTAAACCCTCCATCGAGACGTGTGAGAGCCTTTTTCAACAATCTTGAGGTGACCTGCGGTAACCCACTGACACCGGCGCAGGTGAGCAGTCCACCGACGAGGCTTGGCTGGGACGCGGATAGCAACGGACTCTATACTCTCATTCTCACTGATCCTGATGCACCGTCCCGCCAAAACCCCACATTGCGCGAGTGGCTCCATTGGTTGGTAATCAACATTCCGGGTAATAATACCAGCAGAGGCAATGTTATAGCGACGTTTATTCCATCAGGACCACCTCAAGGCACCGGTCTTCATCGATACGTTTTTCTGGTGTTCTCACAGCCTGGCAACATAACCAATCCTGGGATCGGCCCACTACCGAATGCTACGGGCCGTCCAAATTTCAATACAAACGCCTTTGTCACAAGAAACAACCTTGGGTTCGCATATGCTGGAAACTTCTACCAGTCGCAGTTCCAAGTATGACCGGATGCTGCAGATATGAAGGATCTTTTTCAATACCATTTCGCCGGCAATCTCGGCGAGTATTGTGGGTCCCGAAACTGAGATACAGTTCCTGTTCCCCCTTACCATCACAAGCCTTTTCGGCTATAACCTGGTTTCCAGGCCGCAAAGGACCACGTTATATTTTGATTCTATTTCACTGAATGCTATCGTTGCCTTCAGTTCTTGTGCGATCGAAGAACATCGGATGCCTCGATACCATTATGAATATACGAAACGACAATAAACAAAGATTTGGTCTTCCGAAGTAACACTCAGATAGCATGTTATAACGTTATGAGAGACAGCTAGCAGTGCCATTTACTATTATGCAACAGCGTGATTGCAAAAGAGCATCGCAAGAAGAGCAAATTTAGGGGGGAACACGTTTACCAGCAATGGCAATGTCCTCAATCAGATGGGGTCGGCAATTGAAGATCAAACCATTTCTTCATCGCCGTTATTTTGATGCCCAACATGAGTCACGGCAGCAAAAACTTTTGGGGCAAAGTATACCATCTGAATGGGTAGCAGAACCAATGGATTGGAAGCTCGACCGAGCTAATAAGTCGCCGCTGATTGCCTAAGGCCTTCATGTTGTATCTTTTTCCGTGAAAGAGAATTCCTAAAAAGTTTTTTTGAAAGTTCCCTATCGCTAGGCGAGCCTCTTCCCGTAAAATCATCAAAATACGTTCCATTAAGTTATCCAATAATCGCATAGGAAACTTTTAATTGTGGAATGAAACGGTGTTAGTGGTGGAATATTTGCTAAGAAATTTGTTCGTAGGGCATCGCAAAGAAAATTAATCAGGAAGAGAAGAAGCAAAATTTAAAAAAATAAGTTAGTTTAAATTTAAACCGTGGCACTTTTCCTTAGTATAAGAAGATCGCTGAACGCTGTAAGATTTACATGAAATTATAAATAGCTTTCGTCGATGCAATGCACTGTTACATTCACTGCAGCTCTTTCCGAATTCGCTCTGTTTGTATAGTTTTAGGGTTCGCTGCAATTCACTGTTATTTACAGCGTTTATCGCAAATACTCTGAAAAGTTCTTGTCCCACTTCGCTTTCTTTGCATAGACAGGGGATGGCCTATAACAAAAAATTTAGGTGTTCCCCAATTAGAACACTTCCTTGCAAACTCAAGAATTGCTACCTGCTCTGCTTACAGTTTTCGATGAAGAAGGGAAATTTAATAGGACGAGAGCAACGAATCCTAAGCGAAACCATGCAGCAAAAGCTGTCCTGTGTTAGTTGTTTCGGTTGTTCCTCTATGCATATTGGGCAATGCGCATAATTCAGTTGGTTATAAATGAAGGCGCACAGGTTCCGCAATTCATGAAAAGCGGAACAGAGATCGTCGAGAAACAGTTGCGGAGCGTAGCAGAGCACCGACTGTCACGATGTGCTTTTTGCGCTGGTCGGCTTAGAATGGCGATAATTCCCTGTGGGCGAAGGACTGTGTTGCCCATTGTTGCTTCCAACAACTTTCCCTGCGGTGAAGGATCAGTAATGACAACACTGATCTTGTAGACGTTTACTGCCAATCATACCAACGTCAGCGAAGCACTTGATGATTGCACTCGTTTGCTTTAGGGGCGGCGATCATTAACTTTGATAACATAGGAGAAAAACATGAGAAAAACATGAGCAGCTATGTCAGTGTGAACACACGAGCATTTAACGTGAATGTGAGCATTGTTTATGTTCGCGACATGGCGACTTATATGCTTGTTTTTCTCTCACTTTATGAACTTATGGAGTTTCAACACGCGCCATATCATTGCAAAGGACGAAAATTGTTTGAAAATGCAATAAAGAATCCATCCAATAATAGAGTAAGGTTAAAGAGGCCGAAAAACTTGAAATAGGACGAAAGGTGAATGTTTGGAAAAATATAAACGAGTGAGTTCACATATTCGCCAACCATCGAAAAAGCATTTACTCCTTCTAAGACATTTCGTGTGTCACATGGAGATACCACAGATCTCCATTCAGCCATTTCTCTTTCTCCGGAAAAACCCTTGACACGGGTATGCAGGACCAAGCAAAAAGAATGACTGGAATCAGTTCTATGACAGCGAAGGAAGCAGTTCATTAACTTGTTGTTTAAGCTTTTCTTGATTGTCTTGGAAACCGCCCACAACGTACCGAACCAACGGATCCGTGTCATTCTTGAATTTGTTCACGATGGTCTCGATCTGATTCAAAATCGAGTTAACTACGGTGCTGATCCTCTCGTCCCGAGTGACCGCGCGTCCTGAATGATTATAACAGTTAATTAGATCTTGAACGATATAGATCCTCCATGTGATACATATCCTCCAAGACAATATAGATGTGATACACTTCTCATTATGGCCACTTCCAAGAGCGCGTTTTCCTACTTTGCTGCTCGTCGTGAATGGCAGAAAAGGTATGCTAGCGCCATCCGCAAATGTGGCTGATTTGAGCTTACTGAGTTTTACAAGATGACAGTTTTGTGGTCTTCTTGAAAACGGTTTGTACTGATCCGTTTGCTGATTCACGCTTTGTATTCTGAACGCCATTCATTTCTTATGCAAAGTTTAGACGCTTCAGAAAAGGTCAAAGAGATGGAAAGAGAGAAGCTGAGATCTGCGTAGGATACCCGGACACACCAAAGAATTCCGACACCTAGGTAGGATACTCGGACCCCCTTGATTGTTTGGCCTCAAAATGAGATGAAATTGTTCGCATCTTCAAAGTGCTTCTCTTGGTTCCGTACGCAACAAAGTCTATTACAGAAATGCTCTACCTGGCGCCGTTGCAACTCATGTGATGGCGCAGAGAGTGTTGTAACTGCAGTGTTCGCCGGCGATGTTGTTTTATTCAGTACTGTGATCCCTTGATTTCCATTGGCAGTATCATACGCGGTTGGTGATTCTGCGCTTGAGTCAAAAGTTGTGTTTTGAGCAGCAGCAACTGCTAGAGTATTGGAGTCGGCGGTTATCGTGTGCGAAAATGATGAGCTGTCACCTTAAACACTCCTCACACATCACGTCTCGCCGTGCCTCCTAAAGTTTTCGTCATAATTGTCGGGGTTTTTCGCTTTCAATAGTGGCGAGGTAGGTAAATAACGAAGAAAGTGAAAATAAAGGATCACAGTTATGCTATAAAAACAGTAACACCCCCAAAAAAGTGCGCTACCGTACGCTTGACCTTCCTCATCAGACTGCATTCATGCGATCTTAGTTTTCATCATTGGTGAAAAGAAGTTTTTTTTTAAACATGAACCTTCTTGGCCGTATGATGTATCGGTCGAGACTCTCATGACACCTCGGATCAGT
Organism: Toxocara canis; assembly: GCA_000803305.1. Lineage (NCBI taxonomy): Eukaryota > Metazoa > Nematoda > Chromadorea > Rhabditida > Toxocaridae > Toxocara > Toxocara canis. The sequence continues at coordinate 24,945 of JPKZ01002348.1, forward strand.
ACCATGCCACCTATTCAACAGATAGGCTAATCAAACTTACACGTGTAGTATCCAAGCAAGAAACGGCATTGCGAGAAGACCTGAAGGAGAAGGTGAGGAAAAGGGCATCGCACATGGCCGAATGTGTTACATGGAATCTGGGAATAATACCGCTTTCTGAAGTGGTAATCACTCGTTTAGAGCATCTGGTTGGGCAAATTCAATAAAGGATACCTTCCATATGTATTGTTGGTGGCTAACGCAAATGCTGGGATGCAAGAGTCAATTGAAAAGGCTTAATATTAAGAGAATTGCTTTGCACAGTGAATTAGAAAGAGAAACATTGGAGGCGGGGGATGACGAAGGGAGTTCATTTCCCTGTAGCCTTCTGCGCTTCTACATCTGTCAGTCCACCTCCTTGAGGACCTTTCTTTTCATGCTAACTGTTTTCGTTATAACTGGCCAAAGGTCCGCTCTTTTAAGTTCTCGGTACTCACGTTTGTGCCGACTGACAACAAAATACTTCATCAATGATGCAGGACCATTGCAAGCGTTCGTCGAACAATAGCATGAAACCGACTGCACTTCCTTCAGTGATACGGTCGTAACGCAGATATCCGAATGCACACCTTCCGAACATCCGAATTCCAGCGACATATCGTTTTTTACACCTTAATTCCTCAAATAAGGAGCGCGGTCACTCTTCGAAAGTGTTTCGTTTACTTGTATTTTTCATATTTCACGTAGAGGTTCTTTTTAAATCAGGCGCATGGCAATCGTTTGAAAAATTTTGTATTGCAGTGTTTTCTATGAAGTTATTTTATTTTGTTTACTTTTATTTATTTATTTTCCAATTTGCAAAGCAAAGTCCTTTCATTAATCATCATAAACATTTTCAATTGTTGCAAGGGGGCAAGCTCACGTTATTTGATGCCCATTGTTACTAATATATCGGTAAGATACAGATCGCACTCCCGTTGACTTATGTCGCATGAGACGTAGAATACCGGATGTAATACTTTCCATGTGATTATGCCGAACTGTGATTTTTTGATTCTCCATTTCAACGATCGCAATTCATGTCCGCTTATTCGATTAGAATCGAATTAGTTGAGGCTTGTACCCGGCTTGTTGTTGTTGAAGAGAATCATCTTCATGCACTAACAGACTCTTATGATAGCTAGTAAATGATGTCATTAACTCTTAACCAAAAGAACGCAGTAATATTCAGCAGATGCTTTATCGGAAAAAGTACTCCTAAATAGATACACCATTGACAAAATTAACAGCGCTCGCAACGAGTGCGATTCGGCTCATATTTCTCCGCTTTAAAAAATACTTCATTTCTTTACGTGGGGACTCCGGGCCGTAAAGTCTCGCAATTCCTTAACAAAGAGGCAGATATGGCCTTATTTGATGTGGAAGTCGTGTCGAAGTGGGACTATTTTTCGAGCATCTTTTAGAGGACTAACAGGGAGTGCAAAAGAGGGAAGGGGGACTTTGTTATGTGAAGTGATACTGAATATGTGTCATCAACCATTCAACCACATGCTATAAGTTTGTTTTATTATCAATTCACAATCAAGAATGAAGCGGAAAGGAGCAGACGCTAGAAGGCACCTCACAACTTACTTATAAAACAACTGCTGGCAATGCAAGAGGAATCGCAGTGAAGCGTTTCTGCACCAACGCAATTCAGGCATTCGATGAGGGCATCAATTTGTTGTGCAAACATGCAGAGCGCTAATAAGACCAGCAGCATTGCCATCCACACTCAGTAGCTGTGTATAGAGCTTAACCTCAAAAATTACTCGTTTCAAAACGGCCTCCGTCTTAGGGAGTAGGGAGTAGTAAACATGCTCTTCATCATTGGTAAATATGCATTTCACGGTTCGTAAACACGCATTTCAGGATTCGCACGAAAGGTCGTTCTCACACATTTGAAGGGATGGCATAAAGCAGAATTTGTGTGTTTTTCTAAAAATGACTATCACACGTGATGCGAACCATCCACCACAGATGCATGCCGGCAACCATGATTGGACCCTCCGTTCGATTGATAAGCGCAAAGTCGCATGATCATGGAGGGTTTTAATGGACTTAGCTTTCCGTTGGTGGGAATTATAGCCGTTCATAATATATTTTTTTTAAATTCGTGTTGAGCAGTTTAGTTTCAGAAAATTGCCAACAGTATATTCTAGAAGTATTTGAGCTGTAACATCAGTAATGAGTCGGTAATCTACTAGCGAGCTTTCGGGAACGCGTATACGTGCATGATAAGCAAGCCGATAACCTCTCAAAAAACATTCATGCATCGATCAACAGCATGCATGAATTGCTGATCAATGGACGGTCCTTTTTTTGCCTTAGGAGAAGTTCACTCATTGAGCATATTTGATTGGTTTGCGCTCAAAAGATTTGTTATCTTCAGCTTTCATGATGAGCAACTCAGTTGTCAGCAAATGATCGTTTTTAATGGTTTCATCGAGGTTAAAAGGCAGCAAATTTTCTGCAACATTTTTTTAGCTTAACTATTTGTTGTCTTGTTGAATGACGTAAAAGTGGAAATGATTAGTTGATAACAAAGAACCAATGGAAGACTAATGCAAACAAAATGTGCACTTTCATCACCAGCGCCTTCCATTTGTGTTTCTTTCCATTTGATGTTTCCCTTCTCAACGTTTCTTTAGGATGTTCATCTAATTAGCTAACTCCTGAGTGATGCCAGTAGGTTTTCATGTCAATTTTTTACTTCCGGTGATTCTCATGACATTTGGGCGAATGCAATGAAATGCTGGACAGTGGCATTCCAAGATGAGCAAAGATTGTACCATTAGAGATGATATATATTCCACTATACTGAAGCGATCTGAATGATTTTCTTAGTAACGACTGATGTAATTTTTTCTCTTATTGATCAAAAATTTTCTCGTCTATCGACTGAAACTTACTTGTTCAAGAACTGTTTTCGGAATCTTAAAAGGTATCGAAAAGTGTGAATGTTTTAAACTGTATTTTTCAATTTGTGCGTTCAGCTTACATTCATAAGAAATTTTCTGCCGTCTCGTAAGTACATCACTTTATGTTACTTTATGTCGACGATATCATTATAAATTATACTTCTGTTCTAAAGTTGATGAATTATGCCTTATTCATCATAAATTTTTGGCAGTTTTGTGTCACATTTGATTTTTGATTGTATTTTATCTACAAGTGATTATACTGGCTCATATGAACGATGAGTCCACCTTCCTCGTACCACACAAAAACACTAAGTACTTTTGAACGGGTTATACAAGTTTAAAAAAGATCGAAAAAATCACCATTTGCCCAAACTGTTTTGGAAGCTCAGATATCGCTCGATCGCAAGTCCTTGTGAACTTTAACGAGCTCGGCTTAGAAAGACAAAATGAATGGCCAGTAGGAAGAAACTTGGTAGGACTAAACTAACCACTGAATGGAATTGACGACGGAACAGTATTTTCGCCGGCTTTGTACAAGGAGGGAACAAATGTCAGAATACCATTTATTCTTTATGGAACTTCCGGGATTTTCTTAACTTATCTTATACAGTGATTGGCGTATTCTTTGCTTCGAGAAGAAGGATGGGGTGAACGTGCCTAACGTGAAGGGGTATGAAGTACTGAATTTACCTCCTTCCGGAATTCTACCATCAATCGCAGAAGAGAAAAACGTTGAATCTTTAGGCCTCAGCATTCGTTGAACAGAAGAAAGTTATTTGTTTCTCCACTATTTCAAAGCCATGCAGTGTGGAATTCCGCATTATTCGGTCTCCCTTCCTCCTCCTTGCGTCACTTCTCTGTCCACATTGATGTTTTTGTGATCCATACGACATTGCTTGATAAACGTTCTATGGCGTGGTAAAGCCTTGTTTTCAGGCATCATCACACAATCGGGAATGCAACGGCAGAATGTGCCATCTAGTTTAATCGCTGACGATGTGAATAATGAAATTTTTGCCTTACTTGGGGACAAAGCTTTTGTAAGTTTTTGCTATAATACTAAAAGTATTGCCGAATTACATATTACGAAAAGTCTCATGAATACGGCGTCGTCACTGGAACGGTATACATCTCTCGGGGCCCCTCAGAGAATAGACTCCCATCTCAAGTCAATACCGGCGAACTTTCTGAGCAATAGTCTTTCCGCAAGAGATGCTACATGGAAGTTCCACCTCCAATTATCATGAAAAGCAGTGCCTCTGCTTTGAATATTTTATCGCCCGCAAATAGACGTTTCTCTTAAAAAACACATGAAAGTAGATCTCCGCTGGGCACACGCTATTAGGCAAATTACTTGCTTTTCTCATCACATTTCATCAACGAGTGATCTACCTCGTGCAACAAGAGCGCAGCTGTTGTAAGTCTTTCAGCTAATTTGTGCTCCTAAGCATTATGCCCATAAATTGGAAACTAACATAAATTGGAAAAACTAACTTTCGTTTAAATGAGGTCTCCTGGGTAGGGACCGAGTAAAGGTGTTTCCAGCAAATGTTGGCTTTTTGAGGTTTTCCAGCCACAATACGAACGACCTAACATAACTGAAGAGGCATTAAAAAATATCGAATAAATCTATGATTGGCATATATTTACCATTTCAAGTTAAACTGTTAAACTTGCTTTCTGCTGATTGAAGGGAAATCCATAAGTGCTTTAAGTAATAGTTGGCTAAATCATACTTCCTGTTCGCTTTCAGTTGCATGCCCTTTCACATGTATGCACGTTTGTATGTATGTTTGTATTTATTTCAGACGTTAGCGACAGGTTTTGCGGAGATATTTACTGAGAACGAGACGCACGATGACTGGTTAAGATTGGGTGCAGGTGTAATTTGCTATGTTAGAGACTATTCCCAACGTAATGTCACCCTGCGTATCTTCGACACGAACGGAGGTGTACGTGAGATATGGAGCACGCTTGTGTATGTTACGGTTCTTTCTATGCCCTCATCAGATTGCCGTTTGTTTGAGTGGATCGGCATGATCCACACAAACAGCGTGAATGGATCATGCCGTTTGTTTCATGGCTTTCAGACACATGCATAGGGTCGAGATGATGTATGTGAAGGGTAGTTCAATTTCTCGGGTTACAGGCAAAATAAGGATGCGTTTGCAAAGACGGCAGCTCCTACGCATGAGACGAGAACAAGTGGAATTTCGCCGTAGGCAGCTGGCACGATGAGCTCCAGTGATTCAAAAAGAAAATTCCCCTGCATAACAAACTGCTTTCAATTTATGAAAATTTGTATTTTATCTGATTCAACTGCTATTCCAACTCATCTCTCGAAGACCTATATTCCTCTGACCGGACCGACTGAATATGTGGTTCGACAGATTGAAATGTACGCTGCGGATTTCTTTATTCATTTAAGCAAGAATAATTATGATGTGGTCACTCTGAATAGTCTTTATTCCCAGGAATGAGAAAACTGCACATGACAATGGAAATATAGACCACCTCGCGCCTAGAGCTAGTCCCAAAGTTATACTTCACCTCCCAAAGTTCCTAACTAAGTACGATGTTTGAAACAACAGATATACACGTGTATACGCGAAGACGATATATTGAGTCTTTGTTAAACAAGTGCGTCTCAAAAGTGATTTTAGCCAGGTTCGCTATGATTATAACACCCAGATAATTATCCCTGTCTGCGCGTCCGTCTGTCAGTCAAAGCATATACTTCTCTGAGAAGCTGCGCCTCGCGACAAATGAGTTTATAAAATGCCGCTGGTGTATAACAGTCATATTTAGTGAAAGCCATTCATGCATATTATGAGCCTTTCAATCTTAATGATGAAGTTATAAATCTGAAGGCTTTAATGGTGCTGAATTAGTTGATTTCGGTTTTAATTTTACGAAAATATCCAGCAGAATTTGCATTGTTGCTGTAGCATCTTCTTTGGAAAAGCGAACCGAATTGAATTGGTTTGAGCTGTTTTCACTTATATGAGCGCTTTTGCTGAACCATATTGGAGCCATTGTCAAAATAAGCAGCAATCGTTTTCAGGTAGCATAAACTTTGTCGTCGTTGCCACGTTAAAAGAAAACGAAGCATTCGATTATTTGCCAGCAGCTGAGCTTTCCACTATCATGATTGCTGACTGGTACCGTTTCAGGGCACCTGAGGAACTGTTCGCAAAAGATACAGCAAATTTTGTGGTTTACGAACGAGTTGATGGTGTGTCATTTGGCATTAATTTTGCGGACACTCACGAGGCGGAACGATTTTATATTACCGTTCGAGAATTACAATCTAGTTTGTTGACGTCGATTGTTATATGCTGGCTATTGTAGAAATAAGAGTCGTTTAAGGTCCAGGCTTGGGGACACGCATGCAATATTGATGATAATAGCATTTTGATCAGAAACGAAACAAAAAACTTTTTTAAGTACCCATTTGGGAGAAGTAGCACAGAATGATCCTAACGAGTACCCTCATCGTCGCCAATGCTCCATGTTGTCCACAGACAACATTGAGCAGTGTCGTCACCTGTCCTTGCTGATTTGTGCGCACAAACTAAATGTCTAATCATTCAGCAGATCGCTTAGCTCCTTGTATCATTGTTTTTCCAGGTTTAGTCTTAGTTTGTCGGAAGTTAGCGAAACAGCATAGGTATTCAACACGCGTAAAGTATTAAAAAAAGGAGCGGGATGTTGATAACTCTGAGAGAACGTACAAAAATGAGGGAGCTGAACGGCTTGTAGTAAATGATGCAGAACTTGAATTCCACTCTATTCACAGTAACTGTTATTCCCGGCTAAGTAAATGTACGTCCTTTCACGCGTGTTGCGCGTACTACTGTCGAAGCATTCATGTACTGAATTACGCTATCCACACAGCAGCAGCTACAGGAAGCAACAGCGATCAATGTTCCCATCATTTTCAGAACGGCCTCGCCGTAGCAGTGGTGTTCGTAACGACGAACGCAATGACACAAGTGCATCTGCAGCAGTGTCCGATTCCTTAGCGGCCAGCTGTACCTCTGAGACGAGGAAGAGCAGTGCAAGCTCATTTGCGAATGATTTGCCTTCGGCAGTGTCAAGAAACCGAGCCTCGGGAACATCGACAAGCGCATCCAATCCGGCTAGTGAACCGTGTCATTCGTCGAAATATCAATCACATGCTATCAAATGGGAGCATGAGGGCACTTTTCGTCGTTTCACTTTGAACTATGATGACAACTGTGATGCATATGAAAAGCTCAGAGAACACATCAATCGTATTCAGCGTAAATTCAAAGGTCGTTTGGCATGGAAAGGTACGTACATACATGTGCTTGCTCATTGAAAATATTTTTTGGATCAAAGTTGAAAGAATGATTGTTTTTTCAGCCTGAATATTAATAATTATCGTTGATAGGGCCCTGGTTTTAGTCTGACTCGGACTTATAGCGGCAACAAAGATTGTAGACACAACATATGATTGGCGGGCGATCACATATTCGCTGTAGCTCAACGGGTACAGCGTTCATCTTGGAAGAAGGATACGGGTTCGTACCTGATTTAGAGGCTACATTGTTACTAGCCCTAACATATGATTTCCTTTTCATTATTTTTCCCCTGTTTCCGAAGCGACTCCTCATAAATTTGCTCCCGGTGCGATTTTGCCATCAATCGAAGAGGATCGAGAAAAATTGTCGCTCTAAGCACCTTTAAATATCATTTGCCCGACCTTTAATAAAGCGCGATAGTTGTGAACGATCGTGATGTTTATCTTTGGGTCTGCTTTTCGAATCGATTTTATGATTTGGCGTTTTTTTTGCAACTGAAAAGCGCATTATCCCGATGCCACGGGTATTTGTTCGTTTACTTGTATGCGTTTGTTTGCCTCGCCGATCTTTTCAACTGGGAGATCACTGAAGCTTGGTTTACGAAGTTTGATAAACAAATCCGTTGCAGAGGACAATCTCCTTCGTCTAATTTGAAATCGATTCATCAAACCCCGTGGAAGGTGCAGGCACTTAGAAGTGCAAAAAAATTTGCTTGCATTCACAATTGTCCGATCGGTCTGCTTCTTCCACCAATCAGATTGCAAAAAAAAAAAACCGATTTGTATGAGCGGCTAGGTGGAATGACTTATAATTTTTAATGAGCAGTTTGTGAAAGATTCTAGGACTGCGGTCCATCAATTTTCTCACCATAGAAGGCGAAAGGCTTCCTTATCGGATTGTTCGCTGACTATCGACACCGGAAAATGAGTGAAGTGTTTCTCTTTCACTGGTGAAGTGACCCTCGTCTCCTAGTGAGATATTCGGATTTATGAATTCGAATACCAGTAAGAGGTTGAGTTCTACATAGACTGCGTTCGTTGGTTTTGTGTGCAATAAGGGCCAATACCCAATTAGGACATAATTTCAGTGGATGATGAGCTCCTTATTCGTCGTGTCACAACAGGCATACTTGGTTCAGCCATTAGGAAAGAAATTTAAACTAACAGCTTTCTTTTTGCTTGAAAACTTTCTTAACCTCTCCGATTGCTCATAAAAAACTACTCAGACTGCGATGGGGATTGGATCGAATTCAAATCGGATTCCGAATTGAGGCATGCAATCGATGCGAGCAGCTGCAAAGACATATTCTACATAAAGACTATTGGTTGGTTCCGTTTGCTTATTAGAAAAAAAAAAACTAATAATAATAGATCCGCTTTCAGTTCTGTTTCTTCCACTAAATGAACAGTATCAGTTGAATGAAGGCGTATGGACTTTGTCCAAAAGATACCAGTAAATAACTTTGCTGCCTTCCCGAATTTTCAAATATCTTTGTATGGGACTTTGAGGTCTACAAAATTCGAGGTGAGCTTATCGTCGTCATTTCATCCTTTTTTGTAAACTTGGTCGAAAACATGCAAACCGCAAAGACGAGGCGCTTTATATTGAAACGTTAATAAAAGTGAGGAGATGCGTACAGTGCAAATGTTTATTTATGTGTGGGAATCCGGAAGGCGATATGAAGCAAATTTCCCCATAGAAGTAGCTCAGGCAATCACATGCAGAATCCCACTATCATAAATAAGATAGCAACATCACTTTAGAATATCTACCAACTTTTAGTCCAGATGTAAATCTGCAAGGACAAACTAACTACTACTCTGTCGTTTCGATGACCACAAGTCACAGATCACAATTTAGCTAAGCAAAGGAACAGCATGCAAAGAGGAACAGCATGCAATAATGTAAACGTGTCGGATTTTAAACTTAAATATCCACTGGCGTATGAAGCTCGAAACAATAGTATCATAGAAGGTGCGCTGCGTGTCAAATATACTCAACCGTCTGAGCAATTAGTATGACAGTTTTCAAAGTAGAATAGTTTCGTTTTGTCAGCACATAGATAAGCACTTAAAGTAAGTGATGGTGGCCAGTACTATGTCCTTCACTTTCACGACGACGTTGAACAAGCTGCAAATGAAACATCTGGCTAGCGAAATTGCTCGCTTGATTGCCATCCAAACAACCATGTGTCGTGTGACGCCAAAATACTTTAGTGTAGAAGCATCTTATCTTGCATCACCTAGGGGCAAAGTGAAATTTCCCCTACCGGCTCCTTTCATACTCACCTTACAAATGCCACAACAATTCCGGAGTGGGCTGTTATGAAAGGGCGATTATTAATTCATCAACGGTAATGATGGTAGAGGAAGCACGGGTCATTCTCACTTAATGTTTGACGTAGAGTATATGCAAGTTGACCAATAAAATAAGCAAAGCTATAATCGTGCTACAACATATATTACTGCGTAAGCGGCAGAACATCAATTACAGATGGTGCTCCAGAAGAAGATAGCTCCAAGAGTACTGAAACAAAGAAGTCTCTCTTCTCTTCTGTTTCGTTTGCGTTCTCGCAGGTAATTGCGTCTTATACCATCTCAGAGAATTATTTTCAGCGATAGCCAACAACATTTTCCGATCCATTCTATCCTTTCCAAACTGAACAATTTATGTTATTTCCGTTGCATTTTTTACAAATAATTATCCTCTTGAACAGCATCTTATACCATCTCAGAGATTTATTCAGTTCGAATTTCTAAGTTTCATATCGCAGCCATGTTCGTTCATAGTATCATTCTTGACTGAGTCAAACTAGAAAGCATCTAGTGAACACCACTTGTTGACTTCCTCGATGCAGTTTTACGTGAATGTATCAATTTGCGAGCAGCAGCTATACGCACTTAAACGTGCCCATGTTGAAGCACACTAGGCTGTTTCTTTCTGGTTAACATTTCATAAAGACGGTTCATCTGAAGACAGGAATACCAAAAAAAGCAAATACCAAGTTAGCTTACACGATCACACGTAAAGCTATTCATTAAATCGTCCATAAGGCAGCCTTAATTGCGAAGAAAGAAAACCAAAAATAAGTTAAAAGATTATTAAGAAATAGCTAACTTTTCTCTTTTGTGCATACACGTCTGACGTATAAAATGCTAAATGACGACATAACTGTTCTCACAAATCATAGCAATTCCCACTCTTTTGCTAATCAGCACAGTTCGGGCAACGCATACATTGGTTTGTGCGAAAAAAAGATTTTATACATTAGGCATAGATATTTGCGAAAAATACGAACCCTCTTCCTACAAAAGGAGTCCTTTTCCTGTTGATCGTAAAAATAGGAGACCCCACATTTCTTTTGTAAGAGAATATAAATGCATTATAATTTATTATAGGCTCTTCTTTATCGAATAATATTTTCGAGTTAACATTTTCGTACTTTTGATTTGCTTTTCAATTCTTTTTAATGGAGAGAAACTATGAAATTTAATGGTTTTATGATGAAATATGTTTGTAACCATGCCTTAGAACCATTGATCAATCCCTTTGATTGACACAGGTCACTGTTATCGGTGCCTTCAATGCAAATGCGACGCTTCTTTGCTTTAAAATTATTTGCCTCAGTATTTTCGTCATTTAAATTTCTACAGACTTAGTCAAACTTTGCGAGTTGTCACGACAGATCCATATGCTTTGTGAAACTCTCATCAACCGATCTTCCATTTTAGGCGTTCGAAAAACCGCCTCCACTTGATAAGAGAGACATCGGGAAACCCACTAAATTCAGGTAAACTTTTCTTGTTCTGCAACAGCCGTCGAAAAACTATGAAAAGTTTGTCACATATACAGCCACAAAGAGTTGCCATAATGAAATGAATCGGTTCCCGTTGTCGTAATTTATTTTAGAAACAATCTGCAAGTAAGCTCAGTGATGCTGTGATTCTGTGATCTAGAGGAGCCACGAAAACGGAATTGAAATTTTGAGTAACTGCACCTCAACTCTTAGCTACTTGACAAGAGTTTTAGCTCGGCTATTACCAAGGTTTTGAATTTTGATAGTTATTGCCAACGGAGATGCCCGAAAAATTATTGCCAAATCTGTAAGTATATAAACTTCAATATCGTTCTGAGCATGATCTTTGCTCAGAGAGAATTTAGTATCCTCAGCAAACAATTAAATTTCACACGTCGATTTGACGCATGAATGGCTAGTTGTCGATTCAGCAGAAATTTTCTTCTGGGACATCTATGTTGTTCGCCTTAAGGTGGCACTCTATGCTAATCTTAATTCGGGCACATCAAACAAATTATTTATGGGCATTCAAAGATGATTATATTTTGCATAATTCATTGCCACTTATAATCAAGCAGTCGACTTGCAGAACATGTTGAACAGTGAGCGCTTTTGCTGTTCATCTTGTTCTATTTGCATTTCTGACGTTCTACTACATGGGGCGATACATGAAATTCCGGTGCCTATCAATACGCTTGATTCCTAGTTATTATCATTGAACGTTTAGAGCAAAAATTGTTCGCCTGATATCGTTACGTTTTACTGCTTTGCTGTGAGCTTTTTTTGTTTGGCATTTTTATAGCCGATCCAAATATTCGACGTTCGACCCTTTCAGACATCTGATTCATATGACACCGAATGGCGATATTCTGCAGGGATGTTCAAATAACGACACTGAATAAGGTAATGTTTCATGTGCTGCCTCATTTTTATAAACTGCACATTGCTTTCGGAGCTCAAATTCCTGAGCATATATATGACAATCGAGCATATGCGTTCTTAAAAGAATCATGTTCTTATTAGATGACGTCATTGTCATTCGGCATTTACATGACGATGTGGTTTTTATAGTACAAAAAATTGGATTTGAGTATAAACTGATGCACTGGATTGCATTAACTGTTGATACGTCTTGTGAAATAAGTATATATGAGCCATCCGTGCATGTGAGTCGGAGAGTTGAACTCATACGTTCGTTTATAATCTATGAGCACGAGGAGACTTTGCCTTTTATGTGTGCACTTATTAAAATACAGTCAAAATGTGCTTTATTTTTACGCTTTTTCGCTGCAGCGAAAAGATTTGTAAACCAAAATATCTATGCTTATGTCTATTTACATGTATGCGTTTGCCTATCCATCTCTTTGTCTGTCCGGAAGTCTTAATTCATGAACGAAAAACTTCGGCGATGGCACTTGGCAAGAATTTTGTGAGGCGTTGCGAAGGCTAACAAACAAAAATTGAGAACGATTCGCCAATTTCTGAATGAGTTGTGGCGCATGGAAAATATTAAGGCGGAAAACGTAGATCATGGGCATAACCTCTCTCAGCTTCATTTTTTGTTACTGAAATTTAAGCTTGAACGATGCACAACGTTGCAGGTTTATTTGCGCGTTGTAGAGTTGTTGATGCAAATTTTTAGGTGAGGAATTTGTAATTTAGGGACAGTAAGCGGGAATTTTTTGGGAAAACTGACACCAACAGTTCTGAACTTTTGAGCAAGTCGCCTTACCACTACCAATATATATTATCCGCCAAAAACAAATGTTTAACCCCCGGTTGAGTAGAATTGCTCTTTTCGCTTATTTTGGTTTCTAGAATTTATTATATCGCCCTAAACATCACTTGCGGAAAACGTATATGATGGGAGCCTGCCGCTGCGCTTCGCACTTCGTTTGACTAAGGGACGGTCATTTCTGATGCGAATTGTCTGCCTTTATGTTATTGGTAAAGTATCGATAACAGTCACCTAAAACTGGTTTAATTACAGGTTAGAATTAGCAGCAGTCTATTGCGAATCCCGGATAAGTTCGTCCAGTTTTGCTTTAAACTATAGCTGGATATTCGCTTCGGACAGTGAGCGTTTAGCTGCCGCTCAGACTCTTGATAATATCGTTTAAAGTTGTTATATTGTCCACAGTCACAAAACAGCGTTAAGTAACTCACAGTTATTAAAATATGCTCCATGATACGGTTCGGAGAGTAGCCTCCGAAATTCGGCTACTGTGTCCTTTATTTGTGGAGGTCGACTTGAGTGTACATTTGATGAAAAAAGCTGTGAGCAGTGCACATTGATGAACCACGTAAAGCTTTTGATTGATATTTTAACCTCAATTTTACAACTTCTTTAATCGTGTTTCCTCATATTCAAATGAGTAGAATCAGTATCGGTCAACATATTGTTACCACCATTGCTTCCCTACTTGACCGGCACGCTTAACTTAGTAACCTGACCCAAGTTGTTGTTTTACTAGCCGATCAAAATATTGTGAACCTAACCTCATGACATATTCTGTTCTACAGCACCTGAAATATCATATCCTACAACACCTGAAAGCCGAGGGACACTTATGTGTCAGTTCAGTGTGGTAAGATGTATATTCTACCGTAGTCTTTGCCAAAATTTCTTCACTGCATTGCACTTCAACAGTGCAGCTGCAATGTACACTGTATCAGCAGTGATTTCAATACTACTCAGCTAGCAAAGTGCTATTGTTCAAGCATTGCAATATTGCTTTTCATTGTGCAAGGGTATAGACGTTAGGTTCGTAAATGAGCAGCCCTTTAATGTGTCACAAATCTCTTCGAAGTTCTGGGAGATCACTCACAGTTTGCAGAAATACAGCCAAACGTGTAATTTTTCTCTATCTGCAAGCAAATAAGAAATTTCGGTGGGGAGGGGGAATGCAATTCTACAGCACTTGAAATATCATATCCTACAACACCTGAAAGCCGAGGGACACTTATGTGTCGGTTCAGTGCGGTAAGATGTATATTCTACCGTAGTCTTTGCCAAAATTTCCTCACTGCATTGCACTTCAACAGTGCAGCTGCAATGTACACTGTATCAGCAGTGATTTCAATACTACTCAGCTAGCAAAGTGCTATTGTTCAAGCATTGCAATATTGCTTTTCATTGTGCAAGGGTATAGACGTTAGGTTCGTAAATGAGCAGCCCTTTAATGTGTCACAAATCTCTTCGAAGTTCTGGGAGATCACTCACAGTTTGCAGAAATACAGCCAAACGTGTAATTTTTCCCTATCTGCAAGCAAATAAGAAATTTCGGTGGGGAGGGGGAATGCACATATGTGATCATATTTTTTTTGTTTTGCACACAAATACTAAAGCTGAATATAGCATGCAATTTCTATTGTCTAGTTTTCCGACGCCTTACAATTATTGAAATTTGTTGCACTCAACTGTTCTGTGCTTTGGCAAATATTCATTTGCAAGCCCCATTGTTGCAACGTCGTGTCATTTCTCATGTTTATGTGAGTGTTTAGTAGAAAGAACTGTGATCTCGTCAATTAGTGAAGGTAGAGTTACGAAAACTGGTACACGAAATGTAAGTAACTCTAGAAATGCCTGAGGCTCTTAACATGTTCAATTTCAAGTCGACTAATCTATCTTGAGATTTTCGGAAATAAATCTTTAACGTGTTTCTTGTTAAGTCAGTCATTGCATGGAATCAGAGCAGAATTTGGGATTAGGAATATATCAGTTGAGACCATATAATGCGTCGGGTCGAGTTAGTATAATACTTTTATGGGCTCGTTGAGCCATAATCATAGCACAGCGGGCTGAAGATGAACAAGTCAGGGATTTCGCTAGGTAGACTATGAACAATAGCAGCGTAGCTATGACAAGCAAAGACCTTCGACGAAGTAACCATACGTGCTTAGAGACTGACAAGAGCTCCACTTACTGTCCCATGTAACACTCACTTTTCCTCCTCTTCAGAAACAGCACACTGTTCAGCGGATTCACCAGAAACGACGGTCGTTGTTGTTTCCCGCATGAAATTGTCCCTCGTTTTCGCTTATTTGCACGTCCGAAGATGACGAAAAGTGAGGGCAACGTGGAGCATCAGGTGAAACTTCTGTCAGTCTGTGCTTGATAGCATTTTTAGTACGAAAGTCTGCCATATGTCTAATGGAGGATAACTACGCTCCTTGACTTCATGCAGACACGTACACTCTTATTCGAATGATAGCGGTTTCTATGCAAGAGACATAGATCAAGACGTTATGATCACAGAGTAGATTTTAAACGTTCTAGTGTTCTCGTTGTTCACCGGCTTCCCTCTGATAGCTGACGCCAACTGCAAACAAATAACTGCGAGATCGACGACGATTTCAAAAACAACGTTATAAGCGCTGTACGCACAATGAATATCATCAGTTCGTTGAACGACAAATGACAAATAAGAGCTGCGATCCACCTCCTAGATAGTAGCACTTTTGATGCATCGATTTTTAGCATGCATGTTTTGATGATATTCAGCGAAGAGAAAGCGATGGCTAGAAAGTTGGAATAAAATCGCCTTTGATGGGATCAGCATTGGCTGGCTAACTAATACAAATGTATATTTCCATAAGCCAGTGCTATCTTCAGTTCCACATTTTTTCGCAAAACTGTGCTTTCCGATCGTTAATCTCTTCATTCTAAAAAATTGCTCAACAGACTTCGAAAAAATAACGAATAATAAAAGTTTCAGTTAGGAAGCAGGTTGCGAGCTTCATCAATTTAGCCGTTACGAAACATTCAAGAACTTGGAAATATGAGACAGTGCCTAAGCAAACTCTAACATCCAATTCTAAGCACTCAATATTACTGTTTGCCGATCAGTTTTTTCTTGCACAGCGACACCAGGTATGCCGTATGATGCCACAGATTACTGAAGAAACGGGAATGCTTGCCAAGAGGATGATTACACGATATCAATGTACCTGTCAAATGGGGTGGAGGAAGGGGACATTTTTGTTGTCGTTTTATCTATTATATCAACGCCGTTCATCAACCAGCAAATAAATAACGAAATCTGCGTGGTAGCGCAATGTTATTTACACCATACCAAGTTGTCCTAGACACCTTCTAATTTAGATTCGTTTTTTTGCTAGTGCCTTGCGATGTGTGCGGTTATAAAATGCTTTTCCTCTTGCGAAACTTAGACACTTTAAACTGCCAATAACAGCATTGGAAACCGACCTCAAACTTGGTGCAGGTCTAGCGCATATGTACGCAAATTAAAGCGCCTATAAGTCCCTTCCAAAACATCCTGAAACTGAATACACGCCTAACGCGTCATTCATAATTACCAGCGTTTGTGGCCTTAGCTCCAGGGGTCGGTTTGCTGAAACTGCGACGCCGACGTCCGCACGCAGACACAGAGACAAGGACGCAATAAATGCAGACAAGAAAGTCGCTAGAGTGCGCTTTTGAAACGTTAAAATGCGTAAAAAATCAATTTCAGTAATCAAACCATCAATTTCAGGCCATCTACACATGGTGCTGAAAATACTCAAATCTTTCAAATGTTTGCGATTTTCCCCTACCAAAAATTATCATAATATTCAAACTCGTATGAAGAGGTCGCTAAATCTGGATAGCAATCGACGCATTCACTTACATCATAAGATTAAATAATACAGCACTTACGACCCCCATATCCGTCGAAAATCATATTGAGTACGAACACTCTCGCTTTACTCTGCTCACTGACCGGAAGTTTCTCGAGTAGTTCGTTGACCTTCGCCTAAATTTACACATCCTTCTTTTTCTTGGAAAACTTTGAAGCTGGTGCCAACTATGGAGCAGGAAGATACGACAGTGATATAATACCCTTCAGTAGGAAGGTACATTAAAAACTCAAACATTAAACTCGAAAATCACGCACCAAAAGTTTTCTTTATAATGCACATTTTCTATCCGCCTTACCCTCTCCCTTTCGTTTCCAAGCAACCTAATTTGTCCAGATTCCCTCGCAATATTCAGTTTAAATTTTTGATTTCTGATCTTTACCTTCTAATTTTTAATGTTTATAGTCATACGGTTAATAAATTTCAAGGTACCGTACAGTATAGTAAATTCCACGTATGAATTCTTAAAACGAAGGATTATCGTATTATTTTTGAAAATGGAAGAATGGTGGTTGAAAGAATGGTGGCCTTCAATGATAAGGCTGCAAAAAATGGCATTTTAATCAACGCGTTGAAATAACATTGAGTGAAATTCACTGACAAAGAATCAATATAGTCGAAATTAGAATGAGCTTATAGTGATGATCGGAATTCCTTCAAGAGCTTCGTCTTCAACAGTCTTCAGCAAAACTTTTCTCAGTAGCAGTCAAAATTTTCGAGAACAAATAAAACTTGGATTCGCCATTCTTGATTTCAAATTCTACTTATGCTCGAACATTTCAGCTGCTACTGAGAAAATGCCTTCTCCCAAACGTTCGACTAAAACTTCAGCGAGCTTGATCATTACAGTGTTGTGACTTTTCAGTAACGACACAAAACAATAAATTTCTAGCTACAGTAGGCAGCCTCTGGTCTATGGCTGGGCGTCATTTCTCAGTAGCTATTAACGTTTACTGTCTTACTGGTGTTTGCCCATTTACGTTCGAACGAAGCAAGAAAGCTACATTCGAAAGCAAAAACACTAAGTGTGAAAGAATTTTTGTAGCCAGCATCGCTTCCTTTCCCTTCCTTCCGAGAATATTCGTCCTTCAAAGATATACCTCATTAGCACCTCAGAAGTATTCAGAAGTATCCAATTCGTTCTCAGAACACTCACTGTTTAGTGTGAATGTTGTACTAGTCCACCATAAAAGTGAATGAGGAATAAATACTACTAAAACATTCAGTTTACGCTTCTGCAGAAGCTCTTGCCAAACGGTGGCAACGTTTTGGATGAAATGAGAGATTGTTTAATAGAATAAATGAGTACCGTGAATACGTTGGGATCATCTGCATTGGCGAGTTGCTTGAGCTTTTCGCGTGTTTAGTGTGAATGTTGTACTGGTCCACCATAAAAGTGAATGAGGAATAAATACCAACAGAGGTAAGCTTCACAGATATGAACGAAAGTTTGGCTTAACCAGATAAAAGGTTCGATAGTAACGACACAGCAAAATGTATTTCCAAGTTCAAGTGCCGTAGAAAAAAGGGACAACGTTAGATGCGTTACATAAAAGCGAAGTGCGACAAAGTGTTTCACATTCACACAGGTGAGGCGACTTCAACTCTTAGTTTTTTGGCAAGCTGGAGCATACAATGAAGTAAGAGCTTAAAGTATGACTTGAAAGGAGATGCGGAGGTGATCGCTTTGATGTCACGAATGCGTGGGACAGAGATACGTAAGTGTGAATGTTGTACTAGTCCACCATAAAAGTGAATGAGGAATAAATACTACTAAAACATTCAGTTTACGCTTCTGCAGAAGCTCTTGCCAAACGGTGGCAACGTTTTGGATGAAATGAGAGATTGTTTAATAGAATAAATGAGTACCGTGAATACGTTGGGATCATCTGCATTGGCGAGTTGCTTGAGCTTTTCGCGCTGTTTCGCGGTCAAATGTGACAAAATGGCCGAAAGTGATGGCGGCGGAAATATTGCCTCAAGAAGACGTGTTGCTTTTGTTACCTCCTGAAACAATACCGATTTCTAATTTCGTTAATAAACACACCGATAACGATTTTTAACGATAAGTGAAGCTCACACAGCGAAACACACGCATGCACCAAACGCATGCGATTATCGTCGAAAAGGTGGATAGTGATACCTCAACACAAATTCTTCTCGACCATCGTGTATTCTTCGGAATTATATCGTGTTGTTGTACTCGTAATTTCTTCAGCTACAGTCTACGAGCAATTTGTATAGCACAGTAAAAGTAGCTGACATCACAGCAAATAAAAAACGCACCCCGCTTGGTCAAATCAGCGCGAACTGCTCGCAGACGTATGTGGCAAAGTCGGTGACAAAGAAGGGCTGGGATTTTGTCATTTTCGTAGCTTCACTGAACTTTGCTCTTCGGTGTACGTATCTCTGTCCCACGCATTCGTGACATCAAAGCGATCACCTCCGCATCTCCTTTCAAGTCATACTTTAAGCTCTTACTTCATTGTATGCTCCAGCTTGCCAAAAAACTAAGAGTTGAAGTCGCCTCACCTGTGTGAATGTGAAACACTTTGTCGCACTTCGCTTTTATGTAACGCATCTAACGTTGTCCCTTTTTTCTACGGCACTTGAACTTGGAAATACATTTTGCTGTGTCGTTACTATCGAACCTTTTATCTGGTTAAGCCAAACTTTCGTTCATATCTGTGAAGCTTACCTCTGTTGACAGTTGAGAGATTTTCTTCTCGAGATATGCTCTTGCGCTATCGAAGTTCCATGATTTGGTCAATTGTGTCACATCGAATACTTCGTTTGGTGTGAGGTGCAGATAGCGATAAAATTTGCTTTCTACAAAATGACTATTCATCATTATAAGTTTAAATTTTATTATCAACTACTCAGAAGTTGCGGCCATATTCGGTAGACATAAAGAAAAAATATCTGCAAAATTTCATCGCAAAATCGATATTCTCACTTTATACCAATAAGTATCCTTTGCAAGTTGAAGTAAATATGTTTCACTGATTGCACAGCATTATGTCGTTCTATTTCATAGATCAGCAAAACTGACCTTCTTGCTTGAATCCAATGGCCGATGATGGCAAGCCTGAAAATATTATTAAAATGTCAATTAAAATGTCAGAAAAAACAATATTGAAAATGTCCTTGTCAATTCAAACAGCTATATGAAGTGATCATGAGGAGAGGGCACATGAACTGTCATTTGTGATAAAACTTCGACAAGAATTTTTTCAATATTTTGTTCCTATAGGTGTGTCCTTAATCGTTATGAACAAGTGACGCAAAAGCGTCCAAAAATTTTCCATTTTAGGCACTTCCCATTACGGCCACGTCTTATCTCAAATCATGTGCGCGTGTGAATATATCACATTTCAGACTCGCACACTCAGAAGGGGAACCATTGAAGGTGAAGTTACGAAATTTGGCAGGTATCGTTCACAACTTAAAGTCACATCCTATTTTTCATGTTCAGATCAGTTCAGCGATCCTGCGAGTTATATTTCTTAAAGGGAGCAAAGTTTGCATGGATATACGATCGATCGGGATACATGTTCGACCGAAAGATTGGGAAAGTAAGCCAAGAAGCTGGTATGTTTTACGCTTTGATGACTCAGTCGCCAAATCAGCTGATTTTGTTGTGAGCCAACCACAAACGGAAAATGCAAGTGTTCCTCCGTAGAATAGCCTTCTTGCCTCTGAGCTAATGAAATATGCAATTTGATCGGCTGAAATGCATTCAAGCTTTTTATCCCGTTAAGCTGGATAAAACCTTTTGGCTAGATGGTTAAAACCGAGTATAAGGGACGATTGTGGAGTTCAGGTTGCAGGTGGTTATCAACTTCCAGAAACTTCAGCTGTTCTGGAATTGAAGATACCGGACAGAAAGGCGGATATACGAACATGTGAGCACATGCATGCGCATAGAAATCGCCAAAATATGCTTTATGAGTCATCAGATTTTCAAAGCGCAAAAAGCTCTTCTTCATTAAAAGATTGGCACGGTCAGGCTGGATAAAGTTTAATTTCGAGTCACTTGCTGGCAGTTTATAAAACAGGCTGTCTTGAGCAGTGAATCTCGAAACCATATCTGGTGCCACCGCTCTTGCACGTTTTTCATTTGTTATTATCGTCCTCCATAAAAAATCCTAGTCATTTCTTGAAAATCAGATACTTTATCGAAGAAATATTATCGAAGAAATGTTTTGGCACTCACGATTATGTCAATATTCGTTATATTTTACAGCTTTCTATGATTTGCGCAAATGTTTCAATGTAGCTGACTTCTCTTCCAATCTCTAGTATCCCAAATTCGCTCGTAAATTCCTAACGTTTAACTTTTATTTTTCCTTTATCATGCACCCAACATTTTAACATTTATTGACATTTGCTTGTTAATATGCCACCGTTCGGGCAGTATCATTGGCTCATACAGAATAAATACCTCAATAAAATTTTTCTCTTCGCATATTCTCTTGCTAGGTCCATTCGACTGTCATTTTTATAACCAGAAAAACCGGTTTATAGAAATCTAAAAGAGAAACGAAACTCTGTATGCCTGAGCAAATTATATGGGGTAAAATAACCTAAAAACTTTTGATAACGGACACAAATCTCTTAGTTTCGATTGATCCATTCGCTCTAACAAATGAATAGCATTTTAAACTTCTAATCGGCTTTAAAAGATTTTCATTTTACTTGTAATGTAAATTTTGTTAGGAATTTTGCTTCTTTCTAGTTAAGAGTTTTCTCCTCCTCATTTAGAAGAATGAAAAAATAATGTGCATTCTTCAAAATTTCCTCTGAAAAAAAAAACAGCAACACCTACCATTCTGTGGAGCGCACAGAACAAGTTGAAAAAGGATGTTGGCTGATAGGCCGATAAAAACTAGCAGAATGAGTGTCATCTGCAGACGCATTTTTTTGGATGGGGACGTTCCAACGTGACCACAAATGGAAACGTTTCGGTGTGATGCCATCTTTTATAGACACAGTGAAACGCATCAAATCTATGAATAGTCAGACAGCAATTATCTTGAATATATCACGAATCTGTTGCAGAGGTCGCATCAAAAACTCGCAAAAACTTAATCCACTTGTTTCAATGCTATAGCTTTGAGGTCGTTTGGCTCGTTCGAGCTTGAAAGGCCAATGGCCAATGGGGTAATTAGATAGGGAAAATATTCAAGAACCGTGGTATACCAGTTTTAGTTTCATTCTGTAGCTTCCTTTTATTTGAATAAAGTGTTAAATGTCTCCGTGCTTCCTTCTCCACCTCCCCCCTCCCTCCCCCCGTGATCGCTTTGATGTCACGAATGCGTGGGACAGAGATACGTACACCGAAGAGCAAAGTTCAGTGAAGCTACGAAAATGACAAAATCCCAGCCCTTCTTTGTCACCGACTTTGCCACATACGTCTGCGAGCAGTTCGCGCTGATTTGACCAAGCGGGGTGCGTTTTTTATTTGCTGTGATGTCAGCTACTTTTACTGTGCTATACAAATTGCTCGTAGACTGTAGCTGAAGAAATTACGAGTACAACAACACGATATAATTCCGAAGAATACACGATGGTCGAGAAGAATTTGTGTTGAGGTATCACTATCCACCTTTTCGACGATAATCGCATGCGTTTGGTGCATGCGTGTGTTTCGCTGTGTGAGCTTCACTTATCGTTAAAAATCGTTATCGGTGTGTTTATTAACGAAATTAGAAATCGGTATTGTTTCAGGAGGTAACAAAAGCAACACGTCTTCTTGAGGCAATATTTCCGCCGCCATCACTTTCGGCCATTTTGTCACATTTGAAGTCACATCCTATTTTTCATGTTCAGATCAGTTCAGCGATCCTGCGAGTTATATTTCTTAAAGGGAGCAAAGTTTGCATGGATATACGATCGATCGGGATACATGTTCGACCGAAAGATTGGGAAAGTAAGCCAAGAAGCTGGTATGTTTTACGCTTTGATGACTCAGTCGCCAAATCAGCTGATTTTGTTGTGAGCCAACCACAAACGGAAAATGCAAGTGTTCCTCCGTAGAATAGCCTTCTTGCCTCTGAGCTAATGAAATATGCAATTTGATCGGCTGAAATGCATTCAAGCTTTTTATCCCGTTAAGCTGGATAAAACCTTTTGGCTAGATGGTTAAAACCGAGTATAAGGGACGATTGTGGAGTTCAGGTTGCAGGTGGTTATCAACTTCCAGAAACTTCAGCTGTTCTGGAATTGAAGATACCGGACAGAAAGGCGGATATACGAACATGTGAGCACATGCATGCGCATAGAAATCGCCAAAATATGCTTTATGAGTCATCAGATTTTCAAAGCGCAAAAAGCTCTTCTTCATTAAAAGATTGGCACGGTCAGGCTGGATAAAGTTTAATTTCGAGTCACTTGCTGGCAGTTTATAAAACAGGCTGTCTTGAGCAGTGAATCTCGAAACCATATCTGGTGCCACCGCTCTTGCACGTTTTTCATTTGTTATTATCGTCCTCCATAAAAAATCCTAGTCATTTCTTGAAAATCAGATACTTTATCGAAGAAATATTATCGAAGAAATGTTTTGGCACTCACGATTATGTCAATATTCGTTATATTTTACAGCTTTCTATGATTTGCGCAAATGTTTCAATGTAGCTGACTTCTCTTCCAATCTCTAGTATCCCAAATTCGCTCGTAAATTCCTAACGTTTAACTTTTATTTTTCCTTTATCATGCACCCAACATTTTAACATTTATTGACATTTGCTTGTTAATATGCCACCGTTCGGGCAGTATCATTGGCTCATACAGAATAAATACCTCAATAAAATTTTTCTCTTCGCATATTCTCTTGCTAGGTCCATTCGACTGTCATTTTTATAACCAGAAAAACCGGTTTATAGAAATCTAAAAGAGAAACGAAACTCTGTATGCCTGAGCAAATTATATGGGGTAAAATAACCTAAAAACTTTTGATAACGGACACAAATCTCTTAGTTTCGATTGATCCATTCGCTCTAACAAATGAATAGCATTTTAAACTTCTAATCGGCTTTAAAAGATTTTCATTTTACTTGTAATGTAAATTTTGTTAGGAATTTTGCTTCTTTCTAGTTAAGAGTTTTCTCCTCCTCATTTAGAAGAATGAAAAAATAATGTGCATTCTTCAAAATTTCCTCTGAAAAAAAAAACAGCAACACCTACCATTCTGTGGAGCGCACAGAACAAGTTGAAAAAGGATGTTGGCTGATAGGCCGATAAAAACTAGCAGAATGAGTGTCATCTGCAGACGCATTTTTGTGGATGGGGACGTTCCAACGTGACCACAAATGGAAACGTTTCGGTGTGATGCCATCTTTTATAGACACAGTGAAACGCATCAAATCTATGAATAGTCAGACAGCAATTATCTTGAATATATCACGAATCTGTTGCAGAGGTCGCATCAAAAACTCGCAAAAACTTAATCCACTTGTTTCAATGCTATAGCTTTGAGGTCGTTTGGCTCGTTCGAGCTTGAAAGGCCAATGGCCAATGGGGTAATTAGATAGGGAAAATATTCAAGAACCGTGGTATACCAGTTTTAGTTTCATTCTGTAGCTTCCTTTTATTTGAATAAAGTGTTAAATGTCTCCGTGCTTCCTTCTCCACCTCCCCCCTCCTCGACTTAATTAATTTGTGAAAGTAAGTATTAATTTAGCTTTCACATCACCATAACCACCGCCCACCGTTCGAAATACTGTTAATGATTGCTAAGCGTGAAAAAACTTTTTCAGTAATGGGAATCGATGAAGGATCAAATAAGAAAAGGATAATCCTGACAAGAATTCTCCAACCTTCGCACTTCAGTCTCCTTCAAGAGAAGTTAACAAGCTAACAGAATTCGCTTCACGAGACTTCTGTTAGTTTCAGCGTCGCATCACATATTATTGACTGCAAATGAAATCAATGAAGTAGCTTATAAATTTTTGAGGTCATTAATTAAAAACTGAAGGAAATCTTCAGTTTTTAACGTAAAATTCGTTTTGCAAGATAAACTGAGATGCCCATCATTGTTATATCGTTCCATATCGCAGATATCAGCCACGAACAACCCTCAAACACACCACCAATTGAAGTTACTCGTTCAACTTCTGGATCTCCTGAAAGGAGGATCTTAGACCGTTCAGCGGTGGTTGACAATTCGAAGACCTATTAAAGTAATTGTTGTAAGAGCAAACCATCATCCTGTTCGTGTACTAACCAATCGCTCTACCAAAATATTTCGTTGAGTAAAGTCGAACACCAATGAATTATAGGGTAAGAAAAAAAGTCGATGATGTGTTCAATTTCAATAATGTTCTAAGTTGCTTGTCTCTGGAAGAACAGTTTAGAGAACGTTTTAGGCAAGAGAGACATATGTGAGTAACGATCTTGACAAACTGGAGGAAAATCAAGGCATCAATTTAATGAAGCAACGCTGTTTGCAAAACTTCGTCGATTCGGTGTTGAATAAGTCTTGAAAATGATATTCTATTAAGCCCGCAATTGCCAGCCATCAAGTACCCTGGGTAGCATGAAAGTATCACGGCAAACACTCGACCCAGAACAAATTGAGGTGGCGAAAAATCGCTGAATTTCATAGTGTTTCTCTGCGGAACCAATCCAACCGAGATTGACCGTGCGCTGCTCTTGTGCGCTTTGGAAATTTTCAGCCGCATGGGACCAACGTAATGTCTGTGAGCATTTATGTGTCTTTATCTGAATTTCATTCTATCCATGCAGTAATTTCGAGTGGGAAACCAGGGAAACTAAGAATGCGAAATTTCGTAGGTATAATCCGAACCCTATGGCTGCCTCATAATCTTAAAACCTCATCGACCTCAAAGAAGTTTTAACCTTCCAAATGTGGAATTAAAAAATGGCTTGCATTTGGCGACCCACTGGACTGCGTCTTTTACCAGTCGGCTTGCAGAGAAAGGTACATTCAATAGATAATCTGTTAGCACCAACATGTCATTGGAAAGCGAAGTTTTATTAGATGCTTTAGTTCCTGAAATTGGACTGATCGAATGAGTGAAATCGAACGGGCAACTATCTGCCAGACCTTGAGGCGCATTACTGATGCTAGTATATGAGCTGTAACGGTCAAAAATCGGGCTGTAATATTTTTCAAGTGAATTTTTTCATAATATGTCGACAACCAAATATATTTTTTATTTCGATGGAATGTTTCTTGACATTGATGTGACAATACCGAACGAATAACAAATTCACTTTTATTGCAGTTTTGCGGAATCAGCGCTAGTCATTGTGGAACTGTTTATACGTGGAATGAGCTACTGGTCCAACAGCGGAACATCAAATAATGACCTTTGTTACTGACACACGATCCTCATCAATCACTTGTACCTGTTCTCCGCCATTTGCGTTTGGTTTGTTCCAACGGTGCAAAGTCTCCATCTACCTCAGTTGAAAATTGTCGTCCAATAAATCAGGCATTACCAGCACACAAGGTTATGGAAATCACTTTTAAGAATTAAGTGATGCGTTAAGGTTTCTACCGTGTGCCCTGACCACTTAGTAATTTTCCACAATGTGGTTTTTTATTCAGTCAACCTACACTGTTGCGGCTGACTTCATCCTTGATATGCTACGCAATCTAAAGTAGTATACGTTGACTACGTGAAGGCTTTTGATGTTGCGAGCAACAGAAAGCTCTTGCATAAATTAGAAGCATATGGAGTATCTGGCTCCTAATTGAAATGGATAGATTATATCATTCTAAAGTGCCTATTTTCTGGATGAAAATAGGACTGCCCTTTTCTGTTAAGCCTAAAATCGTCACCGGTGGTCCCGAATGAAGCATACTAGGGCTCGCTTCTCTTCCTGGTCTGTATTAAAGATGTTTCGCGTAACCTCACTAATGGATATAAACTGTTCGCCGAGGACATGAAAATCTATATACATTTACACTATCTTCCAATCTATTTTTGCGCCCTCCAAATTGATCTTGACAAATTCGTGGGCTGGTCGACATCGTCGTTAGACATATCTCATTAAAAATGTCATGTATTCCATGTAAATCTTAAGTATGAAGGTTTTTTAAGGTTAATTGTTTCGTTTTTATTATCCGCTGATGACGTCACGGATCCCGTCATCAGTAGATAATAAAACCGAACCAACTAACCTTAACAAGCCTTCATGCTCAAAATTTACAGTTTTCATATTTTATTACAGTCTTCATATATTAAGATTTATAGGGTAGTTTTCACAGTCCTAGTTTAGGCTGAAATTTGTAATGTTCAGAAATTGCCACGAAGGCCTTCGAGGTTCTCTACTGTATTCTTTGGGCCTTGCCACGCATGCGTTGAGCACTGCAGTAAGTCATGCGCAGCTAATCGTCGAGCTATTTTAGAATATTGCGCGTAAGTATGGTCCACTCATCTTGCTGTAGACGTGAAGATTGTTGAAAAGGTTCAAAAATATTTCATTCTTGTGGTGTTTCGCAAATTATTTCTCATCCCCCTTCTCACTTGGCAATTATATCCAATTAAACGTTTTCAATCTTGAAACCTTAGAATACCGCAATATGAAATTTGATTCGATTTTCTATTGCAAAATCATAAAACGGTTTTCGAATATACGTTACGAAAACATTTCCTAGTTCGCTGACGAACGGAAACGTCGAATTCATAAACTTTAACTGAAGAATAAAACTTGCTCCACAAACAGCGTCTTTTCCAGCTCCAAATTTAGAGTTATCCTTGTTCGGAACAGCTACCCTCGAAACACAGTTGGAGCGCAAAATGTTTCGATGTATGAGCGTCGCCTTAATTTGTTCGACTGGACAAAAGCTGAACGATAACTGATAATTTCGTGTCATTTAGCTATATTGAACATCCTAATTCTATACTTCAGTTCTCTCCTTGAGGTAGCCATGAAACCTTTCACTACATGTATACAAGGAATGTTGTGCATAGCGTGAGAAAAGAAAATAGTCTTTTAGCATGAAGATCTTAAACAAAGTCCTTCCTAAATCCTTCTTTAAGATCTTAAGAGATAGCAGTAAAGAGGGCCTCAAAGCAAAATAGCAAATCACTACCTCAGGAGCATTCAAAACCTCAAATAATTCGGGCTCATAAAAAGAAAGCGTTTGACAGTTGGAAACGGGAGGTGGCAGAGCGGTGCCGAGTGGGGGATATCTTAGAATTACACATGAAAGACTTCGAATAATAACAAATAATGGCAATGATCAATCTAGTGACAACTTAACAGAGAGTTAACAAAGACATCCAGTGGTCAAAATGAGACATTTTGGTCAAATTAGAGGACATAAGCAATTCGGTATCGATTAACTGCACTTCTTATACGGAATAGCATTGTTGCACTGTCGAAAAGTATGGCTTTATGCTTCAAAGTGTACAGTCCTTTTCAATTAGAGACATGCGCCTTGTGAACCGTGAATGTTTTTCTTATTATCTTACGGGCAGTTAATGCCTATCGACGAAAGCTAAAGTTATGACTCCATTTGATACGGTATAGAATTGAATAGGTACAGCCGAGGAGTAAACAAAAGTAGTTAGATAAGCTCAATATTTCTGAGAACACCATTTTTGAAATATCGCCTTTCCGTTCTAAGACAATGGATAAAGAAAATAAAGATAAGAAAACTCTTCCGATTTTTGCATTGTTGCGTAATGACAGTTTTCGGTTTTCTCGATCCGTGACAGTCTTCGACCCACTCGTTACAACAAACGCGTTCATCAATTCGCTCGTTGATTTACTTCTTCATTTCTATATAATGTAAAAGGCCATTTATTTAATTAGGCGCTAATCACGGTGCGTAGGGTTCGAAAAGTGCTGCACTTGAATGCAACAATTAGCATTCGAGTGCACCATGGTCGAAACAATTGTTGCATTTTTATGCCCTGTTTGTTTCAACACAACGCTTGATTATTTAGCTAGCGGTTCATTCCCTGAACAATGCTCCCCGAAATTTTTTTCACATTTTAACTAATGGAGAAAAGAATTTGAAAAAGTCGGACTGGTTAGTAAAAATTTTCAGCCTTTTGATTTATTGTACAGTCAAAATGGCACCGAACTTGACCACAAAGCTTGCATTACGCACGGGAACTTACTTTTCTGTGCAATATTCCATAACGAAATAATTCTACGAAGCTGCGGTCGAACATTCATATGAAAAGTGCGAAGATTGTTGAATGAGCGCCAGAATATTATACTAGTATGGCATTTAGTAAAATGTTCGTTATGCCATCTGTACCCGATTACAAGGCTAGATTAACGGTTATAGGTGTTGAATCACTGGAGTGTCATCGACTCAAGTTTAACCTGGTGCTCTATTTTAAAACTGCTAGGAGTTTTCCCTCGAATTGTTCGATCTGAGAACGACCATTATTTCGTTTGTTACTATCTGATTCTGTTATTTGTGCACAACCAATAATCCTGTTATTTTCGCGTTCACTTTGTAAATTGTGAACTGTAGTCGCTAGTACAACCATGCGCGGTGTGTTCTTATAGAGAGCCGCAATAATCGCATGGAATGTGCTTATTGCAGCTATTTCTGTTTTTGAAATTTAAATAAAGATTACTTTTTTCCTCTAAAACAGCCGGTTTAGAAATTCGTTCTAATAAGCAGTAAGCTTATCTCACTGTCATATGTCACCTCTTCCCCACCTCTTTACATTCCATATCTATCAATAGAAAACGAACTTCGCCAATCCTCCACTTTGATTTCATCCATTTTTTAGCAGAGCACTTTGCTTTTACAAATTCTATTTAATGAGATATCCTTTCGCATTAAGTCTACGCTATAGGCTAGTTCCCTTAAAATTCACTAAGCATGACACTATATGGAAATCACATTAGTTTTCCTCCCCCCCCTCCTCCTCCCATCGCTTCATGGACAGCTACAGCTCCTGTGATTGGAATTCGAGGTTTCATGATGAGGTTAGTCACATCAAGAAAACTGTTTGGATTAGCACATCAGGCAAACGGATGCGATATGCGTTTTGCACCACGACTATAGAAATATGCTAACGGAAATAAGTGACCGTCGAAGCAACAAAGAACGAAACTGCAGTGTTTAGGCCGAGTACTGGCTTTGAGTTGATAAAATGATAAGCATGAATTTGCATATGCAAAATGTTGCTCAGAAATTAGCTGTAATGTAAGACTCGTTTGGGCTGAATTCACCGTTTTGTCAGATGATAAGTTGATGACAAATGAATTTCTATATGCTAATCGTTGCTCATCGGTACAGGATTGTCTCTACGATCTTTTAGAGTCTTAAAGTCAAAATTTTCCCCATGCCAACTAACAGGCCTGACCAGTGAGCGAGTGATGTACATGATTCCGCGTATGCTGCGTTTGCTCAGATCTAGCATGATTTTGAACGTTTTGATTGGACGATGCTAATCATGTTTCACATCTCTACGATGAATTTTTTGCGACTTATCAATTAGTAGACCTTTTGTTTGAACACCTGTAAAATCAATGAATATTGCTTTGTGAAATCAATGAATATTGCTTTGTGAAATCAATGAATATTGTTGGGCAATTTTCATTGCTACCTAATTAAGTTAAACATTTTCAGCAAAATGATTGTACCGTATGGTGATTAGTAGAACATTGTTCACGAACGGCACTGAAGCATGAGATCTTCCGGTTTCTGAGCACGCATACTCATCACTGCTTGTATATATAGAAATGAGCTCTATCGTTATAGTTTTGCCCGCCTGTAAGATAGAATATACCCATCGAATTTCATCACTCGAACAGTTTTCGTGATGAAAAAGGTCCAAATTAGGCAAATGCACAGAGATACGATGCCGCCATAATGCGATTTGCAATACGCCAAATGTAAATTTGCCACTGTCATCACTGCGAATGAACAAAATCGTTTGTCGTCGGATAACCAGAAGCCTTTATGAATAAAAACGGGAACGCTTCAGTAGCCATAACATGAACGCTTTCAAGTTCATGCAATGTTTTTTGCCATCAAATTTTATGTAATTATTTAATTCCGCGCAAACCCATTGAGCATCAACAGTACAGACGTCCAGTTTTGCGCCGAGCTAGCTAGCGCCTGCAATTACTACATCAGACAGCCTGGTCAGATCCTTACGACGTTTTTTTCTCATCTTCCACTTCTGCGTTCGTAGATTTTAGCCTTGTCCCTATTTCCGTACGATTCTTTATGCCAGTCTTCTTTCAGTTGTGGTCGTGGTAGGTTCGCAAAAATAAGTTACGCGTCCCATGTTAATGCATACGGGGTGCATCTTAAACGTGATAAACGCATGAATAAATGCTAGCATAAGGTATGCTTCGTATGCAAGAATATATTTACGGCGCATAATTAATGTTTTTGGCTTACTAAGGCTTCTCTTAGGGGTTGTTATTGGTGTTCATGACCGATTTGTGTACATGACCACTGCCAGGAAAAGCCCAATGACAATGGCATGAAGGCATTGTTATCTCTCCTAGAAAGTGTCAACTGTCATTGTCGCCCATATTTAAAGTATTCACATATTCTACTCCCAGGTAAATGCATATCGCGAATTGTTGAATATGCTGCAGTGAATATTAACGCTTGCCAGAAACTGACGTCATCTCGAACTAAGCCAATTCGTTGATGTACGTGTCAATATTCGCTCGATTAAGGCTGGTTGTACTATCCAACATTCGTTAAATGTGAGCTCCGAGAAAAAGCTTCGCTAAACCCCTATTGCAAAGCTTTTGCATAATCTGTATCGCAAGAGTGAGTTCTGAAGCAGATTGTGCTTTAAATCGTTCAAACATTGTGGAATATCATTGTCCAAATAATATGGAGAGTACAAGTAATATTCAGTCAAAATCGGTCATCTTGGTCAAATGCAACGTCGATTAATTTTCAAGCAATATTTTTGCCTTTCGTTATGTCCAAAATATATGTCTGTTTCGTGTATAGAAATTCTTGTCGATGAAAAATGGCAGAAATAAGTTGTGCGAGTGGTAACGAACGGCTGTAACGAAAAATGCATTTTATCTACGCAAGCGTAAGTTTGCTCAAGTAAACGAAATGGCGGCTAAATATAGAACCCAAAATTAAGAGATTAGGAAGTGCGGTACAAACTCGAATGAAGCTCCTCATTCGATTAAAGCCAAAGCTTTCTGAAGAAGAAATTTTGTGGCTTCCGTCATTCGTATACAAGAGGTGGCATTGTAGCCTGGCAGCACGAAGCAAAAGCATTTTGCTGACGCAGTATTTGTTGCCCCTTGCTATCACACAAAGTGAATCGTTTCTCAATGGAGTGCAATTAATTTCCGTCTTCCTTGTAAAGCAGTATGTTTTTAAATTTTGCTGGACGAGACGTGCACTTCTCTCGCCAAGTTGAAAATATAATCGACTTCTTTTGATGTTGACAATATGAGTGTGCACATCGTTTGATACATCCAAATGTGTGAGTAGTTTCGCTGATTGCAGCAATTTCATATCTTTCAGTGAACAATTTCTGTCTTCAATTCTTCATCCCCCTCCCCCCCCCTCCCACCTTCACTAACATAGCCAGTACTCAAGAAAATTGAGATTGCTTTGCAATACGATCTATGCATGAATGTTATTGACACCATGACGACAAAGCAACTGAAAAAAACTGGTAATTCACCTATGGCCTCACATTAGCCACAGATTGTAATTGGCTTATTCTGCTGCATTCTAGCTAAAAGCCTACCATAGAAGCTTCGTGTGAGCAAGAAGAAAGCAGCGGCAGTCAAGATGAGAAACATTTGAGAAAATTTACGAATGAACAACGAAGGACAATTTATGCAACACGTTTAAATGTTTGCGTTAAAGCTTTAGTTCGATAAAATAGCGCATTTTGGTGCTTAAGTTGCCTCGAAACAGACTTAACATAATTTTTTGTTATCTTGATTTTAATTGCCTTTAAAGCTTTCTTTTTCACACATGTCTTGTCCTTGCTCGGTTTTGTAGATAATTTGATTCTTTTTCCTCTGTCTATAGAAATAATTGTTACCAACGAGCACATAGTTGGTTATAATCTTGCTCATAATAAAAACCGAGCAATATGTTGTAAAGTTTTTCCTTTTTTTTTTTTCGCAGCATGCAACTATCAACTTTGAGTTAATTTCATTCTTGCGGAGCTTTTTTATAGAATGTGCTCTTCCTACAAACGCAGCACTTTCACTTAAATGTGATCGAGTTCTTAATGATTATTTCCAGTAAAGTAACGCAAATGTATGGCGTTTATTGACTCCATGCAAGTTAATAACCAACTGAAGGTCACCAATTCCTAACCAAAGTGTACGATAAATAATCAGCAGAATGGAAGATCTTTGAAATCCATATTTTGTTTCAAATTTTTAAAGAATATAATGGCCGATTTCAGTTGATCACTGTCTAAAATGCGTGCATGTCAAACGTTCTAAGGGCTGAAAATTATGTTTATAAAAGCAAAATTTTGAGAACTGTGTCGTAAAACGCAAATTCAGATGCTATAAGCACTCGGTGGAGTAACTAATGGTGAATATTTGTAAATTACTTTTCGTTTGAATTATCGCTTTACTTCACCTTACAGTTATGCTTTACTGTACTGTCTACCTTACAGTTCATCCGACATTTTTACTTTTCGTTCAAACTATCACTTTACTCTATTTAATGGTTTCTATGCAATAAAAACCGAGCAATATGTTGTAAAGTTTTTCCTTTTTTTTTTTTTTCGCAGCATGCAACTATCAACTTCGAGTTAATTTCATTCTTGCGGGGCTTTTTTATAGAATGTGCTCTTCCTACAAACGCAGCACCTTCACTTAAATGTGATCGAGTTCTTAATGATTATTTCCAGTAAAGTAACGCAAATGTATGGCGTTTATTGACTCCATGCAAGTTAATAACCAACTGAAGGTCACCAATTCCTAACCAAAGTGTACGATAAATAATCAGCAGAATGGAAGATCTTTGAAATCCATATTTTGTTTCAAATTTTTAAAGAATATAATGGCCGATTTCAGTTGATCACTGTCTAAAATGCGTGCATGTCAAACGTTCTAAGGGCTGAAAATTATGTTTATAAAAGCAAAATTTTGAGAACTGTGTCGTAAAACGCAAATTCAGATGCTATAAGCACTCGGTGGAGTAACTAATGGTGAATATTTGTAAATTACTTTTCGTTTGAATTATCGCTTTACTTCACCTTACAGTTATGCTTTACTGTACTGTCTACCTTACAGTTCATCCGACATTTTTACTTTTCGTTCAAACTATCACTTTACTCTATTTAATGGTTTCTATGCTAGTATTGAGGAAAGCAACGCATGTTTCAGCTGCCTTCCATTTGCTCAAGAATTCTGCTAAACTCCATGAAGATCGGTGGGAAGAAAATCGGATATTTTCGAAAGAAATGCTTTTGCACTTTAGTGGACTTTCAAATTCTCCGCTACTCTCGTTGCCGTTATCGTACAGCACTTGCAGCTTTTTGCTAACATATTTGACTGGATTCACAAAAATCAAGCCAGTATGAACAATGCAAGCATTACGCGCGTCGAAAACCTTTAATTCACTTATGAGATGCCTTTTATGCAATCTTATTATCGCGTGAGCACAAATGCCGATCCTAGGAACCGAACGATGAGAGCTGTTGTTTCCTGACCTACTTTTCCGATCTGATTACGTGCCGCATAATTTATCCAGAAATTTATGGATAGTTCTCAGATTTTGTTCAGGAAGGTAACATTACCACTAATTATGCCACAAAAATATCGCTGCGATATTTTTCTCTAGTTCATCGAGTAAAGTAGGACGGACTAACGGTCACATGTACACGATATGTACGTTAACATAGGCATGACGGGCCCATAATGCGCTTTCACTGCTACGAGATCGCATAAAAACATATGGTTCGTGCTTATCTGCTAGCCGAGATTTGATGTACTGTTCGAGGATGCTGTTCTGAGCCAAGCATATGAATAAAAGTTTTGCAATCATTAATGTCTGCTGCCACATCAGATAAATGCTGCAGTAATACTTTCGTAATAAGTGTGTCTTCAAACAAATTAAAATGTACTGTAACTTTCTCGATGGCATTTTTTTGCCGTGCAAAAATCCTCAGCACTTTGACCTCTCATAACTCTATGTAATTTTTTTCTTTTTGACAAATTGACCAAAACGTTCCACTAGAATTGCGCGGCATAGAAAAAGAAGGAAAGATTCGAGTTTTCTTAAGGGAATTCGAGTTCAGATCACAAAATTCAAAAGCCGTCGTGGTCCGCAGGAATTCCGTGAGGCTACTGTGGTTAAAACAAATGGTAAATCGAGGACGAGAAGACAAACCGAAGAAAAGCACTGAACTCATACGGTCGAAATTCAGACACGCCCGACTTGATTTCTTATTGGTTCAGTGCGCAACGGGAAAGGCATATTTGCATACATATGTGCGGCAAATCGTTGGCAACTTAGCTACTCTCTTTACTTTACGACAAACTCGAGAAAAAAACTTCTTAATGACAAGTGCAATCATTATTATAGATTATGGACCTCAGATCAGAACATCAACTGATCAATATTCGTCTGTTATGAATTTTAAAGGCAAAATTCATGTGACACTTCTCAATCATACACACCTCAATATATTTGTCTTTTAGAACAACCCAGCTACCTTTTAAAAAGTGAAGAAGCTACCTTTTTAATGGTTTGTGGCAGTCAACGATTAGCAAAAAACGCAATGCGATATTCCGTTCCGCAATTCGTCCTCAATTCCGTTTAGTACATAAAACAACAACGCAAAGTTTGATGTGTACGCGAATTGCTAACTTCGCAATGCTCATGCTAAAGCTCGGTTTGTGGCATCGAGAATCGGAATATATTTTCCTAAGACAACGAGAGCTGCACTTAAGAAAGAGTCATTCATGCGAATAATAATCAGCAACGTCATTCCGGTAAATTGACGCAAATATAAACATGTCAGCTCGTTTTGTAAACCTCCCGAATGAGGCTGTATAAAAGAGCTGTTTGGCAGTACGCTGCTCGATTTGGTTATTATCAAAGCGGTAGAAGATCGCAGCTGCAGCTAATTCAACCGTTTAGTACATAAAACAACAACGCAAAGTTTGATGTGTACGCGAATTGCTAACTTCGCAATGCTCATGCTAAAGCTCGGTTTGTGGCATCGAGAATCGGAATATATTTTCCTAAGACAACGAGAGCTGCACTTAAGAAAGAGTCATTCATGCGAATAATAATCAGCAACGTCATTCCGGTAAATTGACGCAAATATAAACTTGTCAACTCGTTTTGTAAACCTCCCGAATGAGGCTGTATAAAAGAGTTGTTTGGCAGTACGCTGCTCGATTTGGTTATTATCAAAGCGGTAGAAGATCGCAGCTGCAGCTAATTCAACAATTATCTCCAATAAACATTTCATGGTAAAATATGAGAAGAATCTTATGTAAACGAAAAAACAAAAACGTTGTTTGCAATCATCCAATTGTTCTTAATTTCGTTTCTTGAATTTCAAAGAAAAACAGTTTAATCACTTTAGTGAAGAATGTGGAAAGTGCATAGTTTTGCGCTCATTGGCGCGTTGTTCAACTTGTTTTGTACACATGAGTGGTGCCCTACCCGATCGTTTTTAAACGCGTTTCACTTGCCAAGCTTCCATTGAAATCTCTAAAGCAACTTCATCGGGCCGAAAAGCGTCTATTTACTGTACGATTTTGGCAGAGGAAATATGCAACGAAAAGAAATTCTCCTCGAGAACGTTAACAGAAACGTATTAAGCCTGCGTTCGGCGATTTCTCGTGGTGGATTTGCACGGTGTAGCTCAACGGTTTACTATTTTGTTTTGAGAAACGAAAATGAGTTAAAAGGCTTTCTGTGAAATAGCATTCCAATTATTTTTATAACAATTCTCCACTTTTTTAAATGTTAACAATTGATCGAAGGAAATTGTCATTTTTATACAATTAGAATTTAATCAGTTGATCAAAGACAAATAATTTTGCTTTATTTTACCCCTTTTCGTCTCATTTTTATTTCGTGAGGCTGCCCTGCATTTATAAAATATAAAGCAAGTTTGCGTATTTTCTACCGAATAGGCGCTTCCACAGAAATTTATACGTACAGTACAGCTTATTGAGCTGCAAATTTTGACGGAAGAAATGCGCCATGTAGCTTTAAAAAGCGGGACAAGCCATGTTATGTTTGTTTGATTGCTCGATGTGCATCGATAGAGCGCACCTGCTTAATCTCGAAACGGGCGTTCACTATATAATTGTTTCGCTATGGCTAAACAAATCGTCAACATCCATTCAATCGTCCTTCAGTCTCATCGATCCAATCGTATTTCAGTTTATGTCCATCTTCGACTCTATTTCGGGCACTTCTTACTCGAGCGCGAATATCCAGTTTACTTATGCTGCTGTTTACAAGTTTTTAGGTGCTATAATTGTTGAATGTCTGTCTGTACACATGCTATCCATATGTGTACATATGTAGGGTTTTTCTTAGAACTTTTCAGGAAATCCACAAAACTAATATTTACGAAAAAAAATCCTTTAGTGGGACCAACTACGGATGTTCGCTTTACTACCAGAAGTCGAAAAATAAATTTTATGTCTCGTGATGTCATGTAGATGAAGGGTAGGAAACTAGTTTTTCCTCCTACTAATTACATTCTTACGCGTTGAATAGTACTCATACCTATTTCTTAACCCCTGTTAGGTTGTTGAGTTAACCTATCAGAACTTTTGCTCATTGTTTCAAGTTGCATCTCTCATGCCTCCAACTTTACCATACTGCCTTCGAACAGCCGCTCACTCTTTATTGTTTTAAGCAGTAATCCTATACTGTTATTATCCGTCAGTGCCATCCATAGTTGTAATCTATTAGAAAAACTACGTATGCTACGTCCAAATATCTAAACGTAGGCAGCTTCATTTTAATCATATTGTCCGCTCACAATAACGGATAAGCTGTAAAGTTCAATCTAGACATGTGAACTTTGGTGCATATTATTAAGATTGCGTTTATTGATGCTTCTGGAGTCGTTTCATTTCTTTTTCGCTACTGATACTACGCTACATTATTCATAATGAAAAAACGCATATCTCATCTGTTTTATCGAAATTCTTATCATATAGTTTAACTTCAGAGAATCTTTCCTCATTTAAACCCCGGCAACCAGCAGGTCTCCTACTATGTCTGCCATATACAAAAGAGTATTGTCTATCATTAGTAACAGCTTATCTCGTCCAGCATGGTTGTATTCAACAGATTTCTAATGTTCCTCTTCAACCATCGTCATCCAGTCGGATATCGTTTACTAGTCAAAAGATTTGCCACTTTCTGACCGGATCGGAGGGCCATAGAAGTTTGGCTTTCGCACGCTAAATGTTTCCATAGAATACACACTCTCGAAGCATACATTTGCTTGCTTTATATCATAAAAGTAAGCACCAAATCCCGTCGACCGTATTACTTCCATTCAGATGCTTATATCGAAAGAAAATAATCATTAAAATGAATGAAGAATTAATTCTTCGATCACAATCCATTTAGTATGGACAGAGAAGACTGCAAATATCACCGATTCCCGGATGGTTTAAAGCAAAAGATCAAAATATCTTCACAACCATTTTTCGGCAATTTTTATTTCAGAAAATCTCATTTCAAAATTTTCAAGTCTTCAGACAGCCTGGTATGCACACCAATTATGAAAACCTGCAATTCTCACTGCCCTTTTTAGGTGAAGATTTGATAATGAGCGTGCAATGACAGCGATCTAACGGAAAAAAAGGTGCTCCTAAATAAGAAGACGCTGCAAAAAAAAAATGCAAACCATCGAATAGTTCCTAAAGCTTTATGAATAAACTTCATCAGGAGAAACTCGCACATACAGTTGCGATTCGCCATGAAAGTAGGTAAACCGAAATTTTTTACTGATGAGCATATGTAACTCTCAACTGTGTTCCTAAACTGTTTTTAAACAGCGCGAGCAGCTTTTCAGTGCATAACATAATAAACGCAACCGCTACTTAAAAGTAGCACACTGAAGACTCGTTCGATTTGCAAACAATGCTCTGCGATTCGTTGGCCTTTTGTTGGAGAAAAGTGCTCGAACCCTACTGCCACGTAATGCATTACTGGGTGGGATATAACGCAACCAATGTAAGGCAGTTCTGTATCATATTTTGTTAGCACAGCACAACAACCACTGTACTTAATGTCGGGGTATAAATGAGTAAACACAACTAATATAGGCTGTACTGGATGCACTTTGCTGCCAGTTGTGGTCCATTCTTAACGCCACTTTTCTTAACGGCAATTTTTTCCCGGCTACATAGAAAACAGTTAGGTAAGAAATTAGGAAATTGCCGAAATTTCCTCTTAAATGCAGTTAGAAACTGGTGAAACTTTCAAAAATTTTGCAACAATTCAACATCTGGACAATTCCTAACTATTTCAGCGCTGCCTGTAGTTTTATGCACACTCAACAGGAAAATACTAACAATTCTGCAACTAATGAGAAGCTAGTACAACTGATACAGTATAACTACATATATATACATATATATATACGTCGGCAGTAGCTTAGTGGTAGAGCTCGCGCTTCGTGTGCGGGAAGAGCTGGATTCGATACCCGTCTGCCTACCCGACGGAACGTCAGCAGGCTGACTACCAGGCGTTCCAAAACTGGTCAAAACATTCACGCATGGAAAGGGTTGTCAGCTGCATCGATACGGGAATCGACGAAATTACAGCT
>JPKZ01002348.1:72707-84193 GCA_000803305.1 Toxocara canis
GAGATGGGGGGAGGAGGAGAGGGACGAGGGGGAGGAGGAATAATTGCCTTTCCTCCTCATTCCATCCACTTCCTCTTCCCACCATCTTCCCCGAAGATGAGGCGAAAAAACTGATTTTGAATAGGAAATATTCATTATTTTCTGCTTTGCACTCACGCATATCTGAGGCTATCAAAAACTAAGGACTGCTGTTAAAAAAATCACATGTTTCAAATGTTCACAGCCTTTGGTAAATCTGGGAGAGTTGGTTGAATGATGCAGGAACCACTATGAGAGCAGCAACGAATAAAGGAATCCAACAAACTATTCCGCCGTTACGCATTCATCGTTCTTCACATAAGAACCGGCAATTGGGAAGTCATTTTCCGCAACCGTGCCATTGTACACCTCTTTGGTTTTACAGTGTGGATTATTCCCCTCACACGTTTTGGGCAATAAAAGGGTAAAGCTCAATATTTTACCAATATTTTTACCTTAGCGGAATGTCGATGTTGTAAGCAGATTCTGCGTCCGATCGACGAGCGCACAAGGGGTGGCTGTGCAAGCGCTCAGCTGTTCATATTCATGCTCTGCAGTGATTGCTTACTGCATGTGAAAAGCTAATTCTTCCGTTTTCTTTGTTAAAGGGATGGAATGAGCTAAAGTGAATTGGACTGGGTTGAACCGGATGGATTGAAGTAAACTGAACTGAACCTGTATAACTTGATTTAATTAATATTTTAATTGAATTGAACTGTTTCTTTTTCATTTCCACTATGGGCATGACGAGGCGTTTGCAAAAAAGACATAGGTTACTGAGTGATAGGGACGAGTTTTTTTCTGTATTTTTTGGGATGACGATGATGACGACTTTGACTGAAAGACGGGGAAAATGAGCAAATACTTTTTGGACGATTTAAAGTCAAACCCTTGACTACTTCATCCGAAGCAGTTGGCAGCCGACAGACGATTCTACAGAAGTTGTAGCAAACTTCTGCGCTACGTTTCTTCGATCCCTCAGCAAAATCGAAGCGACAGAGAAGCATTTTTTTCGCTATGCACATCAGCTGCGATTTTGCTGAAATATTTTTTTCAGGAGTTGACGTCTGGGGACTTAGGGCCACAAAAAGACATTCTCCCGCACAACCATCGAGACTTTGCCTCTATCAGACGTCGTCACAAGAAGGTAATTTTTATTACAAACTTTGAAATCCGGTGATAATCGGATCAAAAAATATGTAAAACTGGAAGCGCGTAGTGATAAGAACAGGGAATTTTTCATCGATGGTCAGGAAGTTTGTGAAGTAGGAATTTAAAACTCAAAGTCGAACACGACTAGAAGGGACTCTCTTGAATTTTATTAGCCTGCCGCTACGTTGTAGTACTCGTTCGTATCGTTTGTCAATGTTTAACTGCTGTCCTTTTTTGGTTCCAACAAGTTGGACTGCGTTCCAGAGGGCTAATGCAATGTGTTTTGGTGACTCAGCCATCAAACCGGTAGATTTCATGAACACGTCGCAGACACCGAGAATTCTGATTTTGTGAGACTGAGTCGCTTGTACAAATCTTCTACTAATGATTCGTTTTTGTACGAACCGATCGAATATGGAACTCGACCATTGAAAATGCATATAAAGTGTTTACCCCTTTTCTGCAACCCGACCAGTCGACTTGCAGACGCCGCTTAATTTGACTTCAATTCAGCAGGTTTCAGTTTCCCAATCCGATGCAGTTAGTCAAGGACCTTCATCCCATCATGGCAGTTCAGCAAATAGATGTATCTCTGCATAAAGCAGAAGGCTGGAAGGCCACTGAGCAACCAACGAAGGTTTCTTATTTTCAATTTGACTATATATCTCCTTTCGTATACTGATTCGGCTGTCATTGACTGCAGATGCTCAGAGTTTGAAAACTCGTCTCATATTTGTTTCTAATTGCAGAAGAAGAGTAGTCCTTATTCATATGAATGAAGAAAACTGTACGCGGCAGTAAGGTATATAACAAAACGGTATCGACATAAATGCGCTCATACAAGCACATGTGTAGATGAATTGCACATATGTACAGGAAAGAAACGCACGTAGTAAGCAAGGAATAGCAAGTAAACGAGCTGCACATTTGTACATACAAAAGGAAAATCATTTAGCATAATAAAGTAAGCTAGCATATGAATATGAGATGTGACTCAATAAATTAGAGGAGCAGTTGTTCTGAAGTCAAATGAGTTGAGGCGGTTCATGAACACGGAAAGATTCTGCGC
The DNA here is from genome assembly GCA_000803305.1 of Toxocara canis. Taxonomy (NCBI): domain Eukaryota; kingdom Metazoa; phylum Nematoda; class Chromadorea; order Rhabditida; family Toxocaridae; genus Toxocara; species Toxocara canis. The sequence goes on from JPKZ01002348.1 coordinate 74,947, forward strand.
CTCAGTGATTCTACTGGGAAGTTCATTCCAACATGAACTACAATGGGGTCGAGGTTCACGCTGATTGCGAAGCGCAAATAAACTGTTTAGGGGTTATCAGTGAAACCTCTGACAATTTTAAAACATAGTGCTAAGTCAAATTTAAGTCGGCGATGCTCCAGAGGTTCGGGATCAAATATCTTCAATCTGGCCATATAATCAAGTGTATATGGCCCCATGAACAATTTACGGAATGCCATACGAGTATAATACTCTTGCATTTTTTCAGCAATTTTCATATCATTGATCAAGTATGGTGACCATGCTTGCGTACAGTATTCTAGTATGAGACGGCAGTGTACAATATATGCTTTACGGTAATGTTCAATACATTGGTGTTGTAATGCACGTAGGATGCAGTTAGTCACCTTTACTGCTTTTGTAGCTACTCTAGTACAGTGCAGGTTCCAGTGCAAATTTAGACAAATCGTGACTCCGAGGTCGCGGATCCCATTGTCCGCAGATGGTAAAACTTTGTTATCCAATCGCAGGAAGCACATATGATGGAAATTAACGCGGAGAACTCGGCATTTCTTGTACGAAATGTCAAGTTGCCATGATCGAGACCAAGCGTTGAAGGCATTGAGATCATTTTGCAAAATGCGAAAATCAATAGCGGGATCTTGTGGAGGGCAATATATTTTTAGATCATCTGCAAGCAATTTGCAAACGCTAGATAAATTATCGGACACATCGTTTATGTACAATAAGAGCGACAATGGACCAAGCACACTTCCCTGGGGAACACCGCTATCTTGATGGCGATAGTCGGAGAGGGAATCCCCAACCTTTACGGTGAAGCAGCGATTTATCAGAAAGCTTTTTAGCCATTTTATCAGTGAACCACAAATATCGTAAGCCTCTAGCTTGTGCAGAAGCTTACCGTTGCAAACGGCGTCGAAAGCCTTAGCATAGTCAATATATACTACATCGGTTTGAATTTTCTCATCAAGTGCACTAATCCACTCACATACGGAGGTAATTATTTGGGAAATAGTTGATCGACCTAGTAAACAGCCATACTGGTATGGGTTAATTAGATTGTTTTTCAAGAGGTGCTGAATTAAGTTATCCTTCACAGTAATCTCCATCACCTTGCACATTGAGGACATCAGACTAATCGGGCGGCAGTTCTCAACGCAGGTAGGTGGGGCCTGCTTTAGGAAGGGTGTAATTAAAGCGGACTTCCAAGAGGAGGGGAGTGAGCAGCAGGAAATGTGAGGTGTACCGCTAAATAAAACAAACGGTGGACGAAAATCCGCTAATTAGAGGATTTAGTCATGAGGATTTGAACACATATGTTGCTTTTGTGTGACATCTCGCATCACTGGGCTGAATCATTTGAACTAGGAACTAAGAGAATCTCAAGAGAGTGGTGTAATCCTTTACTCCATAAGTGGCACATCTGTCCCCGCTGACCATTCCTAATCTGAAATCGAATCTCGTCCCTTCCGCCTTAAATTTTAGACGAAGTTTTGCCGTATTTTTTCTGCTGGACCTTCGTTCTTTATGCCTTCATTGGCATTTTGGTGAAAACATTTTTGTAAAAATTCGCAGTTATGTGAAGCCAGCAGTTGCACCTGGAGCAATAAGCCAATGCAAGAGCTGCATAATTGCGCGTTTTAGATGATTCTCATTGAATGCAGGGGGCGGACTGGACTGTCGATGGTAGAAAACTAAAAGTTGTAGTTTTGGCGCAAATAGCATGAATTGCGTCTGCCATCTTATTATTGGAGGGCAAAACAAAAAAGTGATCTTGCTTGTACTGCAAAGTGTCCTACGAAAAACAATAAATGAGCCGTTGATCTGTGTCTAATCAAAATTCTTCCTTTACCACTTCATTTTGCATAAACACTTTCTGCACGTCGAGATGGGACGTCTCTGATCTGATAAAAATGAAACTCTCGAGAATGGATGTCGATGATTTATCCACCAGACTAGCAAGTTTCGTAGGCTGCTTTCAAAGGAAGGAAATCATATTTCTGCTGATTCGGTCGTTCCTGCATTCTTCTATTGCCTTGCTTTCCTGCTAGTCGTTGGCTAGAGAATGAAAGCGATGCGTTGGAAAATGCTTGCATTTTTTTTGCACTTTCGAGTGCTCGCAACTTTTCCGCAGCATCTTCGAATCTAGATTGAATGTGACCTCAGATGTAGAACATCCCTGTCGTATTTCATGACTTCCGTTGATTGCAGTTTTCAGCTCCCGAATAGACAAGCAGACAAAAATACGCCCCTAGTCACCTATAGCCTTGACTTTACCAAAATGCGACTCGCAAATTCAACTTTGCCAGAACGCAAAATATTCGAAAAAAGCCCGATAAAAGCAAAGCTTATGATGGTGATGAAACAATATGACGGGCGCATGAAGATGTAGATGCTTTCTAAAAACGATATTTTAGTGCGTCAGAAAGGTTCTTTTTGGGATTCCAATCGCTGTGATGGTTCTGCGGAAGGAATTACAGAAAATATTTTCAGATAACCTTCTATGATAACACAATAGTTCATTTCGATCTGAAAGGAGCAGCGCCTAAGGTGGCTTATTTGAAGGAAGTTTTCAAATGGGTGAAACAGTGATTTTTCATGAAATTCAGCCAGCATCATGTTATCACTTTCAATGAAAAGATCATGACTATAGGATCCTACACGAAAATTTTGGCGAAAAAGCTTCTGCTTATATTCGTACTGATAAAGCCTCTTCTGCTTATATTCGTACTGCTAAAGCCTCTTCTGCTTATATTCGTACTGTTAAAGCCTCTTCTGCTTATATTCGTACTGCTAAAGCTTCTTCTGCTTATATTCGTACTGATAAAGCCTCTTCTGCTTATATCTCATGTGATTTTTCATGAAATTCAGCCAGCATCCTGTTATCACTTTCAATGAAAAGATCATGATTATAGGATCCTACACGAAAATCTTGGCGAAAAAGCTTCTGCTTATATTCGTACTGATAAAGCCTCTTCTGCTTATATTCGTACTGATAAAGCCTCTTCTGCTTATATTCGTACTGATAAAGCCTCTTCTGCTTATATTCGTACTGCTAAAGCCTCCTCTGCTTATATTCATACTGATAAAGCCTCTTCTGCTTATATTCGTACTGATAAAGCCTCTTTTGCCTATATTCGTACTGATAAAGCCTATGTGGCGAATTTGTTGTGTTTTTCAAAAGCACTCTTTAGTTGAAATAAATGCAACTCATTTTATAGAGCGATGTTTTGGACGTTGTCAAAAACCGTCAGTAGAATGTCTTAAGCCCTCAGACATAGAGAGAACAATCCTTAACTACTCCAACCATGTTATGAGCAGCGTTAAGAATGAAATGCAACTTTCGCTTATCTCGTTCGATAACCTTTCAACCACTCATTTCACGTCATCCGATATTTGTGTTAACACTTCTTTTTTCAAAAATGTAGGCTTGCATCAACTGATTTGATCATTTTTATGCGCTTGCACAAAATTGCGTTTGCAAAACAAGTATGTTATGCATCTATTTGTTCGGCCGTTTCAGCTCAGGAGCAATTAAAGCAATAGATACTAAATTTAATAATTATAAGCATACTCTAAGTTCACTTTAGCTCCGTTCATCGACCGGGGGAAAGTTACGTACGTCGAAATGTGGCCAAAAACTATGCAAGCGTTTTCAACCAGTCAGATTGCACATTCGATCGATCGAGTCACATAAGAACGACCGTTCAGTAGAAGATTTGTGTAAACGATTGGGTGGAATAAAAGCTTAATTATTTCTCATTGGTGAGCAATTCTGTAAATCAGATGATCCGACAAGGGATAGCTAACACACATATCGTGTCAGCCTTCCGGCATGTTTTTCCAGTTATATCAACAATCGTAGATCTGTGGAGGTGAATTTTCAGAGTGCTAGCGTGGTACGATGTACTGAAAACATGTTCATCAGAAATGCTGCACGATTATGAGGTGGGAAATCATATAGAGCCGGTCGTGTGGGACTATTCGGAAACGCTTCAACAACAGAACGGTTTGTTGAGCATTGTTCACTTGAACTGATTATTTTACTCTTCACAAATTAAACTTCTTTACATGCTTTCCATTCCTTGCATACATTTCCATTATCGAGTGCGTTCAGATTACGACCACTGGTGAGTTTTTTTTGCCTCGGTGGTGAATAAAAACGTAATGTATTTCATATAAAATTAGCCTCATAAGTGATTAGTACTTGAGGAAAATAAATACTACTCTCATTTCGAGAACACCCAATTAACTGCTTATGAAAATTTTATATTAAAAATCACATAGTGGAGAAAAACGACTTTGGCACTATTACTGATCTCTCGCAGCTTTCCTGACTATATGATGCACTCAGCTACGATATTAAAATTTTTATCTGAAGCCTAATTTTGGTTGTAGTGTTGCGAGAAGTATACCAAATACTCCCGTTGCTTAGCTCCCATGACTCTGTTCCTACCATCTTTACTCAGCGACGATACCTACCCGATGCCAGCGCAGTAGGCGCGTTAGCGGCTTCTTTCATCAAACCAGCCGGTGTGATAAACTGTCCACAAACAAACGAAAACTGATGTTTTATTTAATTCCACCGCTCATATATTCGCAGAAAAACGAACCAAAACGCGCTAATGATTCGCTTTTTTTTTGCGAATCGACCATTTTAGTGTACAAGTGGATAGTTTACAAAATGCACGCGATTCTTTCAGCACTTTAAGGCGCTTGTATCCTCTCCACCAATCGGTTTGAGGTTGGTTATAGGAGGTCGTCACCTTCTGGCGTATAGGTCTCATACCTTGAGTGCCTCCGTAGTTGAAACAATCGGACAGAGGACATAGGCGTGCGTGCATATGTATAGACGAGATGTCACAATGCTCATACCAAACACAAACAAACTTGCGAAAGCAAGCACCAACAGATCGTTGCGCTGCAGCTTAGTCTCGAGGTCCATGTTCTTCGCTTGCATATATCACCAACACCGAGGAACCGTCGAAACGACAGATAATTATGCGGGCGGCAATTGAAGATCAAATGCCTTTATGTGTTTGTCAATTCTATTAAGAGCAATGCGACAGGCCAAACAAGCGAAGCTTTCGTAGATACCTGGCAGGCAGGCGCACAGATGCGCAGATGGCATGAACAAACGATACTTTTTAATCGCCATATTGAATGCTCTGTGTCCTCGGAAAGTACTGTCACGTTGTGTTTTCAAAAGCAAATTCGGTGAAGTGCGAACTCACTAATTTATTAATTACATTACATTAGTTTTGTTTATTCGAACACTAATTAATTACTTTTGTTTATTGTTTATTCCACGAAAGCTTAACCACGGTTCATTTCGAAAGAAGGCCATTTGTAAAATCTTACAAAAATGTAAAATAAAATAAAATCTTACATTTGTAAAATCATTTGTACAATCCATTTTACTCATATCGCTTTCGGTCGTCGTTTTTTAATTCGAGTCACCTTTCCATTTTCTTCTTGCGCTCTTCATATTCGTGCAGCCAGTTTTGGGCTATCGTCCCTACAGTCCTCACTTTGCACAACCACTTACCTATACGTATTTACCAATGCGCTATCAACTTTAGAAAATCGATGTTGCCGCAAATACTGCACACTTTTGAGGTATACATTCTGTCCAATCGTTTTCGTTCCAGAGTACAGCTGGCGAGCGATGGCTGCGTCGTTTCGAAATATATGGGGTTCATCGGCATATAAAGGAGCCAACAATCCATCCGCACAACTACTCGATATTCAACACTATGTGAGGAACAACAAGGCTTGGTTAAACCATAAGCTTGTAAGCATTCTTTGCGATATTTGCGAACAACTTGACGTGAACAAGTGAGACAACGTGAGAGGGGGCTGCTGGAACGGTAGGCGCTTCGATGATTTACCTTTCAAACTAAAAGATTTTACAAACCTCTCGCGAATGATGAGAATTCAAATTTTATCCTACACATCGCTAGTGCAAATCTTCTATCACGGGCTCGTTCTTATATTCTTTAACGATGTTGCAACTTGCACAGGTTATGGTGGCGCCGTCTCGAAGCGTCTATAAGTTATTGTCTATCTCTCCGATAGTTCCAAAAGTTGGGAACAAGGCGACTCGCCGATGCTAGACCAAGTCGAATGTCCGTAAAGAAGTGAAAGTTTGCATGCATTTTGACCGCTCCGACTGCAAGCTTCATTCCATGCGAAATAGACAAACGAATGTTTAGCAGAAGATTTGTACAGCTGGTCGGGTCGGATGAAATTTGAAGCTGAGTGGCGCATGATACCGACTACCTTGATGGATGAGTTGCCAAAACGCATATCATATCTGTCCCATGACATGCATTTCCAATTTTTCTTGAACTTAACGTTTGAAGATGCTGCTCAATCGGTCGCAAACCCATGCGAATTTTTTACCTCCTAAGAAGGTATAGCATCGCCCAGATTCGACAACTTAATTTGAAATCGGAATACGAGGCGACTCTAAGGTGTAAATTATATCTACCAGGTTACAAAACTCCGGTTTCAGTCGTTCCGGATAACACCTCCCGACAGTCTGACAATTGGTCATTTGCACATAGATGCGAACAGAAATGATGCGCTTTGCAAATTGCAGATTTGATAAAGTGCAGGAGACTTGCATGAAACATGTATGAGACGTGCATGAGACAACAATGCGTTTAGACGACTTATTTCTAATTAGCACATAGACAATCGTACAATTAGCCGTCGGCATTTGCGATTTGGTGATTGGCTGCAGTACACCGTGAAACCCTACAATAAACAGACTATGCGAAACTGAAGGAGGGAATGCAGCAGAAGTGGAAAACATTCGTGAACGAATGAGATAGGAGCAGGGCACGGAAATGTAAGCATTGTAAAGAAATTCTACTACGAAGTCGCTGTAATCACTGAACTAAACTGAAAAGTCGCAACGATAAAAATAGGTTGGTGGGCGATGTATGCATGCGGATAACGAAGATCGAAGTGCTCTACAAGTGCACATCCTTAATACACTAAACTAGCCAACTACAAATGAATAGCGATAAAGAGAGACACAATTAGCGGAAGGTTTATGTAAACAGCGATAATATAAAGTATAGAGATGGGTGCACCTATGAAAGCAGTCAACTACCGTTAGGAATAGATTAGGGAAACAGTGGAAAGTAACGTTGAAAAAGATTGCAAACGGAAATAAGTGAGAATCGAGTGAGTAAGATGCGACTGAAGGAAAAAACGAACAGCTTGATGTTGGCTGGGTGCAAAAGCGATGACAGGATGACTATAGAGAGGACGGTTAGGCTGTAACCATTAAGTGGCATTGGCCCAATCCTAATATTTCTGGCACGATTCCGAGGCAATCATGTATCCATACTTAGAATAGATAGAGAGAGGGATGGGAGTGGGGGGTATAGGGAGAACACAAAGCGCTCTGCCTCCTCTCCCATTCCCTTAAGAATTTTTGGCGAATACTGCTAATTTTCGGTGATTTTTTCAATGGTTGTCACCTTAACCTAACAAAAACCAGCTAGAAACCGTTCCTGAACGAACGGTTTTTCACCCTTCTCACATCCCGTAATTTTATTTTTGAATTCCATGGCGATGCTGGCTCTTTGCCAAAGCCGGTCTTCCCCTCCTGGCTCCTTTCACTTTTCTCTTAAATACTCTCATTCTATACCATTGCATCTTCGATTCGTCGCATTCGTCGATCTCGCCACTAACATGTTAGTGAACAAGGCACTAATGGTTCACATGAACAGACTGTACCCGGAAGTAGGCAGAACATAAGGAATTGAGCGATTGTCGGTCGTTGCTGCGAACGTAACGAAGTTGGGAAACTAAATTTGTAAAATGAAAAAAGGAAGAGGAGATTTTCCTTTCCGTCTCTCTATTACTTCATTGTATCGGTCATACGCCATTAATATCCTTATCACTATATTCTCCCTTTCAATCTTCTGTGATCTTGTCCCTATAAAGCTTTTGCGATGCACTGTACGCTCCTTAGCAAAATGTTAATGATGCTTTTTTAAGTGCATTGGATCCTTAAATCAATTGCTTATAAATTCCAGTCTACACACCGTTGTTGTTATTTTGCGATCAAATCGCTAATTACTTCTCGGACCGATAGGCTCATTAAAAATTAGCCTATTTTAAAGTGCCGCTCATCTCGAATGTTCATTTGCTCAGTGTTTTACGAAATTTTCGCAATTCATCGTTCTGCTCAATATTCTTCTGAACTGCTAATATTCGTACGCAACACTTGAACTGATCATAAGGTTGTTTGGCGTTATTTCAAATATTTTTATTCTTTTATTTTTTTGAAAATCATATTTCTAATCCAACTCGACGTTCTATATTCTTTGCAAACATTTATTCGTCACTGGTTATATGACCGGAATTCATGCGAAAAAATATGTCAGTTTTGTTTCCGATGAACGCCTTTTATGTGTAATCGGTCACCATATGTGAGAACATCAGAAATTGATAATATGTTAAGTTCGTTCAACATTGATGAGAACAGTTGTGCGCTATATTAAATAAGGTAATGCCACCATAATGGAATGATGAGAAGCCATAATTCTGTATGTTCACTCGCTGAGAGAAATTCGAATTACGAAACCGCTATGGTTTATGTTATTGCAGCAATTTGGCGGATTTTTTGAGAATTTTCGTGGTCTTATTTTGACCGGATGGCAAAGATACGATCATTTTGCCGTACTTTGCGAGCTGCTTCCCGTTGGCTTTCCATCTCTTATCGCCAATCTACAAGTGAGCAAATTTTTGGAGTATTGCTGTATTTTATAATTTAACAAAGCGGAATTAGTATTCTGTTGAAGTTGCTTGTCACATTTGCGTTTTGTTATGATTCACCTTAGTAATTTAGGTGCTTCTTCAGTGATTCACTATAGTCGCTATAAATTGACAGTTTTATTAAGCGTTACAAATATAATATTTGCAGATAGCCGCAGGCGGTCAACAACTAGATGAGAGTGCAGTCGAAAGGAAAGTTTCGTTAGCGTTGCGGTGTTCGAGTAACGTCTCATTGCAGGACTCTAGCACATTCATTCTGTGTTCTTTTCCAGGTATACGTATATTTTCATTCCATTGCAAACGCTTAATGATATCATTACTTCAGCTGTGATTCGACTGTTTAACTGGAAAATGTTACAACAGATATGGCAAAGGCACAGCATTTGGACATGATTAATGTAATGTGTTTCAGCGTCGATCACAGGAG
>JPKZ01002349.1:2064-20014 GCA_000803305.1 Toxocara canis
AATATTATAATTTTTTGTCTCGTTGACTATTATTACTGCTGGAGTGACAGTGTACCGGTGAACACGATCCCTAATGATGAAAGTTGGTTATTCTCTATTTCCCATAATGGAAATCAATTGTTTTCCAGTACAAGTCACGTTCTTCCTTTGAAAAAGCGATTTCTTTAGTGCTCGGATAGAGCAAGCGAAATGCTTCCCGTGTTTCCCAAAAATGGCAACACATAGAAATGTTTCCTCTGTTTCCCAGTTTATTACCGGCAGATCTACGCTGCACCCATGCACGCGATATTTGCATTTTGCGCGCTAAATTTGCAAGCCGCAGTCGAAAATTGTTGCTGCTGTCTCGATCTAGTCTTATGGGTTGTCGACGGAGGGAGTGGCTGGGTAGGATCTCGCGGGTGAGGAGGTTCGAGGGTTTGTGTTGGACTTCATCAAATGTTTTGGGCTTCCTCATATTGGTTTTGTTCATCGAAAAACGAAATGGGTGTGGGTGTGGTTTCGCGCAGCAGTGTTTTGCGCGGATGTCGAGATCGGTCAGGAGATGAGGGGCACGACTATGCGAGTTGTTTGGAAGGGACATACGTCACCGTCCAAATGTTGGGCTGTTTTAAGTGCACAAGCAACATCGATTTAGAGGTATGCTGCGCCGAGATGTGCGCACTTGAAGACGACGTTGGACTTCGCGTCTACATGAATTCTTTCTCGCGTGCGGACGTATAAAAATTTGCGAAAAAATGTTTTCTTTTACTGAACGGCCCACATCAATCGTCGTTACTTCGCCTTCCAACTACCTTTCTAGTCGCAAAACAGCCTAACCTTGCCAGTTCGTCTGTAGTGCTTCCATCAGCTCGTTGCTATCAGTGAGCCCAGACAAGATAGACATTTCATCCCTTTCTTCGAATGCCCTGTCGGGTCCTGTTACGAAAGGAATATCGTTTTTCACCTCTGTATTTGTATTTTTAATGCCGAACAAAAGCCGGTTTAACGAAACAGAGTTCCTGCGGGGCGTGCTTCGGTCATTTTTAACGGTACTGAAAGAACAAAACTGACTAAACAGGGACGTTAGTATCACGTGCTAACAATCAGGTGCCGACCGACATGTCAGTCCTGCGTGAAATCTGCTACATTCGTGGTTCTGTCCTTTTTACTTTATGGGATTGCTTTGTTCTGTGCATTTCTCTGAAACCAAATATTCTCTTTCAAGAGAACATTCGCTTAAAAACGGTTTTTCTGGCAGAATTAATGACGCTTTTACGGAATAGTTTCCAGAAACACTTTGCAAAGAGTGGCCTCCCTAAAAGAAGGATTTGGCAAGGAGTCTTTTTTGTGGAAGTTTCTTCTTAAAAAACTAAAACTGCTTACTCATCAATAAAACGGCTTTTGTCGACAAATAAATTACACTTTCATTCGTTGACTGCGAGCTTTGAAGATGTGTTGTTATGGCGCATTCTCCAGTAAATGCTGCATTCGTTTTGCATTGATGACGCACCTCAACAACGATTGATGTGCTTGTTTTAGAGTGTGGAATGGAGATGCGAAGGATGTTGGCAAGACGTCGTGGTTCCCGTATTGTTGGTGAACGGACTGTGGTCACCGTTGGGGATGACCACGCGAGGTGGTTTTATGACAGGTTTTGCTCATCTGCTGAGCGCATGATCAACAACGGGTTCGTTTATTTGCAGATTGATTTTACTAAAGGTATTATCGAGATTTTCGCCAGTTCTTTTTTTGTGTATGGGGGATGTCTACATAAGACAAGGGAGATGAGGAGGTCAAGGGAGTTGCTCGATAAGTGACGCAATGCTTTCCCAACGAATTTAAATATGATGGCCTCCAATATGTTACTTCAGGCTTTCTTCTAATGTGTACGGCTTTCAGTTAAGCCTATGGTTAAGGGTGGCATTCTCAGCAGTCAGCTGAATTCCAACCGTCTTTCACTATTATTTATAAAAGCTTGTCGCATTCTTTGTATATCAGTCAGTATTCGATTCTAAATACCTTATTGTTGCTTTGTTGCCTGCTACATAAGAGGAATTTTGATCGTATATTTAATGATGAAGGGTTGTCATTATGGTTTTGCGAAGAACTTGGTCGAAACGTTTGCTCGCTGTTCTTGCCTACAAATATTAACTTGGTCGAAACTTCTCCGAAGTGGAGAAATTTTTACCCAACTGATATTTGGTACAACGCAGGTCTAACCAGGCGCATCTGCTCAGGTGATTGTAAAGAACGTTTACTTGTATTTCGTGACACCTACCAACACCTTTCACATCTTTATTCCACGACTTTCTCCATGCTGAGAGTATTCCGAGGCGAACTGTTCTTCGATTCCTACGTCAAGCTATGCGCCCTCCTCCTCTCCCCCCCCCCCGCACATCTTTGAAATCAGTCGCCACCCACGTTTTTTGTAGCCTGGGTTCTTTCTGACTGCTCTAGGGTCTACTCTCTTTCCCCTCGCTCTTCTTTTTTTCTGCTCGATAACCTCGCGGCGTGTTCCACTATCCCACGGATGGGTTTAGAAGAGTATGGGGAGCTTCCGGGATTTAGACTTCTGAATTAGTTTAGCGCAAAGTTGGGTATTGCGAATCATTTCCTGATGTCGCTTACGTTCTTTTCCAATGCCCCTCCCCCTTACATGCTTTTGAAAGCGATCAATTTTCCGGTTGCTATACTGCCTGTCGCCACCTTATTCCCGCAAACTGGAGTATCATTAGCATACACATAAATTTCGCCCGTCTCAACATAGTACTTATCACTCTGCCTGAAGCAGAGTGGAGTGCGCTCAGTCACGAAGCAATGATGATTCCCTAGCTGGCCTGTGCGGTTTCTTGTTTTGCAGCTAACGCTCGCAGAATCGCACTTATTTGGTTCCTTTGAACGCACGTTTTGAGGATTTGCTGCTCGTTTGCTTTGGGAATTTATATTCGCGCGTTGAATGCGTTTGTCGACCGAGAAGGCGTCATTGCAAAATTTAAAAAAAATACGAGTAGGGGACACACAGAGTAATGGGCGGTAGAGTATAAGTTAGCCTGCTGAGGAATTGATCGAATGCAACTGTTGTGTTGAAGGAAGAACAACGTACTAAAGCGGATGATCGACGGGAAGCGGCTGCAGGACGCTCGAGGATTCTGTGCATGTGGCGAATGCGAAATCATCGATGGCATTCCGCTGAGGTGAGTTCTGTGGTTCCATTGTAAGGGGCAGTTTTACCAACTGAAAGGATCAAAATGTAGTGAAGTCACCGAATGTTAGCTAAGTGACTGAAGATGCTTGTTTTTGAACCGACCAGTCTACCATACAGCTCGGGAACTCCAGATATTCACATGCATATCTGAATTCTCAAACCGATCTGCAATCACTTCACAGATCAGTTTTTTTTTGTGGAGAGTATAGCCATTCGGAAAAGCCGGGATTTCATCGCTGCTTTCTGTCCATTCTTGCAGTATCCATAGAATGGTTTCATGCCGGAATCAGCGTCCACCCTTTATGAGCCACAGTGCATGTTTTCACGTTGACTGAGGACGGAACGCGTTCTAGTGTACTGTCAAAATGAGGTATGGAAGTCTGCAGCTGGGCGGTTCCTTTACTTTTTCTTACTTTGATGTTGCGTTATGGATGCTTCTCGTGTGAGGCTGTGATATCATTTGAGCGGATCCGAAGTTTTCAGCTATTAATGGCGCTTGATTCACGAGATCGTTTTAAAAAGCGCGGTTAACCGGGAGTGTTTAGATGCCCTCGTCCCCAAATATCTGAGAACCACTCGGCCGTCGGGCTTGTTTGTTCGGAACGTGAGTGTATGTCCATTGACGACATCGCTAAAAGACCAATTTCTGCGCAGTTAGGAACTGGTTATTAGTAATGATGAGTGAATTTTAGTTACGCGTATTGTTGCAAAGAGGCGATGGACGTGGGAAGTGCGCGCAGTGTGGCCGCAAACAACTTGGCGAACAAGATCGGCAGTCTTTCTTGTGTTACAAAACACTCTTCATTCTACAGCCTCTGCCTCGACATTGAGGTTTTTCTCATTGCAAGATGCTATGTTGATTTAAAAAGCGCGGTTAACCGGGAGTGTTTAGATGCCCTCGTCCCCAAATATCTGAGAACCACTCGACCGTCGGGCTTGTTTGTTCGGAACGTGAGCGTATGTCCATTGACGACATCACTAAAAGACCAATTTCTGCGCAGTGAACTGGTTATTAGTAATGATGAGTGAATTTTAGTTACGCGTATTGTTGCAAAGAGGCGATGGACGTGGGAAGTGCGCGCAGTGTGGCCGCAAACAACTTGGCGAACAAGATCGGCAGTCTTTCTTGTGTTACAAAACACTCTTCATTCTACAGCCTCTGCCTCGACATTGAGGTTTTTCTCATTGCAAGATGCTATGTTGATTATGTGGTAGTGAAGTCGTTGTCGGGCAGCTGATCCATAACAGAGCCCAGGGGTTTAGTCTAGAGAACTCGTTTGTAAATTATTCATCCCGATTTGTTATGCTTGTGCTCTTGAAAGCGTACGCAAATGGAAGATAAAAGAACAATTGTAACTGTTTTAAAAAAATGTAATTTTACTTGTGACAGAGTCTTGTGTTTACTCGTGTTTAGTTATCTAGTACTAAACTGACTATGGCCGAGTTTATCTGAGCTAACGAATTCACGACAGCTGTTTGCGGGTGATTCGTCATGGTTTTGGCGTGATACCCTTGAAAGCTTATACCACGCTCGTTTTTATTTTAGTTGGCAAGTCATGGAGTTCTTTAGAGCACTTAATGTTTGACTTTAGAGGGAAGGACATAACTGATAAGTGAAGTGCTTCATCAGAGTAGTCTTACATCGTTTCAGATGTTGATTTCTTTTCGATATATGAACTTATTCCTGGTCATATAAAGACGATAAAATTTCCTTCATTTGGCACGCAAAAATTCGTGTTTAAGGCGCTGTAGCATTTATTGTGTTGCCGTTGTTTAAGGGGCTATAGCATCTTTGGTGTTGCTGCTGTTTAGGGGAATATAGCATTTTTCGAACCGCTGCGGTTTAGGAGACCTTATGTCCATTAATCAATGTTCCCAAGTGCGGATCTGAAGTGCCAAATTCCAATGCTACACATGGCGGTGAAATCTCTGTCGTGAGTACAAATTGTGGGCTGGATTGTTTTCTACAGGCAGGAGCTAGCGTTTGTGGTCGATGTTTTGATTGCGGATACTGCAGCCGGGAAAATTTCAGTTGTCAACAGGGTTTTTTTGTTTTTGAACTTCTGCAATACCATAATTCACTCTGATGATGTTGTGGTTATTACGGTTGCATTTGGCATCACATCAGCCGGTGGACTGGTGCACAGCTGTAGGCTTTCGCATCGTATTCAGCTGAAAAAGTAGCGTCACATGAGTAGCTAACACTTCTAAGTGGAAGTTGTTTGTCTTCGATATTCACCTCCATTCATCACGACTAGGGTACCGTTGATCGCCACTCAGCTTATCTGCGACCGTTTGCCGATGCAAGTATCTCGCATCTTCAGGTATTGAATATGTTGTCCAATCACAAGGGTGTGTGCACACAGTGGCCAGGGATGGAGGAGACACTTACGAGTCGCGACTACCGCTACATAGCGTACCGTGCTTTCAGCTATTGGACTCATGGTGACGACTGCCGTGGGAATACGCTTGAGCCGCCGTTGTGTGTGCTTCACAAAATCATTCAGGTAACGAATATTACTGATGCAGGAGAGCTACATTATTTCAGCGAGAACAAGCATACGTCGATCGCCTATAGTCACGGCGGTATTCATCATGTTGGAGGGCGTGCGCATACTTCTTGCTGACTGCATTTTGTGGGTGTTCTATCATGTGCATGCACTACGAAACCTGATTCCAATCTTGAACTACAGAGAGGAATAATATGGTTGTCCAAAAAAACGGGGTGACAGCCGACAGAAGCGGGCACAAATTAGAAATCGTCAACTTGGCAGTTTTCCAGTCTCAGAGAGTTTGTCTCCCAAAAGTTGTATGGAGGAGGGGAGGGATCCGCATAACAACAGGCTCTCACATGGTCGACGTTGTAGCGGGAAGTTACTGGCATAGGTCCAGCTTTTACAGCGCAAGACTACCGCGCCAATGATGAACAACAATGAGGTGTGAGTAGCACCGCATTTTATGTATGGTGCTATTGCAGAAGTTCCCGATGGAGGACGATAGTTCGTTGGAGCAGAGAGGGTTGCTGAACGTGTTCGGGATCGGTTTCTACAACGAATACGAAGACCAGGATTGAATAGGGAATCCGAATCGATTTTGGCCAGCTGCGTTTGCATGTTCTACTTCCAAATGATTATTGTGTTTTAATTATTTTGAATTTTACTATTTTCGTTGCCTTCACTTCACTTCATTATTTTCGGCAGGCACAAGATGCGGGGGATGGAGTAATTTGGAGGAGCGTCATCAGATTCTCAGAATTGAAGGTTTTCCCTTGGGTCGTACACGGGGCAGGGGCTACTGAAATCTTCTAATCTCGAAAAAAATAAAATTGCGATCACGTAAACTCTGTTTTGATGTTTATTGTTTGCCTCAGCTTCTTGCATTCAAGACATCTGCACGGTATCTCATTATGACCCATCGGTGTGCAAGCAGTAGCAAGCAGTAATAAGGACAGTACTCGCTGTCAGTTACGATGTTATGAACTCTAAGGTTGGAGGAGACCGACGAAATATAGAGCTAGAAAAGATTTGCGCGCTGTCGGTGGACGTCTACCATAAATCTTCTTACACTGCTGTTCTCTGCGGTTTAGTGTTTACAGTGTTATTTTACGTCGTTGTTACGTATTTCCATATCGCGTAATCCACAGTGCTTCTCGCTGTGTTCGTATGGTAGTGGTTTGTGCTGACTACGATGATCATGTTCTATGCTGAAAAGCGCACCGGAACCTACGAAACCGCACATTCATACGAACCTGAGAGTTCACAGTTTCATATCGTAGCATTACTTCACAACTTATTTTGATTCGCATGAGAGGTGTGATGTAGATATTTTCTGGCCGGGGCCCCAAGGGTGGCACTGCGTTGCTAAAGGGGAGGGAGGGGAGGATTTAAAAGTGTCCCCTCATTCGAACTTCGCAACACTGCCATTCCAGTCGTTGTTTGTGGCCAGTAGTAGCGGCAGGGGAACTTTTTTTGGGAGGGGGTGCGAGATCTTACTCGTGAAAAGATTGAGGAAAGATTTAAATGAACTTGGGAAATAGCCTTAAGAGAATTTTTGAGAGTCTCAGTATAGTTCACAAAGTTTTCACCACGTTGTTGAAGACCGTGGTAGGTCAGGATGTTCGAGACGTGCCTTATTTGATGCGATGGTGATATCAAAACTGCCTACCGCTAAGCGTTCTGCGCTATCTTCCCAGGAGCTAAAAACCGGGCGGTTAGTGGAAACCTGCGAGCAAGAAGTGTTAGGGTCTAAGAAATTTTCAAGCAAAACTAACTTGGTTGATTTCGTTACTATCAGTTTCATTTTTGTGATCATAGGATTATTTGAAGGAGGCATGCCTCCTAGGGGGTACTCGGCATGGGAATGTTTCACTAAGGTGGAAGAACGGGCGGTTCGCGGTAATGCGTTTTACAAAAGTGGCTCATTCTAAAAAGTCGAGGGGTCCCTAGAGTTTTTCGCATTGGCAGGCATTCATAAAACGGATCGCGTTGAACGCCGTTTCACTCATTCGCAACAGAAATTACGCGCTGCGAACGCATTGGTGCTTCCTCAGCACTCAGTTGTGTATGGGACGTTTTCGGCATTAGAGCAGCTATTTGATAGGCGTGATGCGTGGCAGAGGAGATGCTTTATTGTGAGATGGGTACTTGATTTACTTCATTTGGCCAGTTTGCACTTCACTTAGCACAGTGTGTATTTGTGAGGGTGTTTCTTTCATTCTGACCGTCTCTTCACTTACGCGACTTGCATCACAGCAGTTTGATCTTACTTGTAAGGCTATTGTCTCGTTGAATAAACGCATTTACGCTTCGGCGTCTTACTGCCACATTCACAGTACGCTACAACTGCTTGCGATCGATGTGCGCTGTGGATGCCAGTGGTCGTTACGACGATTGCGTTAAACGTCAGAACGTTGTTCCAGCAAGTGAAGTAGGTCAGGATGTTCGAGACGTGCCTTATTTGATGCGATGGTGATATCAAAACTGCCTACCGTTAAGCGTTCTGCGCTATCTTCCCAGGAGCTAAAAACCGGGCGGTTAGTGGAAACCTGCGAGCAAGAAGTGTTAGGGTCTAAGAAAATTTCAAGCAAAACTAACTTGGTTGGTATCATCACCATTTTTGTGATCATAGGATTATTTGAAGGAGGCATGCCTCCTAGGGGTACTCGGCATGGGAATGTATCACTAAGGTGGAAGAACGGGCGGTTCGCGGTGACGCATTTTACAGAAGTGGCTCATTTTAAAAAGTCGAGGGGTCCCTAGAGTTTTTCGCATTGGCAGGCATTCATAAAACGGATCGCGTTGAACGCCGTTTCACTCATTCGCAACAGAAATTACGCGCTGCGAACGCATTGGTGCTTCCTCAGCACTCAGTTGTGTATGGGACGTTTTCGGCATTAGAGCAGCTATTTGATAGGCGTGATGCGTGGCAGAGGAGATGCTTTATTGTGAGATTGGTACTTGATTTACTTCATTTGGCCAGTTCGCACTTCACTTAGCACGGTTTGTATTTGTGAGGGTGTTTCTTTCATTTTCACCGTCTCTTCACTTACGCGACTTGCATCACAGCAGTTTGATCTTACTTGTAAGGCTATTGTCTCGTTGAATAAACGCATTTACGCTTCGGCGTCTTACTGCCACATTCACAGTACGCTACAACTGCTTGCGATCGATGTGCGCTGTGGATGCCAGTGGTCGTTACGACGATTGCGTTAAACGTCAGAACGTTGTTCCAGCAAGTGACAAAGAATGTCTGCTAATTGTTCCGCAGGGCCTTGGTTGTTTGGAGAGGAGTAGGGAAGAGGGACAACCTGCAGCCGAGGGCGTGGATGAATGTGACGGGGGGAAAGGTCGGTTCAGTTTACGTGCCTTCGTTTGGCACTAGAAGTCGACCTTTGATGGTTAGTCAAGGCAGTTTCACTTCTCACTGAAAGGCGGGAGAGAGGAGGGCGGTAATCGGGCGAACACCTGAAGTTGAAGAGGCTCCACCTGAGGTTATGGGCAGACGGTTAGATTACGCATGATCGACTGAAGCGGGCGAAGGAAGCGCGCAGAATTACTCTCTCTTCCGTTACGTGTTACACACTCCAATACCGTGGTGCCTTCCGTGAAGCTGTCAAATAAATAAGTGTCGAGGGCGCATCTGTCGCTTAGTCGCCACGTCTTCGCTTCGATACGATATGCAACTCACTTCTCTTGTACAGAGGACGGTGAAGCAGTAAGGAGAATTGGGACGTTGTCCTTGCGTTGATTTCTTCGTTGTTGCACAAGATCGATAGCTGTACTGGTGAGGATGGGTAAAGGGTGGCTGCTGAAATCAACTGCACAAAGCACTCAATAACGATCCCTTATACCAGCGAGAGTGAAATGCACATAAGGCACGAATGCGTTTGAAATAGAGCAGATGTTCAGCCGGGAACGTTCATGAGAAAGGTTCGCGATGGTTTATGGCATTATGGGTCTTCATCAGACTTGCTTCTGAATGAGTTTCTAAATGCCCGTAAGGCCCATAAATTTCAGGTTTCAGGTGGTGAGTCTGAAGACTTCATGCGAAGGCTCGGTTGGGCGTGTGCATGTTGGCGAGTGCGCACCGGTAATGGCGCCTCCTCAGAAGGTGTATTGCCACAGAGGCACGTCCTTCCCGCTCCTTTGTTTCAGGTCAAAGAAACCTTCCGGCGTTCCGAAAACTAAGTTTGCACGCATAATTGACATCAGCACAAACCACTTCTAGTCTCGACTGCCATCACTTTAACGCTTTATTGCAGCAGGCATTACGGAAGATGCCCCGGACTTACGCGCTTGTACGTACGTGTGTTTGCGTGCGCCCGAGTGCACGATTATCTGTGCATGCGCATCATCTGTGCGCCCTTGCGTCGGTACGTTTGCGATGTGTTGGGGTGCGTTGTTTGTTTTAATATTTGGACGGCTCCAGCTCGGGTACCTACTGAAGCGCGGGATTTGGTACGGGTAACACACAACCTACCTTTAGTACCCAGTTTCAAAGTCTCTCATCAGTCCAGGCAGGCGGGTGCGCAAACTAAAAGTGCCAAAAAGTTTGGATGCGTTCTGCAACCGCTCGAGACGCAAAATAGGTTCAGAAAAAGTTGGGATGGCGCGACATGCGCTTCGACGAGTCCAATTATCAGACCAGCGGCCGTTTCATGATGTTTCGTAAAAACGGGGCATGCGTAATTCGCTGATCCGATCACCGGTTGTCTTCCAATGAAGAACCACGGCTCCTGACATCAATGTGCTTCATTTAACAATAATTAACAATTGGCAGCTTTGCTCCGGAGATTTCACCAAATTTTTTGTCAGAGTAACATAATATCGTTTGCATGTGATCGATAACGACTTCATCCACAATATCGGTTCCAACAGGGTCTACGATAACACTGGCTTCAGTTTCCCCTCTTCTACCAGCCCATTTACTCCAACCAATTAAAAATTTTGGGCCTTGAATTGCTGGCGTATAGACGCGCAAACTTTGGTGGGATTTATTTTTATCGGAGTGGGAACAAATTTTTCCGAAGTACTGCTTGGTTAAATGTGCGGCCTGGCTTTTGATGATCACATTCTAGCCGTAATTGGCAGTTGGCCTGCAAAACTTTTATACCTAACCGGGTTCACTGTGATTTCACTTATCGTGTGGCACCCGTGTGGAGTGAGCTCACAGCTGGAGTGACTGCAAAGTGCTCGACAATTATTGCCCATTTGAAAAAGCCTAACCTCTTCCTGCGATCCAGACTTTTCAGGGACATCTGCCTTTCTACATGTTTCTGTCCGTTCACGTTCCATCTCCTGACGGTTTTATTGTTCTTCTAATTTCATATTTTTAGTGTTTATGTCTTTCTTGTATCACATTACCTAAGTCTATCATTTCTTCCTACCAACCCGTCTTCGTCCTTCTCCCTTTTGTCCTGGATCCTCAACAATGATGTTAAGCTTCGGCAAAACTATCTTGGCTTCTCCTCGAGCCGCCTGGCGGAAGTTCCATCGCAACTTTGGTTTGTCACCTTCCGGTTTTCGTGTTTCTTGGAGCCTGTCTTCGTATTGTGCGAGATTGCTTGGTATTGTCGAGTACAGAGGAGATAACAACTACAGACTATATGATTAAGATACATTTCATAGTTCGCATGCAATAAAGACGTATGAAAAAAATGATCGGAGACACATGTTTCGTTTCAAAATTAATTGAGCACCAATGAAATTTTTTAAAACGTATATCAGCTGTCGTTTTCGTCAAATATGTTCAGAAGCACTGCGTGAATGGGAGTAAAGCACTCGTCAACTGTTCACAGTGCCAAAACTATTACTGTTTCACAAGCTTCTGTTGCGATTACCATCCAGCGAAAAGTATAAATGTGGCGAAGGAACGGCGATCTTAAAGCGCCAGTTCTAATTATAATAAAAGCGGTGAGAAAAGGAGGACAGAGGAGACAGTGAAGGAAAGGTTCATCCTAGTGGAAAAAGTCGAGCTTACCTCTTGAACCTTGGCAAGTAACTTTAATAACTTGTTACGCACATGCGGCAATATGGTGTTGATTCCTTGTCACTCATCGAGACCTACCTGCTCACAAAATAGGGCTTAAATCTCAGATTCAGGTTTCGTTTCCTCCTATGAGAGAGAGAAGAGAGCGCACCTCTTCTCAGTGAAGCGTTACGGATATTTTCTTTTCTTTCTAAAACAGCTCAAGACATAGAAGAAAGTTTACAAGACTGGACTAGAAATCCGCACCAACAGTATACCAAAATAAGTGCTGAAGGCACCATAATTCGGACTCTGCACCAGCAACGAGCTTTACGAAACAAAAAAGATCGAAGAGGAGAAAATGCGAGGAAGAATAAGTTTTCCATAAATGGCTAGACTCGTTCCTCCATTTATTCCCGTTCAGCAGGCAAAAGCGAACACGAAACAAAACAACCTCATATCGAAATCGCTGTCGTTGACATGTTCACTCATCCATGGGAGACAACAGTGGGTCAAAGGAACTACCTACTATATCTAAGAGAAATTCCACATCTTCGGACCACTCCTGAAAAACTTCTACTCGTTTATACAATGGAGGAACTGCTCAAAGAAACGGGTGAGATAATGGACAGCGCATTAAATCAGCACTGCACATCAATGCCAAATCCTGACCTTCCCCCTAGTCGCCACCCCTCCCCCTCTCTCTCCTCTTTGCCTCTCCATTTTGAATGTGATATGTACATAGAATGGCTGTCCCATATCCACTCCCAATATTTTTTTCAATTCCAGTACCAGTTCCACCGCCGGTGCCCATGAATCGTTATATAACGCCAGAGTTTCGGCTCGGTAAGGAGTCTGTTACACCATTTTCTACAATAACTCACATTGCAACTCTGCGCGATAATCTCGGCGGTGAAAACTGCGCCCGCAAGTGAGGCTCAAATGCTCTAAAATCAGGAAGCGCGCTCTGCCTGACATATTTTTCACTTAAATTCTTCGAGGCCATAATGACACTTGCCATTGCATTATAGAGATTCTTCAGCGTTCTGAGCACAGGAACAATGAAGACGGTTGAACTGTTGAACGCGATCATACAGATGGCGCGGATTTCTGTCCGCTTGCAGTGAAGAGAGTGCGAAAACGATCCCAGATAACAGCCAAACAATTGCAAAGCGCTCTCTAAGCACAAAACCATCATTTCTAAATAGCTCATCAAATTAGATTGCACACAAAATTTGAAGGAGCTAATTCCAACGATTTCAACTGCCTCAATGAGGTGCACAATCGGAGCAAATTTCGAATATGCAATTTGGAAGTTGAATAGAAATCGTGTTCCGCTGCATCCTCCTTTCTCCATCCTATCAAATTTTATAAACTTAATTCTACAAATCATAGACGATAACACAAAAACGATCACAACGCTATTGGTGAGTCCTCGCGACGAGAAATGCGAAAGCAAAAAAATAAGTCCCAGAAGAATCTCTCGACGTTTAAATTTCAAAATTCCGCTAACCAGTCGATTGGCGAATTGCAAAGTGGGCGAGCCTAGTTCCTCTTATAACCATAACCATACGGAAATGAGGATGCAAGAGTGGGCAAACAGCGATCGCTAACGTTTCGGCACTTTTGCTTACCGTTTCTTTTCACCACCTCCCCCTTCCGAGAAACTCGAATGCTCCCGTCGCCCTTCTCTTTCTGCTTACTTCAACTTCTGAAGTGAGATCTGTACAATGTTCAGAACTCCACTGCACCAGCGTACTGTGGACACTCGTCGATGTGTGCTATCTTTTAAAAATGGTCGAGGGCAAGAGGATAAAGGGTCGACATATTTCGCAAATCAGGATCCTTTGTTCAGGACTGGAAGCGCGAAAAATTGTTGGTGCGTTGTTTTTGAAGGACAGTGAGGTGAAAATACTGATTAAATGAAAGAGCTATGAGGAAGCCGATGTGGTGCCTGCCGAGTCGACCAATGAACGCTGTCCGCAGCTGGTCATCATATTTCACGAGCAATGTTTCAAGCACAACAACTGCGTTCGTATTTGAGTTTGGTAATTTAACAATGCATTACTGCATCGGTACGACCTCTTATCACTTTTCCGTTCAGCATATTTACATTGATCGGCTACCTCATTTTGAATAAAGTTGTAAGGGAAAGACTGTATGCTGCTGTCGATGAATCCTTTTTTTAAAATTAAAAGGTCCAAGAAGCGGTGTAAATTTTCATAACGGTAACACGCGAAAAGTATAGCGCAGCAGAGAAAGAACGAATAGCATAGCAGTTGCGCTTATCACACATTCAGACGGTCTCTGCAATTTCGGCGAACAGGAGAGCACGCCGGAGAATTTTGTTTCCCTTAGCTGAACACAATTTTAACCTTGAAAGGGAAGAACTGTTTTGCTTTTATAGCGTTCAGCTTGCTCTCTCCGTCCGCAAATAAATGAGTGCATTTCAGCGAGACTTCAAGGCTTTTAATGCATAATTTACCGCTATATTACTTCCCCTCGATAGGGCTTCTGTTGTGAGAATGGCTAATTCAGAAGGTGAGAGGAGTAAGGCGTTTTAGGTGAAACCTTTTTGTAATTGAAATTACCATGATGCAACTTAGCATTGCTGAACGGATGAAAAGGATAAGTTCAAAAACATTAGGTAATACTTAAAACATTAATTTGGACGTCACGACATCACGCTCAGCGTTGTGCCACAATCGGGAAAACCACAATCGACGTTATGAGTGGAAGATCAGCACTCAGAAGAACGTCCCACTATGTCGGGTGATCGGTACACTTTTACGCCAAATGACATTTTTCCTGGACGCTATCACTCCCTGGGAGAGCCTATTCCCGCATATTCTGAACTGTCCCAAAGTTTCGATTATTTCATGCTGAGAAGGCGTACAAAAACTGTAACCAGTCAATGCTTTTTCCCAGCTAATACTAATACATTTTCATTTTTTCCTCTCCTTCCCCTCCTCGTTCCCTCCTCCTCACCACACCCACCCCTCTTCCGCCTCGCCCTTGGTCTGCGAACTTCCCAATAAGCACACCTTTCTGCGGAAAGTCATGCTATCAAGCAGCGCGAATAAGGCAGCATCGCGATTGTTTAGTTGGTATATTATAAAAGTTTGAGAAAGCTACTAGTAATGAAGGGAAAATGGTGAAGATATTTGTCGAAAATGACTTGTTAACGATCACTGCTCTGCTGGTCGATAAATACTTTCACACCTGTGCAGGTTGTAGCAAGGTAATTTTATAGATGATGCTGACTGGAACATCATGTCCAGTCGAGCAGTCTCTGATTGTTCCTCACCCTCAACTTCTTCGCCGATCGGCATCCATCTGTCCGCAGAGCATAGTGCTGGTGTTGTCTCCACAGTGCACTACGTCCGTCGAGGAGAAAAACACGGATACATGAAGTGCGGACCACGACATTTGTTTAGTGTTTTAAGAGAACTGAAATGAGCACGATGCAGAGGAAAACGACGAGGGTCGGTCATATTCCGAACTGCCTCGCTTTCCATGTGCTGTGAACTGGTTGTTGTGTCTGTGAAAGGTTATCACTACAGTTATCTTGGTGTGAATCACTTTTAGAAACTTTGGCCATATTACATGAGTGGCCCATCGAAGTTAGTGATCACAACGCCTTGGAGCGATGTTGAACCTCGCCTCGAACATATTTTGCCTCTACTTCTAATGTAGACTCCACGCCACGCAAGAATTTTGAATTTAGTTAGCGCAGAAAGCCCTATTAAATCGGAAAAAGTGCTGCTGATGGTAATTAGTCCTGCTGTGTGCGTTAAAAAGTAGAACAGAGAATGTTAGATAGTAAAACTTGCGAGCTGCCATAAAAGTCGTAACAAGACCTGTTCATTGTGGAAAGTATTAAACAGTAAGGAGACAGGCAAACCGAGCCGTTTTGAAGGTGACTCTGGAACCTGGAATGGGGAAGGCGAGCTAGTCGTATGTAGCGTTACGGTACGAGTAAGTGCTATCATTACTGAGTATAGCTCCAACTACCTTGCACTACACAGGTGTTCTCTTCCCATTTTCTTAAGCAAAAGTTGTCCGAGGACATTTCCTTTTGTTACACGACCATTTAAAAAGTAATGTCTCACTCTTTCCTGGAGATCATTTCAAAACAGATCCGGATTCTCAGTAACCTCTAATTTGCGATGTTTTCCACACTGGTCTGAATCTTTTGATTTAGCGCTCCGATCCAACCGATTCTGATCAACCAAGCAGTATATATCGCGCACGGTTAATAAACTTATCTGATAATGCACGATGCAACGTAGCTTCGTTATCGATCGTTCCACAACATCCCGTAGTAATGAGAGTTGTTACAGTAATCTCCATTACACGGTGTAGCGTCAGAAACTCCCCCTAACCCGCAATCTTCCCAACGCACCTTGAACACTACAACTGCTCGCAACAGTTTGTTTCATAAAATTCCTAATGTCCATCATCTAGATTAGAAATAAGATTAAAATGATATGTGGCGTGGCGGTTTGTTAACTACATGAAACATTATTCGGCGTAATAATGATAATGTTAAAAGAGGCTTTAACTGATGTGTTCTGCATCGAACTAAATGAGCAAAACCTTTCTTTACTAATATTTTGCAGGTTGGGAAGGGGATAGGCAAGATTGCTCCAAGTTGCAAGTTTCACTTCCAGAAACTTTTTCGGCGAGGCATCGTTAACGACAATTTAGATTGGCTCATCTCGTTATGATCGCTTTGAACTATTGAGGTCAAGCTAGTCTGCCGCGTTTTGATTTAACGTCAGACCCCTTCCACTTTTTACGATAACTACTGGGCTATTTAAGACTGCGATTAATAATGTGCAACGCCAAGTTATCGCCACTTTCCGTACGTTTCTCTGTTTTGGAAATTCCGCATTATTTCGAACGCGAAAACAAAATTCTCTTTCTCCCTCTTAAATGCGGCAAAGAGCAGCTTATCTCCGAGCACGTTTGGCTTCGTTTGGCTTCATGAGCCGACCCAAGCTTTTGTGGGTACTGTAGTTTTTGCTGAGCTATTGATTAGTGCATAAATCGAACGGGCGACTAGTCCACTGATTTAGTGCGTTCATTCATTACACCGCCGGCAAGAGCGCCGCATTTTATAGCCAAGAAGTAATGACGGTCACCTTAGCTGAGGCTGTCGGAAAGGATATCTCTTTGTGGCGCTGAGGTCAGCACGTTGTGAAAATCTTGATTTTGTTGAGCGGAAATTTGAAAAGATCCCTTTCATTTGCAGGGTCTTTCTAGACGAAGACACTTCTTCCGCATTTACAGCTAGGATAGAAATGAAGCGAGAGTGTGATACTTTTATGGCTCCATCATGCTGTTTTGTGATTCGGACGACTTTAAAAATCCCGGTGAACTCGGCATTACACCGAGTGATAAATCGCGCTATGGGCATAGTCGATTGTAGTAATTATGTGTTAATAGCTGGGACTTAGGTGGACTGCCTGAGTCCCGTCTCGTCCTTCTCGTTCTGCAGTCCATTCCCTCCCCTAATCCGTTTAATTTGTGATAAAGTCATACCTGAGTATCAAAAGAAAGGAATGTGAAACATTGGCGACGAACGAAGTGAAGCGAGAAAACAAATATAGGTCACAATTTGATTTCTTAAAGTGCCTCGCAAAGATGTATCCGACTTTGGTTGGTCGGAGAATGTGTTACTGTGTCACTGCCATGAGTTTAAGGGCGCTCCTAGCTGTTAGCTGTCGGTATTAATGACGCAAGATGCTTCAGGTCCCAGTGTTTCCAGTGGAGCGGAATGCGACCTTTAAAATTGATGGTCCAGCACCGTTGAAGCAGCAGGCCAAAGGTTCTACGAACATTCCACTTCGTGCCCTTGCTTCTCTGTCTGACTGCTCCAAGGGGAACGGTGAGCCTTTACGATTGCTTATGCCTGCTCTTTGGCAAGTAGATTTGTCCCTTGCTCTTCCTTGTAGATGAAATAGTTTTGATATGTGCCTTGTTGTTGCAGCTGTTTGATGCCATGTATGGTGCATCCTGTAATAAAAGCGCTCAGAATTTTTGTCACAGTTGCAGGGTCCTTCGTCATTTTCGAGGCAGCGAATTTCAGGCTGTGCGCATGAAGTAATTAAGCCCGCGGGGCATGTTCGCTTCCTTTTTAAAATGCAAAGCTATAAGAGGGCCACCAGTATTGTGATGAAGAGGGGCACTTGTCGATGTCGTACAGTAGGCAGTTCTGCAGTTTAATATTTAGAGCGCACCATGACAGGTTGGGCGTAAATGTTTAAGTCGCATCCAGCTATGAATGCAGTGCCA
>JPKZ01002349.1:20789-39620 GCA_000803305.1 Toxocara canis
GTGATACTTTTATGGCTCCATCATGCTGTTTTGTGATTCGGACGACTTTAAAAATCCCGGTGAACTCGGCATTACACCGAGTGATAAATCGCGCTATGGGCATAGTCGATTGTAGTAATTATGTGTTAATAGCTGGGACTTAGGTGGACTGCCTGAGTCCCGTCTCGTCCTTCTCGTTCTGCAGTCCATTCCCTCCCCTAATCCGTTTAATTTGTGATAAAGTCATACCTGAGTATCAAAAGAAAGGAATGTGAAACATTGGCGACGAACGAAGTGAAGCGAGAAAACAAATATAGGTCACAATTTGATTTCTTAAAGTGCCTCGCAAAGATGTATCCGACTTTGGTTGGTCGGAGAATGTGTTACTGTGTCACTGCCATGAGTTTAAGGGCGCTCCTAGCTGTTAGCTGTCGGTATTAATGACGCAAGATGCTTCAGGTCCCAGTGTTTCCAGTGGAGCGGAATGCGACCTTTAAAATTGATGGTCCAGCACCGGTGAAGCAGCAGGCCAAAGGTTCTACGAACATTCCACTTCATGCCCTTGCTTCTCTGTCTGACTGCTCCAAGGGGAACGGTGAGCCTTTACGATTGCTTATGCCTGCTCCTTGGCAAGTAGATTTGTCCCTTGCTCTTCCTTGCAGATGAAATAGTTTTGATATGTGCCTTGTTGTTGCAGCTGTTTGATGCCATGTATAGTGCATCCTGTAATAAAAGCGCTCAGAATTTTTGTCACGGTTGCAGGATCCTTCATCATTTTCGAGGCAGCGAATTTCAGGCTGTGCCCATGAAGTAATTAAGCCCGCGGGGCATGTTCGCTTCCTTTTTAAAATGCAAAGCTATAAGAGGGCCACCAGTATTGTGATGAAGAGGGGCACTTGTCGATGTCGTACAGTAGGCAGTTCTGCAGTTTAATATTTAGAGCGCACCATGACAGGTTGGGCGTAAATGTTTAAGTCGCATCCAGCTATGAATGCAGTGCCAGTGGATAACAAGGGAATGATGTGAGTAAATGGGGTTTATTGCAATCAGGCGTTCCTTTCGGGCAAAACGAATAAATTTCCGTACTCTGCTCTACCATTTTTAGCTGTAGCTGGCCGCTGTTTTCCATCCTGCCTTATTTCTTTTTTTCCCCGCTTTCCTATTTCTTCTTCATCAAGGGGCTTCGTGCGAACTAGTACGGGCATCGGGTTGCGTCCTGGCAAATTCACGTGTAGAAATGCAAAACCCCGCATAAAATTATCCTACTCCATTTTAGCGATCACCTGGAACAGAAATAGAAACCGTGAAAAAATATGCCAACTACAGATGATGAGTGGGGCGGCTGAAAAAACAGTGAACCACGGAATAACCGTTTTGCTGTGCGACAGCTCATCCATAATTTTCGCTAATCGTTTTGCTATGCGACAGCTCATCCATAATTTTCGCTAATCGTTTTGCTGTGCGACAGCTCATCCATAAGTTTCGCTAATCGTTTTGCTGCGCGACAGCGCATCATCAGATTCCGAAGGAGGGAGTGGGAGAGGCGGTGAAGTTCCCTGATTTGTGCCATTCCATCGTTTAAACCACAAGGGCGTGGAATAAGGAGGAAGTGATTTCGTTTTATGTTCTATGAGCGGAAGGATTATCTACAAGGTCAGGGGTCAGATTTGGCGCTATGTTTTTCCTAGGCCAGGCCATCGACGCAAATTGCCGAGTAGATGGGGATTTCCAGAAGACGCCAATAGCAAACGAGAAGGCCAACTGTGCAGATTCAATGAGGTGAGAATTCGTTCGACTTTATTTTTTGGACGGTGAACTTGCGGCGATTGTTTTTTCTTCATCTTGTGAGGTAATCCCCTACTTCGGGGTCCCGAAGTTTGTTGCCATGCTCGAAATGATGGGGAATTTCGAAGGGCATATTGGAATGAGTAATCATTTGGATTGTACAGCATGGTTCGTTGTGCCATCCATGCTGTCCGCTCCCCACCCATCAGTTGCAATTTCGGTCTGATATTTGCGTTGGCGTTGACTGTTATCGCAGTTCTTTTTGTATTGATGTTTGAATCCACGAAGGTTGATTGACATTTTGTATTGACTATCATGTTGCATTTTTTAAGGTTGATCGATAAACAGGTTATCCGTCATAGAAAACATACTTAATGGTATTTGTTATATTTCGTAAGCAAAAATTTCTCGGTTTCCTCCCTCGAACCGAGAGTTCTGTGTTTATTTTGTTTGTGTGCTGAAAATTGGATGAGTAATGAGAAATATCGAATAAGTAAAGGATATCGTTGATCGCATCGTATAGATGCGAACTGCTTCCCTGTGCAATGGAAACCACTGAGCAACTTTTTATGATGTGAAGTTTTTGTGCTGCGTCGTTCCCTTGCTTTTTGTTTTTTTCTTCTCGTTTTAGTCTACATATATTAACATTAATTTCTTTTGTATTCTTCCGTAAAGGATTGCATTTTCAAGGAGTAGGGATGGGTGGAAATGTTATAGTGACAGCAAGTTTGCGTTATTTGTCTAATCGGCAACTGATTTTCGTTTTCTCCAATATGCTACTTCTTTCGCGTTCTTATCCTAGCCGTACGTACGTGCTTAGGATTCCCCTCCTTCCGCTCTCCCTGTTTTCCACTGTCAGCTATGGAAATTCGGCAACATAAGCCATTTTGCGGCATAAGATCGTTGTGGGTGATGGGATCTGCCGCATATGATATCCCGTGGAGGAACAAAAAACAACTCGCCGAAACACGCACTGTCGTTTCTCACTTTGTTGTATCGAGGATGCGACATCATGCATCATCTGTCAGTAAATGTCATATTTGCACAGGGTCATAAGCGTAAGTCCAGTAGCCAACCAAGGGTTGCTTTCAAGATTTTGTTGTTCGATATTCAATGTCTGCGAAGAAAATGAGAGTTTTTAATTGAATTGTAATGCCGCATGCAAGGATCGTGCAGTGAGCATCAACAGAAGTATATTATGGAAAGAGCGGCGGCAATTTGGAATAGAGTTGGGGGAGGGGATGAAAAAGGCATAAGATTTTGAAAAAAAGTTAACGTCCAGTGATCTAGTACCACTGATTTGCAGAACAACGGCTGCATTTCCTGACTTTGCGGGTCTCTCGGCGCGAGAGCTTGGATTTGGCACACATGAACAAGTTCCTATAGCGGTACCGGTAGCCGATGGAGAGGCAGTGAAGGTGATGGACAGCGAAATAGAAGCACGTTACGAAATGATTTTTACGAAGTCCATGGTTGTCAGTGAAAGGAACCTCGCTGCTACCACGGAGCGTAATTGTCAGGAGCCTTGTCTATCTGGTGTACGTAGGTTTGTGTTGAACTTTGTGGAAAAGGTGGGGGAGGGTGGGTTCGGCATTGTCATAAGGGAATGGGCATTTGTAGCTGAGGTGGCAACCATCTCGAAAAGGGAAAAATTTTGTGGGCAGAGGTGAGGGGAGGTGGTAAAGAAAAAATTGCGACGGAAGGAAAGGAAATGAGGTCGCGAAGCAATGCAGGGGGAAGTGGGTATTCCAGTTAGGTAGGAAATAAGAGGGGGAAGGGATGAGTAGTATATGGTAGTGTGCGTCCCCGTTGTGATCGCATTCTGTGAATACCATTGCCGTCTATCGTGAATGCAGTATGTAGCACTCTAGTTTTGCCAAGAAACAGTGCGTGGCCGCCAAATTTTGCTAAAGATGCAGTCTGTCACTCCCGAACTTGACTAAGTTTGGTGGGTATAATCCTCATCCCAGGATAATTTCCTATTCTGAGTTGCATATCCACCGTTCGGTCTCGGTGAAGTTGTAGCTGTTTAAATGTGACAAAAATTTCTGCATCCGTTTGGGTTGCACCAAAGGCAATCCGAGTAAGTTTGCACGAGTGGTCGGACCAAATGAAATATGGGATTTTGTTATTTTATGGAATAGTGCCATAGTGGAGTAGCCAAAGTGCGTATTGGAGCAGCACCGCGGCGAGTGTTCCAACTCATTTTTAAGATGGACAGGAAGTTGTGAAAAGAAGAGCCGAACTCGTAGTTTAGGAAGTGCCAGCGGAAGCTCCGGCGAAGACGGTACCCGAGGAAGATCGAGTGAAAATTCTAAAAACGGCGACACTTAAAAACACGAACGCGTTATTCAGGCGTGAATCGGATTCAGCACTTACTGTGCATACTTCAGCAAAGGTTTAAGCCTTCTTCTATATGCATGCTTGAGCTGTTCTCTTGTCATCGCCAGCTATAGTAGCAGTCCATTTGGAGTCATTTCGAAATGCTCGTTTTTGTACTTTCACCGAAAATATGTTCATTACCTGCCACCCTCCACACAAGTTGCGCTTTTGTTTCCTACCCTAATAACCTAACTTTACTTTAACATTTTCTATTTCGATTACTTTTTTGTGTTTGGCTTGAGCGTGGCGAAAATAGAAGCCGCACTCTTGACGTAATCCCTCTCAAAAAAGCCATCTGTCCCCTCCGTCATCTCTACTTAAAGCTATGAAGTTTATAGCTCAAGAGATCCTGTTCGGGCTAATATGATACATTGCTTTTCAGCAACTGTTCAACCTATTACAACACCTGCCAACCAGCGTCAACAAGACAGATCTCGTGTTATATAATTTTTCATTGTGAAGTGTCTGAGCACTTTAGCTGGGAAGGGGTGTTTCCATTACTTCCTTTTTTTCTTTTTGTTTTTTTCTTCTCGTTTTAGTCTACATATATTAACATTAATTTCTTTTGTATTCTTCCGTAAAGGATTGCATTTTCAAGGAGTAGGGATGGGTGGAAATGTTATAGTGACAGCAAGTTTGCGTTATTTGTCTAATCGGCAACTGATTTTCGTTTTCTCCAATATGCTACTTCTTTCTTGTTCTTATCCTAGCCGTACGTACGTGCTTAGGATTCCCCTCCTTCCGCTCTCCCTGTTTTCCACTGTCAGCTATGGAAATTCGGCAACATAAGCCATTTTGCGGCATAAGATCGTTGTGGGTGATGGGATCTGCCGCATATGATATCCCGTGGAGGAACAAAAAACAACTCGCCGAAACACGCACTGTCGTTTCTCACTTTGTTGTATCGAGGATGCGACATCATGCATCATCTGTCAGTAAATGTCATATTTGCACAGGGTCATAAGCGTAAGTCCAGTAGCCAACCAAGGGTTGCTTTCAAGATTTTGTTGTTCGATATTCAATGTCTGCGAAGAAAATGAGAGTTTTTAATTGAATTGTAATGCCGCATGCAAGGATCGTGCAGTGAGCATCAACAGAAGTATATTATGGAAAGAGCGGCGGCAATTTGGAATAGAGTTGGGGGAGGGGATGAAAAAGGCATAAGATTTTGAAAAAAAGTTAACGTCCAGTGATCTAGTACCACTGATTTGCAGAACAACGGCTGCATTTCCTGACTTTGCGGGTCTCTCGGCGCGAGAGCTTGGATTTGGCACACATGAACAAGTTCCTATAGCGGTACCGGTAGCCGATGGAGAGGCAGTGAAGGTGATGGACAGCGAAATAGAAGCACGTTACGAAATGATTTTTACGAAGTCCATGGTTGTCAGTGAAAGGAACCTCGCTGCTACCACGGAGCGTAATTGTCAGGAGCCTTGTCTATCTGGTGTACGTAGGTTTGTGTTGAACTTTGTGGAAAAGGTGGGGGAGGGTGGGTTCGGCATTGTCATAAGGGAATGGGCATTTGTAGCTGAGGTGGCAACCATCTCGAAAAGGGAAAAATTTTGTGGGCAGAGGTGAGGGGAGGTGGTAAAGAAAAAATTGCGACGGAAGGAAAGGAAATGAGGTCGCGAAGCAATGCAGGGGGAAGTGGGTATTCCAGTTAGGTAGGAAATAAGAGGGGGAAGGGATGAGTAGTATATGGTAGTGTGCGTCCCCGTTGTGATCGCATTCTGTGAATACCATTGCCGTCTATCGTGAATGCAGTATGTAGCACTCTAGTTTTGCCAAGAAACAGTGTGTGGCCGCCAAATTTTGCTGAAGATGCAGTCTGTCACTCCCGAACTTGACTAAGTTTGGTGGGTATAATCCTCATCCCAGGATAATTTCCTATTCTGAGTTGCATATCCACCGTTCGGTCTCGGTGAAGTTGTAGCTGTTTAAATGTGACAAAAATTTCTGCATCCGTTTGGGTTGCACCAAAGGCAATCCGAGTAAGTTTGCACGAGTGGTCGGACCAAATGAAATATGGGATTTTGTTATTTTATGGAATAGTGCCATAGTGGAGTAGCCAAAGTGCGTATTGGAGCAGCACCGCGGCGAGTGTTCCAGCTCATTTTTAAGATGGACAGGAAGTTATGAAAAGAAGAGCCGAACTGGTAGTTTAGGAAGTGCCAGCGGAAGCTCCGGCGAAGACGGTACCCGAGGAAGATCGAGTGAAAATTCTAAAAACGGCGACACTTAAAAACACGAACGCGTTATTCAGGCGTGAATCGGATTCAGCACTTACTGTGCATACTTCAGCAAAGGTTTAAGCCTTCTTCTATATGCATGCTTGAGCTGTTCTCTTGTCATCGCCAGCTATAGTAGCAGTCCATTTGGAGTCATTTCGAAATGCTCGTTTTTGTACTTTCACCGAAAATATGTTCATTACCTGCCACCCTCCACACAAGTTGCGCTTTTGTTTCCTACCCTAATAACCTAACTTTACTTTAACATTTTCTATTTCGATTACTTTTTTGTGTTTGGCTTGAGCGTGGCGAAAATAGAAGCCGCACTCTTGACGTAATCCCTCTCAAAAAAGCCATCTGTCCCCTCCGTCATCTCTACTTAAAGCTATGAAGTTTATAGCTCAAGAGATCGTGTTCGGGCTAATATGATACATTGCTTTTCAGCAACTGTTCAACCTATTACAACACCTGCCAACCAGCGTCAACAAGACAGATCTCGTGTTATATAATTTTTCATTGTGAAGTGTCTGAGCACTAGGTGGGAAGGGGTGTTTCCATTACTTCCTTTTTTTTCTCCCTCATTCACGCCCTTTTCTTCTCCCTCGTTTACTCCCCCCCCCCCCCCGCTCGTTCCTACAACTCTATTTTACTTTCACGTCGGCCATTGCATGTTGGTGCTAGTTAAATTTGCTGCCTTTTTTATCATTTCTTCCTCTTCTACACTCCAAGTGCCGTTCTCACCCTCTTCCTCCCCCCCCCCCCCCCCCTCCATTCTTGTGATTCCTGAATGTTTATCTGTGCTGTGCCAATACATAAGTAGAAGCTACTTTTTAGATTCCTGTTACATGCGATTAATAATTTCCAAGTGCATTCTACTCATTGTTGTGAAAAACTTGTTGAGTAAGATGACGTCAGCCAAAGATATTCGCTGAATGCTTGCCACCAAGCGTGCTTCGGGCTGCTGTGAAACCAGTTTCTCTCCTTATGCCGTGGCTTTGTACATCCGAAGTTCCTGGAGGACGGCAAGGAGATAGGACGTTGTTGTACTACTGTTCTACTATAATAAGCTACAGCATTATAATGCGCTAAAGCATTACTAAAGCTTTCCTCAACCCCACCATCCCCTTCTCCTCCCCATGAAAATTTTGAGATATAAGCGTCAGCATACGTTTTCTCTTTTGAAGCCGTTGCAGGTTATTTAAAGTCGTGTCTGACCAATGCGGTATGAATTGTGGTGTGAGCTGCACCTAAAGGGATAGCTTTCAACATAAAACTCCAACACATTATTTAAAACCTTCTGCTGATTTCGGCCATACAGCACTGTTTCATGACTTCGTTCTTTTGCCTTGCTTCGATTGCCAAAGAACTGCTTACAGAGGACTTCCGAGTAAGCTTTGTTAGGAGCAGCTTGCGAGGAATAGAGAAAAAAAACATCGGTTGTTATTTCAGAAGGAGTCGGGGATGTTTGGAATGCCACCGTCAAGAGCTCTTCAGTTGGCAAGTGCTGACGATGATGTGATAGGCGAATCGAAGAAAGTGCCAAAGAAGTGCAAGCAACATGTTGTAAGGGAACTGCGACTGAACAAGAGAGTACAGAAGATGAGGAAAAAGCTCCAGGATCAGAAGAAGGTATTTGGGAGTGTGCTGATCGAAGACTGGGTTCTGAAAGGGAAGCTGGGCTTCTCATCTTTTTGTGATGGAACAAAGCCATCTCTTCGTTTTAATCTTTTTTCGCCTTCTCTGTTTTCACAGTTTTTGTGAAAGAATTAGGACCGAATGGCCTTGGCTTTCTTCTGGCTTTACTAGTAGTGAGAGCATAGGTTTTGCTTGACGATCAGTTTTTTGTACACATGCGCGAAATTTTATATCAATTGACTCTCCCTGCATCGTTTAAATTGAGAAAAAAAAACTTTGATTTTCCTCAAGTGTTT
This sequence comes from Toxocara canis, assembly GCA_000803305.1. Lineage (NCBI taxonomy): Eukaryota > Metazoa > Nematoda > Chromadorea > Rhabditida > Toxocaridae > Toxocara > Toxocara canis. Next base: position 29,095 of record JPKZ01002349.1, read on the forward strand.
CATTTCTAATATGGCTGTGACGTTCTCTTCTTGAAGGGGTAATGATACGATGATGGGGTAATATTCGCTCTTTTATGTGCGCTGACTGCGTTGTTTTCATGCGGTAGAGAAAGAAGATCAGCTGCGCCTTTCAATGACTAGATTATCACCAATGGAAGAAAACGAGAATCGTACTTTTTGATGTGTGACGGTGTTTTTTGAGCCTTTAAAACATCATTTCGCTTTACCGTTGTTTGCGAGCATTCCGAGATCGCCAATTCCCATTATTCAGGGACGGGTTGATGTCATTTCCTTTCAGCCTCGTGAGTGGTACCGACAATAAGGAGATTTCCTGTTTGAAGTATTTATTACAATCTGTCAGAAATGTACCTATTTAGGCGCATAATGCCTAATGGTCCCGTTAAATACGTAGATAAATTCTTAATCATTCAAGTCCTTCATCACCATCTTTTCCCATCCGTGTCACCACCCTTTTGGTTTGCAGGGTTTTGGGGAGAATCGATGGCCAGCTATGCTGCTGTTCATTTGTCCTGCACCAGTCCTCACTCTTGAATCATTTTTTTTGTGTATACAGAAACGTGGACTTCCACATCATTGCCTTTTTATGAGTTTTCACTGTTACATGTAAGCTTTCCTTCGCTGTCCCCCCTCCTCTCCCCGTAACTAGCGGAGGGGAGAAGGGTATATTTAGTCGTAAGTCGCAATTCGCTTTACTCATAACGTTTCACCATGTTCGAAAAGAAAAACAAAACAAAAAAGCGTATAAGAAAAAGAATGGGGAAAATTATAAAAACCAAAAGGAAAATGAGGTCACAAACTGATGAAGCTGAAAGGCGATCTGCCGGCTGTCGCTTTCGGCTTTTTTCCCTTTTTTTGTGCGTGTCCTCAAGATATCTTTTTTTCCTAGCAGTTGTTTTCCCATGGTATATTTATTTGTACTTTTATGGGCACGTAAGCCTGAATCTTACCTCATGGTCGGATGCGATCGATCATTATTATAAACCGTTCATAAATCAATTGAAAGCGAACTTTAAGGTTGTTTCGCCATTATCGCAAATTGAGCCGCGTGCTGTTGACGATGATTCCACACATAAGCCGAGCTCAGTGCCAAAAGCGAGCTCTTCCATTGCCAGTTTTGCAGCTGCAGACGTTGGTAAGGCACATTTCTTTCCCGATTTTTTTTTCATTTATTTGAACTTTGCGCTGCATTACTTTTTTTACTTGTTTGGAAATCGTCTCTCGCGCCCGTTGTTGACCGCGTAAAGGGAGAATGCTGTAGAGAAATCAGTAACCGGATGTTGAGGTTGTATTACATGCATATAGTACATTTTCCATCGATAAAATAGTTTATGTCAAATAAACGCAAAAAGCACCAAAATTCCAAGACAAAAAGAAAACGGAAATTTGTTCGTGGCAGGAGAGACGGTGAGAAAACCGAAGATGGAAATGTAAAGCCCCCTGCGATGAGACATCGAATCCATGAAATGTCTCTTGAAACTTAAGGCAACATATCGAATAAAACAAAACGTGGCGTCAAAATGGTAAGATACAATATGAGATTTTTTGCTTCTAAATTGATCCATGTTGATATCAACACACTGTTAGGCGCTCGATAGCATTATTTTTAGTAGCGTATTTTTTGATGTTCAACGAATGGCATAAAATCGACGGAATTATCGAGATGGATAGTTTGGTTAAGATAATATATATTAGTTTCTACGTTTATAGGTGCCGCATACGAAGTGATCAAATGACAGTTTTTTTTTGTCAAATTACAAATGACAAATTCATGTGTCGTCAAATGGCAAATGACAGACAAATGATCAATTTTTTGTCATGGCGTTTTAGGCTGGCTAATCTAATGACTCTAGGAGCCAAAACCGTGCCGGAGGAACTAATCATTTCGAAATCTCATACTTCATGTAGAGGTCAAATCCACGTTATCGCAATCTAACGCACCGAACTGCGTCTAAGAGCTAAATCGCCTATCAGTCAGCGCGTCGAAAGTACTATTTGGCCTTAGCATAATGTATGCTCAAAGCTAGTTTTTCCGATGATCTTAGTTCAGTCCTCCAGTTATTCATTTGCATAGTCTTTCCCTCGTCAGGTGTTGTGAAACTGGCTCGTCACTTCCAGCATGGTCCGAATGACTCGGTACAGTATTGCAAGCCGGCAGTGCAGTCTATGCAACTTAACGCACAGGCGTCATGCACATGGCATACAGTCCATTGTGGGGATTGGCGGACGGTGTAAGCGTGTGATGTCAAGGCTATGAACAGTTTAGTTTTACGTCGCAGTTCTTAAACAATGGTTTTGTGTTTTTGCAGTTAGCGTTCCGAGGTCCAAACTCATTTTCACGCTCGTCGATGGCCAATACAGCTTTTCCATCACGTCATCGGGCAAGCTGTCCTTACAGATTATTTCTTTTTACAGTTTTTTCCTTTTCATTCATCTTTGCAGCATATTCTTCTTGTTATCTCGCCTTCTCTCTCTTTCATTCTTTCTTAGCTGACTAAATTTCGCATTTTACATTCGTAAGCTTGAGCTGTGTTTAGGGGGGTGAGAAACGATTGACTGTTTATCAGAGCTTCCAAAATATTACGTAGATTGCAAATTCGCCAGTGAAGTTCTTTATTAGGCATTGATTTTCTAGTGCGAGCAGATCAACTATTTAAGGAGCATGCATCGAAGCTGTGATTTTTCTAAACGAAGTCGTTATATTTCGCAGTTAGTATGAGCGTGAAGCGCACGTTTTCTATAATTTTTCTTTTCCTTCTCTTGGGCTTCTTCATGTGGCTTGCTGGTTCTTTATAAAAATTGGTTGCGAGTTTTGCCTACCGTGCGACAGTTGGTAATGTTGGTAAGGGAAAAGCATATTTTTGCATATGCAGTTTAGTTTCACGACTTCAGCGAAGAAGATCGGTAAAACAATCCTCCGACGTATTTAAGAGAGAGGTCAGGTGTGCTTTATGAACAAGAGCATATGCAAGTTGTTTTGGCACACTGGATTGGCCCACTGAAAATATGATTCTGCTTAGTATTCAGCAAGAGTTTTGATTGATTCTGAGCGATTTGCATAACTACTTTGCTTGCGTTTCATGTTTTGTTGATTGGCAATTGTTATTCTCGCGTCCCTGAATACGGAGGCCCTAACTGGCAGAGGGAGAATGATATAGAGGAGTGGGAGCAATTTATGAATTCATCTCTTGTGCTTTTTTCATATTTACACTGTTTTAACTGGTCAACCGGTGAAAAGACGACCATCAAATATGCGTTCTGCGGAACGCGATTATCCCCATACCAGTTTCAATTCGACCCGTTAGTTTCACTTGTGTCGCTGGTCTTTAAAATCCTCCTGAAACTTTGTGTGTATAACCACAAACGTATAGAAACGAATTTTTGGCGAAAGACTTGTGCGATCATTCATATGGGTTGAAAAAAAAAACCAATGCTTCGTTGTCTTTCGTAATTTATGAAACCGGTTGTTCTGGTGGAGTCGCTCAGAAAATCGCGTATTATTCACTTATCCCGGTCTGTTTTGCTATTGCAGAAGTGTTTTCTCCTGTTGTTAATTGTGGAGATAGTACTATGTAGAGAAGGAGAGGGGAGCATCCAAGTGCAAAACGTTGTTTTTCAGCCCCTATCGAACGGCGTTCTAGTTCCGCTAGTTCTGCCGTCATTAATTTTTTCTCGCCATTTTTAAATTGAGGGTTGCGTCAAGGAAGAGATCCTTTCGTTGTGTGGAGGGGAGGGACTTATTCGAGGAAGAGGCTACTGGACGAGGGAGGGGAGCTTTATTAGCGGTAGCACGTAAAGAGTCTGGCTTCACTCTGCTTGCCCTATCGTTCGTCGCTTTCTGTCTTTTTTCCTTAGATTTCGCATGTTGTGCAGTTTGTTTTTCCCGGAGTTGATATCATCAACGTGAAATGTTGGTTACGTGCCGGTAAAGTATCACCGAACGTGTTATTTTTTAGCACGCTAGGTGCCATGCGGGATGCATGAATAAGGTTTTTTTCTTTGTGAAAGGAGTTACAGATTAAATTTGTTCCATTCCAGAAGATTGAGTTGTTTTTCTGTCCCGGTCGGACGGGATTAATTTTTTCTTTTTGGATGACTAGATTAGAAACTTTCTAGAGCAGTCATCGAGCAACGCACTACTGATTCAGCCTTCTGCGTCACTTGCTCGTTACTCCTTTAAGTGAGCTTATTTCTTCGCACCGCCTCGTAATTAGGATAGCAGTCGCTACTTCTAGGTCGACTCCAAGCTGATGTGACGGCTTGCATAAGAAGGATTAAAATTTAAAGAAAAAAATGCGTAAAGAGGGAAAGAAAGGATAAGAGAAGATAAGGACAGAAAATCGACGCAGTTGGCAGTAGAAGTCGCACCCAAGTTCCGAAATAAGAGAAGATGAGCTCATATCTGTTGTCGGCAGGACGCTTTGGAGACCTGACTCACCGTTTTGTTCACATGAGGCATTTGTGACCCAAGAAATTAATTTTGTTGTGCGGTTAGGTTTTTCTTTCAGAAATTTTACCGAACGAACCGTCGTTGCTCGAGGCAGCTTCTTGCGGCGCTCAACAAAGCTCGACAGTGAGTAGAGATCGCAGGTGTAGTCGGCGGCTCTCGCCTAATAGCAATGGTTGCAAAAAGGTAATATTTTCACTAATAAAATATTCCTTGTTTTATTTCGCTATTTGTAACATGAAATTGTGGTTCCCAACAAGATGTGAAACTAGGTTTAATTGTTCGACATCGTGCTTCAAGGTGGAAGCAGTCAGCATGTGCAGCACATAGGTCATCCCGTACTGTTCAGTTTATTTCCGCGCAGTGTTTTCTCAAGTTCTGCATGACTCTCATGCAAGTGACATGATCTCGGGAGAGCCGAATGCCGACGGCGCTTAGTAGCACTCATGCTTCGTGGACTTCTTAAAATTCTTTAAGAAATAGCGAGCGGCGTTTACTTCGCCATGTACAGTTTGAGCAGGGGCAGGCGGACATTAAATCTTCTCAAAGTAATTGGAAACTACTCCGATGTACTCTTTGTCTTGCGACTCAACTCGCTTGATATAGAAGAATCCTTTTCGTAATGGTCATCGTAAGCGAGCTGACATTGCAGGCTTGCGTTGTTCACCGTGGAGAATGAATCGTCTACTTTTCCAAATAATAGGAGCAAGTGAATATGAGAAACGTTAAAAACTTGTGTGTTATTCCTTTTGAAGTCCCATCGTATAAACCATCGTGTGTACTGTATAGCTGTCCACCTGTACCGCCTGAACTGTCTCTGTTACTTTTGCGGAAGTTGTAATAGTAATTGCAAAAATCAATAAATGCTGTCGGGGACCTCCGCACCGAATTCCATAATACGCGCTTGGCTGTCCGCCGATGTCGAACAGCGGCAGAGCATGTCGAGGATAGCAGCGCTGAAGGACGAGGCCAGTTCGGCGGAGGTCTTTAGTTTTTAGTAGCCTCCGAAACGAATACCAGATTCCGAATTTAGCGGACCACGAAATGTCGAAATTTCCGGCGGAGTACTGGATGACGAAGTCACAGTGAAATACTGAAATGCCCGGTGAAATTCTTCTCTTTGACTTTTCCTAAAGTTCTAGCATTTGATCGCGTTCAGTGGTCGAATTTATCCTGCGGGAATGGAGTGGACCGGATACTGTTGAAAAGAAATCGCGAACTTTTTCGATAAGTGTGCTGCATGGTAGTATAATCGATAAAAACGGCGAAGTTATACGAAGTAGTGCGAAAATGAATAAAATGCGCTGTTTCGGGATCGTCCAAAAACGCCAGTCAGGAGCACTTGGGAGAACGCGGGTTTTTGGGCGTTCTACGCGGAAGCACACGTTCCGAATTCCATGTTGGGCATTTGCGCTGTGAGCACCACGCATTATTCCTGTGGTGCATGTCAGGATCAAAATGAGAGCCTCTCACAGTGGCCATTTCTTGCGGAAGAGGTCGAGCGACCCTGGGCTGAAGACGTTTTTGTTTCATCTCTGAGCGCATTCCTGCTAAGCGGGACGATAGGGTGGTAAAGCGTGGTGTCTTTGACTTCTGGTTAGACAACGACAGAGTTCTATTTTATGCTGAAGGCAGCCGGAGAAACTTTAATGTGTTTTATTTAAGGATGAGGACTGTGAGGAAGATTACACTGATGGTGACAAACGCAAACCCAAGAAGAAAAGAACACTCAAGGAGGTGGATGATGGGAAAGGAGAACGGGTTTCGAAGCATCGAAAGAGATGCTGTGGGAAACTGAACGGTAGAGGTTGTAGACGGAGCACTAACGCCTTAAGTTTGGTCGTTCCCTTTGGAATGCTGCTATGATGTCGCAGTGCGACTTTTACTTGAAACAGGCGAAGAAATTGCAATTTTTAGGGGTTTCGATTATCCTCAGTTGTTTGAAGCGAGAAGTGAATAATCTTTTATAATCGCAGATATTTTGCAGTAAGAGAGGCTGGAATGAAAATGTGGAGCCAACATGCGTTCCGTTTCGAGGATAGCAGCGCTGAAGGACGAGGCCAGTTCGGCGGAGGTCTTTAGTTTTTAGTAGCCTCCGAAACGAATACCAGATTCCGAATTTAGCGGACCACGAAATGTCGAAATTTCCGGCGGAGTACTGGATGACGAAGTCACAGTGAAATACTGAAATGCCCGGTGAAATTCTTCTCTTTGACTTTTCCTAAAGTTCTAGCATTTGATCGCGTTCAGTGGTCGAATTTATCCTGCGGGAATGGAGTGGACCGGATACTGTTGAAAAGAAATCGCAAACTTTTTCGATAAGTGTGCTGCATGGTAGTATAATCGATAAAAACGGCGAAGTTATACGAAGTAGTGCGAAAATGAATAAAATGCGCTGTTTCGGGATCGTCCAAAAACGCCCAGTCAGGAGCACTTGGGAGAACGCGGGTTTTTGGGCGTTCTACGCGGAAGCACACGTTCCGAATTCCATGTTGGGCATTTGCGCTGTGAGCACCACGCATTATTCCTGTGGTGCATGTCAGGATCAAAATGAGAGCCTCTCACAGTGGCCATTTCTTGCGGAAGAGGTCGAGCGACCCTGGGCTGAAGACGTTTTTGTTTCATCTCTGAGCGCATTCCTGCTAAGCGGGACGATAGGGTGGTAAAGCGTGGTGTCTTTGACTTCTGGTTAGACAACGACAGAGTTCTATTTTATGCTGAAGGCAGCCGGAGAAACTTTAGTGTGTTTTATTTAAGGATGAGGACTGTGAGGAAGATTACACTAATGGTGACAAACGCAAACCCAAGAAGAAAAGAACACTCAAGGAGGTGGATGATGGGAAAGGAGAACGGGTTTCGAAGCATCGAAAGAGATGCCATGGGAAACTGAACGGTAAAGGTTGTAGATGGAGCACTAACGCCTTAAGTTTGGTCGTTCCCTTTGGAATGCTGCTATGATGTCGCAGTGCGACTTTTACTTGAAACAGGCGAAGAAATTGCAATTTTTAGGGGTTTCGATTATCCTCAGTTGTTTGAAGCGAGAAGTGAATAATCTTTTATAATCGCAGATATTTTGCAGTAAGAGAGGCTGGAATGAAAATGTGGAGCCAACATGCGTTCCGTTGCATGGCGACAAAGCTAAAAGCGAAAAATTAAAGTGGAAATAATCTAGGACTTCCATCGTGTCCACTCATCGTCGTGGTCTGAAAAATTTGCATAGGGCATCTTTCTTCACACGCTGAGGTGGGGTTCTAAAATAACCAAAAAAAACAGCCGTAGTTTTGGTATTATGACTTAGCAGATATGAAGAACTTATTATAATGTACGACTATTTTTATCTCATCTGATTACGTACATCAGTTGCCACGTTTTGATTCCTCGGAACTACCGTTCTGAGTGCCCTTTTTGGTCGAGGTTAAAATGTAGTCGTAAGTAAACCTAAATATTTTACGTTTCATGAAAACCGAAAGTGGCTTGTATAGTGAAAGGGTTCGTATGGAAGAATAGCAGCTTAAGTATCTGCATGAATGCGCACATATGCTATGAGGTTGGCACAATCATGAAACGATGCTGACGGACCACTCGGGTGCAGCAACGTTCTCTATTTATCCTCACCCCAGCGACTTCACATCGTATTCACCTACAGTCGTCGTGCATCTGAATTATCCATATAACGTTCACTTATGCTCGTCGTGCCTCTCACACAACCGTATAACATTCACCTCCACTCGTCGTGCTTCTCAATTATGGCAGCAATGCAAACTGCTGCTGCTCCGCAACTACTGTCATCTGAGGTTCCGTGAGCAAGCGAACCAGTGAACGGTGAGTCTTTTGTCTTTCTTAAGTTCGAATGGGTAATTTGTCTCCTTTTCGTTCTGAGGTATTCGTGTTCGTACCAAGGGACCATGGGCGGCTTGGTATAACGACCTGAGGAAGGTCGTGACTTCAACGTACTGTGTATTCGACGTTCTCTATTTATCCTCACCCCAGCGACTTCACATCGTATTCACCTACAGTCGTCGTGCATCTGAATTATCCATATAACGTTCACTTATGCTCGTCGTGCCTCTCACACAACCGTATAACATTCACCTCCACTCGTCGTGCTTCTCAATTATGGCAGCAATGCAAACTGCTGCTGCTCCGCAACTACTGTCATCTGAGGTTCCGTGAGCAAGCGAACCAGTGAACGGTGAGTCTTTTGTCTTTCTTAAGTTCGAATGGGTAATTTGTCTCCTTCTCGTTGTGTACAAAAGCATTTGCCAATGAACGATGTTTTTGTGTGTGTATTGTAGATATTTTCTAGCCAACCCTATTTCCGCTTCATAAAAAGTAAATAAGATTTCGAGTACATAACATCTGAATGGTGAGAACCTGAGCAGTTTCTATCGACGGTTCCAACATTCATTTTATGAGAAAAGAAAATTCCCAGTAACTTTTCAATATCGCGCGCAATGGACACAGAACAAGGTCAGCCTTCTTGACGAATCAAAATTATTCGGCAATAAGTTCTCAGGCAGCAACAGCTTCATATCGTTGGCGTAATGGATTCTTCATTGCAGAAAGCCTTGCCATCGTTCACGTCAGGTCAGCTGTATTGTAAGCAGTAATTTTAATCAGTTTGGAGAAGGAAAACGTCGACAATAGAAACGGACATTCAGTAGTGTACACTGCTCAAAATACTCAGAACGTGTTCAGCCAGTCGGACGGTCGAGGAAAAGATTGGCTTGCAGAAACTCGCAAAATAAGGTCGACGCAAAATGCATAGTACCGACTATGGCGCTTGAAGGATACTCGATTGCCAAATTTGTGAAAAGGCGTGTCCTCGAGGACATTTTTGCGATGGACGGGAGAATCGATGTGCGAAAAATGTTCAGTAGCATTCGAATATGGTCAGAGCTAGAGAACTAAAAGGAGGCGAGCTTCTTCACTCATAATGTGAGGGTGCTGGTTCCCATAAGTAGTATCATCGTATCTTTCTTTACGTAATGAGAGGTAAGTATTCAAAATTAGCCTCATTTTTGCATCAAGAAACAATACTCAAATTTGTTGAGACGATCGTGGAAAGTGCGTAAAGGAGGAGTCATTTGCTTGCAATGCCGAAAAAGAAGCAGTCGAGGGGTCGAAAAGCGGGTGCAACGCTCGACATTTCGCGCTCCCTCACTCACTTCTTCAATGCGTCGTCAACAGTCGTCTCTTCGGTACTCTTTTGGCTCAAAGAGTTCGCATTTAGCGTTTCAGAGATCTCCTATTATTTATTTATCTGTGATCACTTATCGTTATAGTGTTTCGTGTGTAATTGTTGTGTGCAAAATTTAGATTGAGAACTAAATGTTTCATTACCGTAACCCGGATTCAATGGCAAAAACGGAGTTATGCGAAGAAGCTTTTTCAGTAACGTACATTGCGCCCAATTGCAGAGTTTATTCATTGAACGTAGATGGCGCTATAGCAAAATGTTAAACAATCAAACGATAAGTTCTTTTTCTTTTCCTTTGCGCGCATAAGACACAGTTTGATGTTTATCGGATGGGCGGGCGGGTTTCATATTTGTAGAGATCGGGCGAGCTAGAACCGATTCCTGCTGATGCGCATGTGGACGAGGCAACACTTGACGAGCACGAAATTACAGAAGAGCTCGAAAAAGTTGGAGAAGACACTCTAGAGGTTGTACTGTTGTACTTCATCACATTTTTGATAGCTATATTATTCTTCTCGTTCTGACGATGCTTATGGCATATACTGCGGGAACATCTCCACTAGTAGACGAACGAAATTTCATTGAGATACTTGCCTTATGCTGTGTCTAAACCGTAAAACGTGAGCAGTCTTACGTTAGAGCACTGCACAGCTCGAATCGAAGTTTGATCAACTGCAGGAAAACGAGCTTTTTTTCCAAGTTGGGTAAACGCACATCTTTGTAGTTCAGGTTTGCAAGACAGCAACAACTTAATCAGCGCTCCACAGTTATTATACATCGTGTAACAACGAATAAAGCCTCTGCCTCCACGACACAGCCATTCCTTTGAATGAAGCTCCCTCCTAAGAATGGTGAGGGAAT